>CM062808.1:469688411-470189567 GCA_031772625.1 Pinus tabuliformis | reverse complement strand
TAGAGGTTATGAATGATGTCATTAAAATTAAATTAAAACAATTTATGATAGTTGTCTTCACACAAATGTTGACCTCGTGATGCTTATTTAATCATTCAACACTTGAAAATTTAGGTACTTGAAAGGAATTTGAGGCACTTTAGCTTTAGTTGAAGGTTATGTCAAGTTCTCGCATCTTTATGAGGTCCCTGAACTAGGTTAGATCTGAATGTTCTCACATAATTATTTTCTCAACATTGTTTCAACGTATTTAAGCTCACACTTGAAGGATTTTCAACATTTCCAAGTTGATTCTCTTAATCCTTAGGATATATTCTCTGATCGGATGGAAGATTCTTGTCTAGTTAACTCTTATTCATGCAAATCGCTTGTATCAAATATAGGGTTGGAATGCATTTATTTCATGGATGTACACAAATTTGAAACTTGCCTTTTAAATTATCATCAGCTGAAAGATTTCTCCCTATAAAAATATTTTGTGAATGATCAATTTCTTATCTCTCGTGTATGTTATGAGGTTAATCATTTTTTTTGCACAATTAATCATCTTGAGTGTCATTCAATGCTTGAATTATCTAGTGGAGTAAATTCTGTGTGCTAGCAAACTAATTTCTCACATCGATATGAATGTTGGATATGATTTCACACATGCTTCTAATATGTTGTCATATTTGAATCATGATTGGTTTTCCGTATTTACAATGCCAAAAATTGTTTTAATCCCAAAATTTATCATGTTCCTAGTCTAATGTGTAACCGATTACAAGAGGAACTAATTGAGAATTGAGAACATTTTTCCAATCCACACATCTAATCATAATAATGTTTTTAATAACTTTCACTCAATTAATTATTTTCCTCCCAGTACATCTGATGATAGTTGTTTTACACTGGTTGATATTATCAAGTCCATTGATCCTTATGATTTATTATCTAAAATAGTTACCTATTGAGAATTTGAGGCACTTCAACTTTTATTGACGGTTATGTCAGGTCCTCATGATCTTGAATTTTTTTCTGAACAAAGATTAGACCAAATTTCCCTCTCAAGATTCTATTTATAATTCGGTTGTATTGATTCAAAGTTCATCCTCCCAAGGATTTCAAGATTTTCAAATGGGTTGCTCTGACTATCGTGATCTAATCGTTGAATGGTTAGAATAATCGTACTTAGAAAGCTTTGTTGCTAATAATAAATTTCAACCTTTCTTGATGTTTGTTAAGACTGAAAAAATGGATGATGTACATTCGCAAGAAACCTTCAAGGTTTGTATGATCATTGTTCTAATAAACAAGGTAAAGTTGAAAGCTAGTTAAAGCAGGTTGTTATATCACACTTTTCTTCCTGTAGATGTGACCTTCATCTTTATGTGCAAGCGATTCAGGAAAGTATTTTTTATTTTATATTATCACTAATGGTTTATATATTTCTACTTGCATGTCAGGAACAACCCCTGTGGTTGCATGGGATATTATACTTTACATTATCCTATCCTTCTAGTTAGATAGATTAGAGTTTAGGTTTAGTTGCATTCTAGTCACTTTTTGATCCAATATCTTTTACTTATAGATGCATCGGAATTACATGAAATAGAGATTATTAACCATGGAACTTAAAAACACATAAAGCAATGCAAAAATAACACGTGACACAAATATTTGATTACGGAGTTCGTAAAATTTGGACTACATCTCCAGGCCCTGCTCAATAGTGGGGAGACCTTCTTTCATTAAGTGGCATAAAAGAGATAAAAGTAAAAGAAACATTCAACTATAATACTTATACCTCTAGTATGGAAGATGGACGAAGAATGGAGAGCATAACTTCAGAAATAGACAATACCACTAAAATCCTTGTGAAAAATTGTGCAAAAATGCCTATCCGAACACCCAATTCGGATAATTGCGCCTTTTGCACCTTCTCGGAACCTCCCTACTGCTCAAGGTGAGGTCTTGGCTTACTGCTAGGTCAGGGTTTGCTACACTTAATAGCTTCTGAACTAGTATGCCATTCCTCTCTGCCTTTCTCCGATATGAGTGGTACTTTATATAAGCTGGCAGCAAAATCCCTCAATATCTGGGCAGTTCCAAACAAATGATGAAGTTTAGCAAGCGAGCATTTTCCAACAGAGGTTCTCAGGGCCCTGAATAGTATGTGGAAACAACCCTTACAGACATGGGAAAACCCTTTAACAGCGTGTTGAACTTGGCGGCTAATCCGGATTTAAACAGAACGCAACAAATTACAGAGATAACCATAAACACAGAGATGCAACATAAATAATACCTCATTTCATTAATGTAAAATACTAAAATATGCTTACAAACAACAATGGAAATAAACTAGATAGGGCAATGGTAGCTTATCTCTGAGAAGAGATGTGGCGGCTACATGCCTCTAATTGTGTTACAATGAGGCTCAAAGGCCTATTTATTGTTGAGAAACAATGGAAAACCCTAAACATCCAAAAACCTAACCCTAGAAGATGAAACCCCAAACTGTGGGCCCTGTTTGGGTAAATTGGTACATCAACTTCCTGGGGTCGTAACTTTGGCATATGATCTTTGTTTAATGCACACAATATCTTGTTAGAAATATCTATCTGAGAAATACAGCTTTGGGAAGAGATACATAGGTCCATGGACACATGTTACTCCCATTTTTCCCAAAAAACGTCGTTTAGGGCCTCAAAATGGCTCCGGAAGTTCAAGACCCGAAAAACTACTAAAAATAGTAAACTGTGCTACAATTAAGGAAATTGAAAAGCTGAAAGAAACAATGGTGGGGGTCCAAGTGGACTTGGCTGGTGGCCACCAATATCCACCTGGATCATTCCTCCCCCCTTAGGAAGCAATGGTCCCCATTGCGTTGAGTTCCTACATGAGATGAGGAAGCTTCTGCTAAACTTGTTCCCTAGTGAGCCACTTGCCCTGGTGAAGGAGTTGGCCTACTTTGATAACTAGATAAAATTGGATATTCTATTGGCGAGTGTGCTTGATTTGTGTGTCCATGATCTGATCAGTTGCAGCTTGTTCCATGTATTCTAGATTTAACTCTGTGGGTGTGAGTTATTCTACAATGTCGATGTGTCTAGTAATGATGGAAGGTATGACTGAAGGTGGTCCACATTGAACAATGGGTGCGGGCCAAGGAATGGGGGAATGCTGAGATCAAATTCATTGTCTCCCATAGCCTTGGTAATGGTGTAAGGACCATATCATAGTAGTATGAGTTTCCGATAGGCTCCGGTAAGGCGTTCCTTTTGCAAATGCAACCAGACTTTGTTTCCCACCTGAAACTTGTGTGGCACCCAATGCTGATCATGTCTCTACTTGTACTTGGAATTTGATTTCTCCATAATGTTATGGACCTGCTGGCGAATATGTTGGATGTGCTCAATGAAGTTGGTTGCCTTATCTATTTCGGACTAGACATGAGCCGAATATGTGTGAGTAGTTGCAAATGGCATGACCACGTCAATGGGACCTAGTGGCTGGAATCCCAAGCCTACCTGAAAAGGGTTGTGGCCAGTTGAGCTGTGAAGAGCCCAGTTGTAGCTGTGCTAAACATAGGGGAGGCTCTCGTCCCATGTGCGTGGATGCTTTGAGTTGTACATGCGCAGAATGTGTACGATCATCCTGTTGACAAAATCTTTCTGGCCATCAGTTTGAGGATGGAAGGCTGTGGACTTAGTGAGTTTGGTGTCCAACATCGACCAGAGACTGGACCAAAATGTACTAAGGAACCTACTATCTTGATTTGAGATGATAGACTGTGGGACCCCAAAGTGTACCCACACTCGTTCAAAGAAGAGTTTAGCAATGGCTTCTGCTGTGATATTCTTCTTGCACGCCGACATAATGGCCATCTTCGAGAACCTATCAATGACCACAAAAACATAGTTGTTTCCATGCTTAGTGGAAGGAAGGCCTGACATGTAATCCATGGAGATGGATTCCCAAGGTCAACTAGGGGTAGGCAACAGGGTATAGAGGCCTTGCTTCTTGATGGTCGGTTTGGCAATGGCACAGGCAGTGCATGATCTGATGTACTTCCTGAAATCCTGTCGAAGATTCGGCCAATAGAAATACTTCTGCAGTACTGCCACCATTTTCTCGACCTCGAAATGCCCAGCAGCCCGACTGTAGTGTGCTTCCCAAATCATCTTGGCACGCTCGCTTGAAGGAACACAAAGGTGACCCAGGTGACATAACAGGGCATCCTAGAGGTGAAAATATGGAACATGCTGACCCTCCAAGAGTGTTTGATATGTGTGGCTGAATTTTGGGTCACTTTTGTAGAGAAGTGGCCAATCATAATTCTCGTCCCCACAAGAGTTGAGCATCGTGGTTAACGCCATGATCGGTGGTTGACTGAGGCAATCTGCAACATTATTGGTGTTACCATTCTTATACTTGATATTCAAATGAAACTATTGCAGGTATGTGGACCACTTCTGATGGTGATCATTCTGTAATTTCCCTTGGGTCTGTATGAACTACAGGGGTCGGTGGTCTGTGTGGATGACTGTTTCCTTCCCCAAAATGTAATGCTTCCATTTTCGATAGGCCTGCACAATGGAATACATCTCTTTGTCATAAGTGGGATACTTTCGGACTGTGTCTGAAAGTGTCTCACTATGGCATGCCACTAGATGCCCGTGTTGAGTAAGGACTGCCCCAATAGCATAGTCAGAGGCATCTGTCTTGACCTCAAATGGTTGTTGCAAGTCTGGTAATGCGAGCACTAGTGTCGTGCAGAGGCAATATTTCAACTCTGTGAATGCCTTTTGTTGAGATTCAAACCAAAAGAATTTTTCTTTCACTCCTCCCTTGGTGACTTGATGCAAGGGCCAAGTGATATGAGAAAATCCTAACACAAACCTGCAGTAGAAGTTAGCAAGACCTAGAAAGTTGCGGAGCTCTGTAAGAGTGGTTAGAGAAGGCCAATCCTGAATGACTTGGATCTTGGCTAGATCCACATGCACCCCCTGTTCATCAATAATGTATCCCAGATATTGAACCTGGGTCATGCCAAAAGTGAATTTCTCCAAATTGGTACACAACTTGTGTTGCCGCAGTGTTTGAAAAACCTGTCGGATGTGGTGGAGGTGCTCTTCCCAACTCTGGCTGAAGATCAGGATGTCATCTAAGTATACCACTACAAATGAGTTGGTGAATGGACATAAGATGTCATCCATTAGCCTCATTAAGGTTGTAGGAGCATTCATCAATCCGAAAGGCATAACCAACCATTCAAAAAGGCCCTCCTTGGCTTTGAAGGCAGTTTTCCACACATTGGAGGGTTCAATTGGTACCTGGTGATATCCTAACTTCAAATCAATCTTGCTGAAATATTTTGCCCCCTTTAGTTGGTCCAGGAGGTCATCAATCTGTGGGATCGGGTACCTATTATAGGCAGTGATCTTGTTCAGCGCCTGATAGTCAATACAGAGTCTCCAAGTCCCATCCTTCTTCTGTACCAACACGATCGAGCTCCCATAGGGTGATGAACTCGTACGGATGTGACCTTTCTGCAACAGCTCCTGAATCTGCCTCTTGATTTCATCGTTCTCCAGAATAGAGCGCCGATAGATTGGTCCATTGGGCAGTGATGCACTTGGGGTAAGATCGATGGAGTGCTTGACCTGACAGTGCAGAGGAACCCCTGCGAGGGAGGTGAAGATGTCTTCGTACTCCTCCACAACCTTGTCCATCTGTAGTTGTCGTGCGGAGGGGCCCTATCTGGAGGTCATTGCCATCATCTTCTTCTTTCCTTGAGGGCATATCATCAAGAAATCATTTCTCAGTTTTGGAAATGAGCTTACTTCATTGTTTTGCAGTAACCAAAGAGATGGCGGTAGGCATTGCTACCTCTGGTATCCTGTACAACTTATTTCCCAAAGTAACAATAACAGCACAGGGTCTTTATTCATACACAACATGTCACTTCCACAAGTATGGTTGTCCTAATAATACATCACAAACTTCAAGGGGAGCAATGTCACACAATACTTCATTCATGAAGGGCTTGATGTTGTATGGAAGGCGACACTGTTGGCTCACGCAAAGATCCCGTCCTTGGTGAAGCCACCCGATGGTGTACGGTTGTGGATCTGCTATGGTCAATAAGCCCAGTTGCTTCACGACCTCTGCCAAAATGAGGTTCTTTTGGCTCCCGCTATCAACAATGAACTGTAGTGGGGAGCCCTTTACCCACATCTGGGAGTGGAAGAAACAATCCTCCTCCTCTAGATCTTCGGGTTCCTACTTCTATATCTTCATAGTGGCAATAGTGGCGTTAGGCTCTGCATCGATAATCTGCTTCCCTTTGTCATTCCCCTTGTCGGGTTCTAACTAAGAGTTGGAACATGCATCTGATTCTGAAACCTTTCGTTTGGCCACTAGTGACTGCTTGGCCCAACACTCACTTGTGTTGTGAGTGGAGCTCTTATGGAACTCATACCACTTTCCCATGCCCTTTTTCGGCTTCACAACGCTATTCTTTGCTTGCAGCTTTGGTGGGTTATCTTGGGCCACCCCACCTTGGCTTTGTCCTTTGTTCTATGGTTTTGGGGCACCTTTCCCTTGGTTCAGATTCACAGATCCAAAGTCTCACTTCTTCTGTTTAAACTTTTTCTCGACCTTGACAGCATATCGGTATGCCGTGCTGAGCGAGGGGATGTTCAGGAATTCTATTTCTTCCTGGATTTACTTATGCAGGCAGCCGCGATATTTGAGTACCAAATGCAGCACTGAATCCTTGATACCCAACTTTGTGTGAAGGGTATGGAAAATATTGGTAAACTCCGACATGTCTTGGTCCCTCCCCTGCCATAGCGCGGTCCACTTTATGTATTGATCCTCATAGCTTCCGACAGGGTAGTACTGCTCCTTAATGGCATCCCGAAATGAATCTCAAGTTGGTGCGGTTGAAAATAGTGAGCCTGTACTTTCATCCTTTTGCTTGCAGTAGGTTTCCCACCAGTCCTTGACATGGGGGGCTGCTTTGAGAAGAGTGAAAATAATTCTAATTCCGTGAAATGTTCCACCATGGCACATGACCATGCAAGCAACCACAATATCTTACAGTTCACTTAACCAATTTCATCTCATGCATGCATGCCCAAAATAAGTTAAATGATCCAAAATGTATGTACGTCATGTAACCATGTTGCATCACCTAGGGCTTGACATCTTCCCCCTCTCTCAATAATTTCCATCCTTAGTAATTCTCTAGCTAACAAAGTCAAACTAAACAAGTTGCCAACTAAAGCATCAATGTGGAAACCCATCTCCAATTCTCCATAAGAAACCACAAAGGTGTACAATCTTCTTGATCAACACAATATGTCACAACCATACTCACTGTCCAAAGTATTTGTGAAAGGACTCTATCTCAAAACTATGTCATGTTTCTATAAGGAATGAGCCACTTGTGAACCCTACTGCCATACTTAGAATCAAATATAGCATGTCTCTGCACATTGCTAGCCCCCAAATTTTGCACTAGTCAAGTAGATAATCTGTCCATCATGTACATACCATGAGAATGCATGTCCTCCTATCATTTTCAGTTGTTTCTCCATAAGTTTGATCACACTCACATCCATAACCAATGACTGCACCACGCCCAATAATGTTAAGAGATCTCCAAACTGATATATCATTGAATCAATCATGTAGTCCTCTCTTGATGTCTCAATGTCTACAATATCACTTCATGGTGCTCCACCAAGTTTCATTTGAATCCACTACTTCTATCATCAGCCAAGTCTATCCACTCCTCATTTCCTTGGATATGAAAAAAAATCTTCTCCCCATCTCAGTGAAGGAGGAAAGGTCTCACCATCCTCAAAAGCAATCCAAGTACTACCCAAGGTCTCTAAACCAATTGGTCTCCAAATATGTGCATGTCCTCCTCTTCAAGAAGGAATTTTTTCATAGAATAATCAGGCTCATCAATCATCCCATCCTATAACGCATGCTACAATAATGGTTAAATCTCCAAGATTCAACCCAATTAATTCCCATGTGTCCCAGCCAAACGTTTCATTATAGTTATAACCAAATTTTCTCAAATTCATTGCTAGATCATGTAAATGATGTTCCAAATCTGACCCCATATACCAAATTATCTCCAAGGACAAACATCTCATATGTATGAATCAAGGATGTACCTCGTCCACTGAAGTCACTCAATCCAAGCTCATCAACAAGTTAGACTTAATCCAAGACCACGGACATCCATATTATGGCTCTCTTGGTAATAACTACAAATCCATCAATTTTCCATTCTAAGCTCCTCAAATTCAAGTCCTCATCCTCTCATCACTCTCTGTCTCTGACTAGCTTATGTCTCCATCAATGTCTCCATCCCCTTACGCCATCTCTCCCAGCGGGTCACGAGATCTCCTCCTAGATCATAGTGAAGTATGATGACGAACATCCAATCAATCCTTATAATTATCTACAATGTCAACTATTATGCCCTTTTTTCTTGAGTTTTCTCACCCGAACAACCTCATTCCTCAAGTCACGACAGACACTTGGCCAATCCCTCTCATGGCCAACCTCAACTCATCCCATACAAACCTATCTCATCCAATATCGAGATGATTTCCCTATGAACAAACTCCATATTTATCCATGCTATCTAACTCATACAAGAATTGGAACACATCTCAAATAGCAATGTGCACCAAACTTCACAATCTTCACTAGATGTCATTCCCTTCATTCCCTTCAAATTCTAGGAGCTTCCCATGCTACCGTATGTCATATAAGGTACATGGTACCCTCATCTCAATACTAGAAATCCTCCTCACTACAAACTATTGCATCATCCCAAATTCTCCACCAAGTCACTAACTCAACATGTCTCATCATGAAACGAGTTCAAACCACAAATCCATCTCCGATTTGACATAGTTGCACGCATCTTACTCTAATATTTTCTCTAATACAAATTGTCACAACCCTAGGGGATATGCATGGTTATGTGGTTCTTTTGGTGCATCGTGACCCCTGAGCATGCGACACTAGTGTGTTTTGCAATCAACTAATACTAGTGCAATGGTACTCCACCAAGACTACACCTCGACTTCTATATATTAGTTAAGTGTTAACAAAATATTAACTTAACCAATTTCTTCTTTTACGATGTGTAATACAATCATCAAACATACATCATCAACATCACATGTATATGTAGTGTTGGAAGCACTCAACTTAACACATGCAGGATAACAACATTTTTGGGTTGTGTTATATTCTTTCCACAACTAGCTATGGTTTTGTGCATGGTTTTCACACGTGGTTTTGGGTGCAATGGTTTTCGGTCCATGGTATTTTGTAGATTCGGTCAAGGAAACTACGGTTATTTTCTAATCCAGCGTTAATGGATTAGGATTTATGGATGCTTCGGCATGTATATATATGTATTGTAACATTGAAAGGAACATAATGAAAAATAAATCTGGTAGACCCAGTTTTGGGATCCAGGGGAAAATCTCTGTGTATATTTGTTTTATGTGTTATGCTCTCGCAATTGTTTATTTTCTATTTTTAGAATTTGTATGCAGGTAGTTTTTATACCAGGTTAAAACCTACATTTGGTATCAGAGCTATTTTGGCTTCAAGGGGAAGCCTTTGTTGCTAAGGGGTTTTGCTCGGGCCTGTGGTAGACCCTATTCAGTGGGAGATATACGGGATCGATTCTTGTGGTGAAAGAAGATGGCGAGCAGTGGAAAGATAGAGATCGGGAAATTTAATGGTCAGAGTTTTGAGTTGTGGAAACTCAAGATGGAGGATTCGTTGGTGGATAAAGATCAGTGGATCACGGTATATCTAGGTACTAAACCAACGGGAGTGTCTGATGAAGAATGGAAGAAGTTGGATTGGAAGGCAAAAAGCACAATACGTTTGTGTGTCTCAAATTCAGTATTGTTGAATGTATCAGGGGAAGCTACGATGAAGGGTTTATGGGACAAGTTAGGGAAAAAGTTGTATAGCTTCAAGATGAAAGATGGGGACTCGGTGACAGAGCATCTAAATGCATTTAATAATGTGGTAAGCCAGTTATTATCTGTTGATATTTAAATTTCAGATGAAGATAAGTGCATTATTTTGTTGTGTTCTCTACCAGATTCGTGGGATAATTTGGTTATTGCAATAGGTAGCAATGCAACTGCCTTGCAGTTTGATGAAATAGTCTCATCCTTGCTTACAAAGGAGATGAGACAAAAAAATATGGAGAGCCAAAATGGTGATGCCTTGTCTATATGAGGATGGTCCCAGAACAAAAACAAAAATAAGTCCTCGAGTGGGAGATCTAAATCTCTAGGAAAACCTGTAAAGGTGTGCTAGAAATGCGGAAAGGAAGGGCACTACAAAAGGGATTGTAAATCTAAAGCTTCCTAGAAAGGAAAGGGATATGATGATGCTCCTTCTGCAGAGGCGAAAACCACCTCAGATGAAGGTGGGGATGTATACTTCGCTTCTTATTCAAGTACACATGTAGATCATGATGCATAGTTCATTGACTGAGGTGCATCATTTCACTTTACTCCCCATAGAGAGTGGTTTTGCGAGTATGAGAAATATGAAGGTGGTGATGTCTTCTTGGGGGATGATAGGAAGGCCAAAATCATTGGTCGCAGAAAATTAAAGTTGAAGTTGCAAGGTGGAAGGATTAGAACACTTCCGTGTGTTCTGCATATTCCTGCATTGGCCAAAAATCTGATTTCCATAAGCAAGCTGGATGATATAGGTGTAAAACCAGTGTTCGAGAAAGTTGCCTGAAAGATGGTTCGGGGAGCACTGGTATTGATGTGGGGAGTTTGGACTGGAACTCTGTACAAGCTACAAGGTAGCACCATTATTGATGGGTGCAACATTTTTGTGGTTCCTAAAAGTGGAGCAGAAATTTTAGTGGTCTCTAGAGAAAATACCATGCTATGGCATCAAAGGCTTGGACATATTGGAGAGAAGGGAATTCAAATACTTCATGGTAAAGGTATAGTAGAAGTTATGACTAATATCTCTCTGGATTTTGATTTCTGTGAAAATTTTGTTTATGGGAAGCTGAATTGGGTGAGTTTCCCCTCTGGTGGTAAGAAGGCGAGATAGATATTAGAGCTTGTGCACAATGATGTGTTTGGACATGTGAAGGTTGCATCACTAGGTAAGTCTGTGTACTATGTATCATTTATAGATGACTTCTCAAGGAATACATGGATATATTTCCTCAAGAAGAAATGTGAAGTCTTTGACAAGTTGAAATAATTTAAGGCTTTGGTGGAAAACTAGACAGAGAAGAAGATAAAGGTGTTGAGGATAGATAATGGTGGAGAGTTTTACAAGAAGGAATTTGAAGAATTTTGTAAGAGTGTGGTATAGCACGACAGAAGATTATGCCATACACACCTAAGCAAAATGGAGTTGTAGAAAGAATGAACAAGACGTTGATAGAAAGGGCAAGAAGCATGCTCAGTGGTGCTGGGTTAAGACATAAATTCTGGGCAGAGGCAGTGGAGACTACATGTTATCTAGTCAACAGATCACCTTCATCAATGTTGGAGGATAAGACTCCACAAGAGGCATGGACTGGTAAGAAAACTTCTCTTTCACATCTGAGGGTATTTGGATGTGATGAATATGTACATGTTCCAAAGGAGAAAAGAAAAAATTTGGATAGTAAATCTAAAAAGTGCATCTTTATTGGGTATAAGGATGGTTTAAAGGGTTATAAGCTTTGGAACCCAGTAACGAGGAAGGTTGTGTACAACCGAGATGTGGTTCTCAAAGAGATGAAATATGTTATTAAACATGAAGTCAAACTAAAGGAACCTGAGAAGATAGAGTTTGAGCTTAAGGAGGAAGAATCAAACTCTACAGCAGAAGAGGAATAAGAAGATGAAGAGCCACAAACTCCAGTTGTGAGAATATTAGCTCGAGAAAGAAGGAAGCTAGAAAGGTATAGTCCATCTGATTTCTATTAAAATTTTGATTTATCTATTACTGATGATGATCCCAGAACTGTGAAGGAAGCAATAGATTCAGAGGATGAAAAACTCTAGAAAGAGGCCATGGTTGATGAAATGGCATCTTTGCACAAAAATGAGGCTTAGGATCTAGTGGATTTTTCGACTGGAAGGAAACACATTGGAAGCAAATGGGTGTTAAAGAAGAAGACGAATGAAGAAGGAAAGGCGGAGAAATACAAAGCTCGGTTAGTAGCAAAAGGTTATTCCTAGGTGCCGAGAATTGATTTTGGTGATATTTTTTCTCCTGTTGCCAAGGTAGCTTCTATTAGATTACTTTTATCTGTTACTACTGCTTTTTATTTTGGGTAGAATAGATGGATGTGAAGACATCATTTCTTCATGGGGATCTGGAAGAAGAGATATACATGAAGCAACCTGAAGGCTTTGCGGTGAAGGGTAAGAAAGAACCGGTATGCAAGTTAAAAAGGTCTTTGTATGGGTTAAAACAATCACTAAGGATGTGGTATCAGAAATTTGATACATTTATATAAGGACTTGGCTTCACCAGAAGCAAAGAATATCACTATGTGTATTCTAAATTAATTGGTGACCCTGTTATTTATCTGGTCTTGTATGTGGATGATATGTTGTTGGTTGGAAATGACAAAGAAATTACCCAGGATTTGAAGAGCCAATTGTCCTCCAAATTCGACATGAAAGATATTGGTGTTGCAAACTATATTTTGGGCATGAAAATTAAGAGAGATTAGGCAAAGAGGAAGATCTGGTTAAACGAGAGGAGGTATGTTGAGACAATATTGTAGAGGTTTAATATGTAGGATAATAAACTGGTGAAGGTTCCTATTCTTGTAGGTGTAAAGTTATTTACTGAACAATGTCCCAACACACAACAAGAGGAAGAGGACATGTCCCGTGTTCCATATGCAAGTGCAGTCGAAATTCTGATGTATGCGATGGTCTGTACTAGACCAGACATTGCACATGCAATGGGAGTATTGAGCAAGTTTATGTCAAAACCTGGGAAGGAGCATTGGACAACAGTGAAGTGGGTTTTCAGGTATTTGCGTGGCACTAGTGATTATGGTTTGTGCTACCAAGGAAGACCAGGATTGGAAATAGTTTTGGATATCCGTGGCTTTGTTGATGCAGACTGGGTTGGAGATTTGGATAAGAGAAGATCTACAAGTGGATATTTGTTTAGCCTATTTGGAGGTGCAGTTAGTTGGATGAGTAAGAGACAATTTGTAGTGGAACTGTCAACTATAGAGGCAGAATACATGGTAGCCACTCATGCAAGTAAGGAAGCAGTTTGGTTGCAGAGATTGTGTTCAAATATGGGGTTAGTACAACGAGCTATAAGGATATACTATGACAGCCAAAGTGCAATTTTCTTGGCAAAGAACCCTGCTTATCATTCAAAGACAAAGCACGTTGATGTTCAGTATCACTTTGTGAAGGATATGATAGAAGACAAAAAGGTATTGCTGGTAAAGGTGGAAACTTTGAAGAATATTGCAGATGCATTGACAAAATATGTGAGCTCTAAGAAGTTCTCTTGGTGTAGAGAAACAATGGGCGTTGCAGGGTTGGATCAATGACTAATCTCTCCCGCGGAAAAAAAACAATAAGTGGGAGAATGTTGGGTTGTGTTATATTCTTTCCACGACTAGCCCTAGTAGTGAAACCGGGGGGTTAGAGGGGGGCGGATCCCCCCTTTCGTTGCGCCAATGCATAGCGGGGGGCTCACAGGGGCGAACCTACCTATGGTTTTGCGCATGGTTTTCGCACATGGTTTTGGGCGCGATGGTTTTCATTCCATAATATTTTGTAGATCCATTCAAGGGAACTACGATTACATTCTAATCCAGGGTTAATGAATTGGGGTTTATGGATGCTTCAACATGTATATATATGTATTGTAACATTGAAAGGAACATAATGAAAAATCAATCTGGTAGTCCCGGTTTAGGGATCTAGGGGAAAATATCTGTGTATATTTGTTTTATGTGTTATGCTCTTGCAATTGTTTATTTTCTGTTTTAGAATTCATATGCAGGTAATTTTTGTACGGGGTTAAAACCTACAAACATATAGGTATTACACAATATACAATGCACAAATCCTAGAACTTATCCAATTAGAACAACTTGAGTTATATTTATGTATAGAACCTAAGCCTGTTCGATGCCTCATCTGCATGTCGTTGTAAGACTCCTCTAACTACAATTTTCAAGCTCCTCTACTACAATCTATGACCAAACTAGTGCCTCCATACAAAATTGTTGTTCTCTATTTAACCTCAAGTTTTTGTGTAGTGGAAACCCCAGATTTGGCGCAAATACCAAATTTCTTGTCCACCCTACCAAACTCCAATTTTTTTTCAAAGTCGGCCAACTTACGATATCACATGATCTCATAATGTGATCTCACTCTATGATAGCCACAGAAATTCCCTCTCCATGATACCACACGTCCCAACACCATCACACAAAGGTCACCAAAACAACTATAATAAAACCCTGCCCAACATGCCCCTAGGTGAGGCCTTACTCCAAGTCGCTCGTGCTAAGTCATTGCATGACTCATCTCAACTCAAATTGGCTCAATCAAATAACCTGTTATCATTCAGGTTGTCCCTTGGCTCCTTAAGGGATACGGCCGAGGTAACCACAAACCAATCTTTGGACTACAGGTCCTAGCCTACCTGCAGTCAGAGAGGGCTCTCTCTTTATGATTTAGCTTTGTTTAGGGGTGATTTTAGGCTAGATATGAGGTGCGGAGTTTGTTTTAAGTTTGGTGGGATGGTTGATGTTTTTAGACAGAGTTGGCATGCAAAGTGTAAGAAGTTCAGACCATTGGGCATGGAGTCAATGAATGTGAATTGATGGGTGTGTTTTCTTTGGTAGAAGAGAGGAATACAAAGCAGGATAGCTACATATGGAACAATCTTTAATGCTAGAAATGAGATGAAATGGAGGTCAGGGAATGAAAGGCAATGAAGGATATTTCATTCAGCCAACAGAGGGAAAATGACTGAAGACTATGTAGGATCAATGAAGGATTCCTAAACAGCATTCAGAAATGAGAGAACTAGCTTAAACATGATCAATTAAATATTCATATTCATCACTAATTCAGAGGAAAACATAAAGAAATGACAGGAATTGAGCATAGAGTGTTGCTAAGAAAATTCTAAGCTATTCTTCTTTCTTGCTATTTAGATGGTGAAACCAGGGTGGCATAAACACATATAAACTGAAAACAGAGACAAGAAGGACTTATTGAGTCATGTAGAAGCACGAGAAATCCATATTAAGCTCTTCAACCATTAAAACCACAACCATCCAGTTCAGAAGCAAACATTCCAGCAATCTTTGTTCGTAAAGTTCTCAAAATATACAGCGCAAGAGTCTAGAATCAGAAAACAACCAACCAACCAACCCTTTTCATAATACAGAGGGAGGTCTTTATGAGAAAATATCTAAAAATATCTACAATAGCAGATCTGAGATAGATCTGAAGAAATAAATGCTTCTAACCTAACATCTTTTGAAAATAAATGAAAGAATGTCTATCTAACAGCTGCGCTGGGGCAGCAGCCTTAAGAATGGATAAATATTGGTCCTTTGCTTCAATGCGCTGGCAATTTTTCCATAACTGCGCCTTGGGACTTGCAGCACTGCTCCTATGTGTCTTTGTACACTATCTCTGCAAAATCTGGGCCTTAAATCTCCTATCTGCTCCTTTTAGGTGGTTCTGCTACTGTTAAGTGGCATTGGAGCGCATTAATTCTGCTTTGGTGAGCTTTAAATGGGCTTTTACTGTTTCTTTGACTTGCTGGGGGCTCTTTATTGTTTATCTGCCTCGGCTTTAAGTCTTCCATTGATTTTTTCAATCTGATACTCTTTGTCGCTTCACTGATACACTTTAATACTGGATCGGGCCACTTTCCTTTCACTGATACACTTTGCCGCTACAAAATCGCCCCTTTATGGCCACTTTATGGCGAGATTTGACTGCTGATGTGCCTTCCATGGCCTTTAGAACTATTTCAGTGCTTGGCCGATGAAAACATTATCAAAACTAAAGAAATATTGCAAAAAGGCAGAAGATCTGCACAAACATGACTGCTGGGGCAAAAATCTTGCTTTTCGGAGCCGAACTGGGCAAGAGCGATGAACAATGGGCCGAGAATGATCAATCTTCCTTTGCTGATAAGGCGGGCGCGGGCGCCGACTGATAACATGAAGAAATGGCCCTTTTTCTTTAAAACAGGCAAAAATGCCTTTAAACATAAAAAACCATCAAAATTGGGCGCAGGCGGAACACTGTTCATAAGATTAGATCTTGGTCGTTGGATCCGGCGTGGGCCGATCCAATGGCTGGCGCTAAATCGGCGATCGGTGGATCCAAAACACAAAACCTCCGAAATGCCGCAGACCCGAAATGCTATAGGCTCCTTCTTTTATGGAGATCGGGTCCGGCCCGTCGGCAAACCCAAATCGGCAGATTTTAATAAAAATGGGTCATTGGACCCGAAACCCTTATGTGCTGCATTCTATATTATTTCGGCTCCGGCCAGTCGGAGCAATATATGGGGGTGGTGCGATTAAATATGGGTCGTTGATCTTGAGGTCTCGAATGGGCGGCTGTGATCAAATCGTTGTTTCGGCAATCGGCGGGGCAGAGGGTTTACATATGTGCGATCGCCAAAATGGGCGATCGCCAAAATGATCAGAGCCGTTGGATGGGTGGGGTGATCAGACAGCTACGTTTAACTCGGCACATCAGTGATCGGGGCATAATATATGTAAAAGGGGCCAATACTGCCGCGACCTCCGAGAGTGATATCGTGTCGAAGGGGGGGCATATGCATTCGGAGACATACCATATCCATCGGTAAAGGGCCATTTGCGATCGGAGGCATTTTTTCATTTCGGCTAAGGCATTATATGATCAGAGGAATGATTTAATGGATCGGAGATGGATTTCTCCGATCGGAAGAGGGTTCAAGTGCATCGGAAGGGGCCTTTGGAGATCGGAGGGGGATTTTTAAGGCTTTGGAAGGGAATCTTAATGCATTGGAAGGGGTCCGAAGCATGGAAAGGGGGTTTTTTTGCCTTGAAAAGGTAAAAACAAGGTTAATGGAGGGATTTGCTCATCGGAGGAGGGATTTTATGAAGAAATAGGGGCTTTTATGCATTGGAAGGAGTCCAAATGCATTGGAAGATGGCTAGATGAGCAAAACTGAGGGTTCTTACTAAGTTTCAGGCAAACTTAGTAATTCCCAAGCATATTTATGGTTATTTTTCAACCAAAGGGAGGGGATATATAAATAGGGGGATTTTATACATATTTTAGTAAGGGGAAGGGGAAATAGATGGGGATTTACATAATAATGTTAGGAGTTAATATGAAAATGACAAGAAAGCGCTAAGTTGAGAGATCTTAGGCTATAAAGGGGAAATAGAACTTTGTAGAGGAAATATGCACTCCTTAAGTAAAGCAGATCTTTACCAAGGCAAATGATATGAAATATGATGAATTTAAGAGGTATCAAGCAGATCTTGACCTCTTTAGGGGAAGTCAGTGAATATTTTGGGGAAGAGAAAGAAGGGGGAGTTAGACATGCCTCGCTTGAGCTGATCCAAATGGAAAACTGCCTCATACTTGTGAGTTGAATAGATATAACACTTGAAAACATAAAACTGATCACAATCATCATTCTGCCACCACAAAACTACCTACCCGGCCTACTTACCTAACATTTTTTCTTCTTTTTGGTTTGGGTGCACTTGAACTAGCAAACCCAACTTTTCAACTTTTCTTTTGGCTATCCTCCTATCTAAATCTACCCTTATTGCATCCAGGGGCTCAGATTAAGCTGTTGAGCGCCCTTTCTTCTCTACCTATCTACAAATCTGCCAATATTAAACAGTTTGGACAGATGTTTATTCTCTATATTCTAAAACAAGAAATTAAAACCTAGGGAAGCCAAGATTAAGCTGTTTGGCCTTCCCTTAACTGAGAAATCTTTCAAAAATGGAACTTTTGCAACATGGAAAAGATGAACATTTTTGGCACTTCCACTGTCAATCACGAAATGTGAAAAGCTATTGCAATAGGAGGCTAACATAACCAAATTTTGGTTCTACCACAAAAATCATCGATTTTCGACTCCTAGGATTAGAATCACCAAAATTTGGCTCTTGTGACTAGAATCACCAAATTTCAGTTCCACCACCAAAATCACCAAATTTCAACGCCTATGACCAAAATCACCAAATTTTAGTCGTGCGACCATAATCACCAAATTTTAGTTCGTGTGGCCTGCCTTCACCGCAAAACCACCTATGTCACCATACTATGTTCTATTCGATTGTCCAAACCAAACTTCCTTGTCTCCTCCAATCGAACTTGCCCAATTATATATACATGATGGATGGGGTAATATGAACCATCGTCTTGGTTTTCCTCCCACAGCCCTTGGGCTACCCACGTCTATTCGATTCCCTAAGAAAACTTAACATATATAACTCCACAACCATAACACACCTCGATTGACCCCTATGTGCATTTGAGCCAACATTGTGTATCACTTGGCACCCAAGTGTGCTTGAGATAACCAATAGGTGTGTCACCTACTACTCTCATATGCTCGAGTCGACATACAAAACAAGTGTGGTGTCCAACGCTCAAATGTGCCCAAACTAATCAGTGGGTGTGTCACCCGACACTCCTACATGCTCGAGCCAACATAATTCTAAGTCCATGAAATGGTGCATCATGACACATGACTGAGCAAACAACCTAAATATTATGTGTTTCACTCAACCAACCATATCTCATAAACACATGCCAAATATAAGATATTTGATGTAAAGCATCCATATAACATGTAGCCGCACCACATCACCGATAACTTAATAAATGACATGACATGTCCCTTCCCATAATTTCTAAGTGAGATAACCATCGCATTGCCCCTCCACTATCACATCCTACCTCACTCCCATATCTGAGAATTCACTTTGAAAACTTTATTTTTATCATTATTTTAATTTTAGACATATAACTTTACAAAATATCTCCCTCCTCATTCGGTGGCAAGGAAACTTTATTTTGCCAAACATTACATCATACTTTTAATTATTCTCAAGTTAAAATACTACTCCACATGTAAATGGATTTTCTCTTTTCTAAAATATTATTGTATTTAATATTTTATATTATTATTGAGATACATTTACAAAATATTATCAGCATTTACCATTTGATTATTCTCAAGTTAAAATATTACTCACATGTAAATGGATTTTCTCTTTTCTAAAATATTATTGTATTTAATATTTTATATTATTATTTAGATACATTTACAAAATATTATCATCATTTACCATTTACGTGGTTCTTTAATTTTAACTTAACCTTTATCACTTTATTCAACTTTAGGATTTAGTTGTGTCTAAACTTACTGTAGTGTCTAATAAACTATAAAGTGGATTCTCCTTTTACCAGAATGACATTATGCTTTCAGCTATTCTCTCCTTTTTCCAAAATGGCATTTGCGATTAGATGGGAGTGCGAGGTATTTTGAAAATGAAAGTTGTCTTATTTTCTTCATCTTGTTTTTAGTTTGTCTCAAGAATCTATTTTTATTTACTTTAACAACTATTTATCATAACAATAATACGGTGCACATAATTCGATTTTGAGAGTACAATAATGTGGTGCACATAATTCGATTTTGACTCTCGAAAATATGTTGAAAAAAAATGGACATCATATTCAAGGCCTTTGAGCACACTATAATTGATGGCTTCACTAAACCCATCAACAAGTCATCATGCTTGATCATGGCTTCACTAAACCCATCAACAAGTCATCATGCTTGATCATGAATTATTAAATCCGTGGTATATCAAACTCATTTTTCAAGGAATCTTTGAATATGGATTAAATAACAAGAATGAAAGTAGTGAAAGTAGAGTTTTATATTATTTTGTATCAAAATATTTATTTAATTAAATATGATAAGAAAAAATAAGAAGATAATAGTTGTAATGTAATATAGTTTCGATTTTTACTGTTAATTAATTGATTAAGATTGTGTCTCATTGTGTTGGGCTCATATTTTTTTGTTATACACGAATGCTCACATTTTTGCAATCTGTCATTATTTCTACCTCTACACATTTGTATCTTGCACAATGAAAGCCACCTTCGCATAGCTTCAATCACACTTCTACACTCCACATAATTATCATAGTGTGCAAAATGAAAGCTTTTTGCGAGGTCCACATTTTGTCATTATTTGAGAACACTCCATTTCCATAATCATTTCCGCAATCTATCACCTATTTTGATAGTTATTTATATGTTGATGCAATTAAGGCAATGTGGATGCTTTGTTTCCATCATCATTTCTGCAATCTATCATTATTTCCGCCTCCTCACATTTCACAAGAATATTAATATTTGCATATTATCTCCCTCCATTCTCTTCCTTTGTATCTCCACACTCCACACAATGCATCAATCTATATTTTATTGTTAATTTGTGTTCCACTGCGCCTCCGCACTTTCACATTTACCAATACACAGTTTATCAAAACTAAGGTGGAGTATATTGGAGGATGGTTGTCATATTAGTATGTGAGATGGTTGCCACATTAACTTGAAATTACAAACAATAGTTGTTCGTTGATACATTCTGCGGAGTGTAGAGAAAGCTTTCTTCCTCCACACTTCTGCACTCCACACAATGTATCAACGTTAACAGTTTTGCAGGGTATGATCTCAAATTAGAAGTTTATTCCTTGATTACAGAGAATGAAAACATCTCAATACTATGTGCATTCGATAATAAAAATTGAAAACATAATTTTAAACCTATCATGTTTCTCTTTTATTGAATTTTGTATCACTTTCTTAGGATATCAATTGCTTTTGATTTAGAAAAGGTTTTTTCTATTCATTTTGTGTAAAGTTTTACTCAATGTAGAGTGAGGAGGTGTGGAGAAGTGTGATTTGTAATACAAATGCTTCCTCCACTCTCCACACAATGTAAATATGAAATAGCTTGAATAGTGATAGACTACATTAAGAAATAGAACCATAATAATATATTTGATATAATTAAGTTTGGTCAAGGACAAGTGATTAATAAGTAAAATTTAGAAAAAAGTGAATAAAATTAAATTATAGTTAGAGTGTCAAATCAATCCCATTAGTCTTGCAGCCAAACAAAAATTTATCATGATTATAAAAAGAAAATCTGGTACTAATCACATCAAGAAATATTTGCCCACAAGTTTTGAACCAACCAATGTGGTTCTTCATGACAAGATGAAAAATCAGATCATGGCAGCGAGATAAAGAAGCTTTCATTGTGTGGAAGTGCTAAAATGGTTATATGTGTAATAGTTCTTACTCCACACCTCCATATAATGAAAGCCTACACACAATTAAAAATTACATTGAACGAAGTCAAGAGATGGAATGACATGGGACTTGAAAAATAGTTGACTCAGGTTGCTCGCCATGCTATTATATAACCATTAGAAACCACCGACTCTGAATTGATCCATGGAGATTAAGATTCTAATTGTGAGTATCTTTCATGGTAATGAGTAGAAAGCAGAAAAAGAACATCCAATATATTAACCTTTGTATCGTTTGTCACTCCATTGCCCTTTGCACCCAATGATTTCACATCAAAGACTAAACTATAATTGTAGTTGTAGAAATTACCATACAAATATTGTGCTGACTGTGGGGACTTAGTAATCCCTTTAATCAAATATTTGCGTAGGACGGCTTTGGGGTGAATAGCTCTTGACCCTTTGCACTCTTTGATGGAATCAAACAAAATTACAATAACCAGTACACATGGAAAGGAAAACGATGTTTATAGCAGACATGATTGTTTTTCTATTTAACATAAATGTAGCAAAATGCAAAACCTTCGCTGAAGTCTAGGGTATCAGCTTGGCTGCTACATATAAAGAGCTAAGAAATAACAAATCACCACTAAAATCTACACGCTTATAGATTTTTCTATCATAAGAATGAGTTCCAAAGCAGAGAGCATGAAAATTATAATAAAGATGTGCATGCCTTTCAAATTTAAATTGTGGACTATGTTTCCCCACATTAGGAAAACAGGTGATCCCCCTTGCCCAATAGCATATAGACATGTAATCCACCTTGTTGTAGATTCAAACCAGGTTCACTGTGTTGTGACAGTTGTCACATTGTTGGAATTGCAATTTGAACAATTTATTGAATGATTTTTGTAGACGGAATTTTGATCAAAGTAATGGAAAATGGCGTGATTTAGTTAGTCAATAGAAAGCATCAATGAGCTTTAGGAAAAAGATTGTGGACACTAGAAGACTAGGTTGGGCAACTAGTATGGAAGGAAATAAAATTTAAAGGTAAGTATAATGTTGAAATTCATTGTAAGATGAGGGAGAATAGCTAAAAATATTATTTTTGATTATGTTGTAAATGTTTTTGTAGACTTGGATGGCACTATAAAAATTTTGGAAGTGAGATTAAGATATTAGAAATGAATATCATAAATAAGGATTTATAAACTGATAAAGTATATATTATTTTAATTAAATGCACAAACATAGCCATCGCCATGCTTCAAAGAAATAACTTCACAGCTAGTGTTGAAACGCTGCAAAGTGAAGCTCTATGGAGTTGAAGACCTCGCCACTTGATTCAACTAACTAAGAGAATTTATGTGATGTTGCATGTTCAAATATTACTGGGAAACAATGAAAAAATATCCCAGATCACAATGAGAAGTGGGGCCTGTTGATGGTTGCAGAAATAATTCTTCTCTTGTAGGTTAAAATCTTGAAAAAAATAGTGGAGAAAAAAATATCTTAACGCAGAGAGAACTTAGGCCTCAATATAGCTATGGGGAGAAATTTACCTAGGTGTGTTTATCTCCAGTAGCTATTGCCTGGAATTTTTTCATGCTCTCATAGACCCCATATATTCGGGGGATACCTTCACAACCCACAATATTCACATCATTAAATGTGAATTGCAAGGTGACTTACCTCCCATGGTTTTACGTGTCACACATAACTCACCTCCCATGATTTTATGTGGCACGCATAATATAACCTAAGTTTCCATAATATAAACCAAGATGCTTCAACCAACTCCCATAGCTTTCATTAGACCTTTCATCTCAATTCTTAACTTGAGAAACTAGGAGAAGGATAAGAACTTAAAAATCCCATCTCCAATCATTTGCAAACCTTGCTTGCATTATTCGATTAACACTATTCCTAGCTTGTTATGGTATAATGTAACATTCTTCCTTCAAACACTCTTGTTCTTCATTGTATGGAGTGTTATTTTCACGCATCTACCTATTGCTTTGATCTACATGCAACGATTGCTTTGATCTACATGCAACTCATGAAGATTCCTGTTGATATAAATTTTAAAGCTATATTTTCTAATCCATAATTTGTGAAAGTCATGTCAGGTTTGTGCAGATTGATGCTGCTTTGTCTTTATCGCATGCACTGCATTGGTTATTTTGTTGGTTATTGCTTTACTAGATTGCTTTCGTTTATTTTGAATAGCTCTTACTGCACATTTTTTATTTACCTTCATCTATCTATATATAGCTCAATTAGATTGTTGTTTGCTTATATTTTACAGTTATTTTTGTAGTCCATAATTTGCAGAATACATGTAATGTTTGGGTAGATTGATGTTGTTGTTCCTCTAGTTATTGGTTATATTTTAAGAATATGGGAACTCTGTAGATTGTGTTTTTTGTTAATATTTTCTGAAGTTTCAGATTGATGAGATTATGGCCACATAGAGCTTGATTTAAGTGAATGACAGTGTGTTTATAGCGAATTTTTATTTATTTATTTATTTATTGAAAAAAATGCCTTCTTTAATATTAAGTAAAGAAAGTACAATTACATAGTTTTGTTTCAGGATATACATCCAAACTTAACTATAAAAACCCCAAACAGAAAAAGACATAAGGTATGTCTGTTATACTATCATCCACTGTATGTTCATGCATTGTTTAATATATGCTTAGTTACAAAAAAAAAAAAATATAGCAAATATATTATAATAATCCTATCTACAAGGTAGGAATAGTGCCAAATTCAAATATGGGATCTCGGTTATATGCAACATAATGTATGACTCCAAGGGATGCTGAAATCCCTCTTTTGGAGAGTAAGTCAGCGATGATGTTCTGCTTCCTGTATATATGATTAAAATCAATGTGCTAGAATGCTCTTATCATGATATGAATGAACTTCATCCAATAAGCCATAATGGGAGGTTGGAAACATGACAATCCCTTGATCCAATCTATGCATCCTTTAGAGTCCCCAAAAATATGTAAGGTGGTAATGTTGAGTCAGATAGCAGTGAATAGCATCCCCCGTAATGCGATGATTTCCACCCTTTTGTTGGAATCGGTACCACCCTCCCACCAAAAGTGATAATACTTGCCAGGGTCAGTAGAAATGAGTACACCACATCCACATAATTGATATTTACAAGCCCCATCGAAAAATCCCACTAGATACTCATTCCAGATGTCTTGCAAAATGACCTATCTAGATTTTTTAATATGATTCATGGGTCCTGTCTTAGAAAAATTAGACACAATCCCCATGACTAAGTATCTAATATGTTTGTTTGTCTTCAAATATCCCAAGATTCTTGCAACGCCATATGCCCCAAATGATGAAGAAAGACATTGAACCAAATAGTTGTTGTGACTGAAACCAATGCTTAAAACATGCCAACCGTGAAGTATGCTTCTAATCCTCGACAATCTGAAGCACACTAAGGACTGAAAACCAAATTTCTACAATCGAGCAATTCAAAAAGAGATGTTCAACATCTTCATAATTTTGCTTGCACAACATATAGATACTTGGTCCAATGAAACCTATGCGAGCTAAATTCTTCCAGGTGAGTACTTTTTCATTCAAGACCAACCATCTGAAAAATTTGAGCTTCAAGGGGAAATTCAATTTCCAAGATTTGTGATACCAGGATAGCTCCATAGTAGAATTATTTGGGACAGAAATGGATTTGTAAATGTCGTTGGTCGCAATTTGGTTCTTGTGTACTTGTCCAACCCATCTCACCTTATCTATCTTATCTGAAATAAAAATGCCTACAACCTCAATCTGTCTAATATAAAGAGTCCACTCTGTAGCCAAAAGACCAGACAGATCAATGTCTTATGCCCAAAGCCAAGTTCGTAAAAATGGAGAGTGAGCACGAAATGCAGCAACACGAGATAAAAAATAAATACCTCTATCATGCAAGTGTTGGAGGAGAGGAACATATAGCATATGTATCCCTTGGAAACCACATACAGTGTCCAGTCCAACCTCGACCCTACTTCCATTACCAACCTCCCACCAAATCCCCACAAATAGCCAATGCCTTTGTCTCATCATACTGCACTTGATGTATGAGGATCGACAGAGTGGGATTTTAGCACCACCTTTAATCCAGTCTTCATAGTTCAGATAGTCCAAATATTTACCTATGATGATCTGAGACCATATAACCCTACCCGACAGTCCTCTCCACAAACTTTTGCATATGAGATCCTTATTAAAAGATAAAGTATCCAAGATCCCCCACCACCCCTAATCAACAACTTTGGTTAAACTAGGCAGTCTAGCGAGATGATTCCTGCATGATTGCTCTTTAATGGACCAAAGAAATATTGCCAGTATTGTATCAATTTTATGTATGATCTTCATTGGCAGAATATAGAGATGCATCCAATATACAGATAAATACTGAAGTACAAATTTGATAAGAATGAGCCTACCCCCAATGGAGAACCACCTGAATGTCTAGTGTTTTAATTTGAGATCGACTTTTTTATGATCCAACTCCAGTCAACGATTTTTTACTCATTCAGTTTTATTTGGAAACCCAAACATTGAAAGCCAGAGTCCACTTTCTGTACAGATATCCCAGATAAACCACATATCTGATTGATCTCACCCCCAGTCACTTGTGAAGAAATCACTTCATATTTATGTGAGTTCTTGATGAGGCCCGAAGCAGATCTGAAATAAGATAATATATGATGAAATTGCGACCATTCAGTGATATAAGACTCCGCACCAAGCAGGAGATCATCAACAAAAATCAAATAGGTAATACAAATCTGTCTAGTCATTTTGATGCCCATGATCAAGCCTTTGTCCCTAGTGTCTGTGATTTTCCTATTGAGAGTTTCCATAATAAGAATGAACAGTATTGAAGATAAAGCACATCCTTGCCTTAATCCCAAATGTGCTTTGAAAAAAATAGTAGGGAGGCCATTTATAATCACTACAAAATTGGTGGAAGATACCTAAGCCAAAATCTAGTTAGCATTGCAGAAATTAAGACCAATTTTATAAAGAATCAGTCTAAGAAATTCCCAATTAACACTGTCAAAAGCCTTGGTAATTTCAATCTTCATAAGGAAAGCATTATATCTCTTGACATTAATAGTATGTTGTACTTCCTCTGCAAAAGCCACCATGTCTTGAATTTGATGCCCCTTTATGAAACCAAACTGCTCTAGTGATATATGATCTGTTAGAAGTGATTTAAACCTTACAACAACAAGCTTAGAAATCAACTTATACACAAAATTGCATAGGGAAATGGGACGAAGATCGAGAAATGAGTCCCTACTCTTCTTTTTGGGTATTAATGCTATGAAATTAGCTTTAATGGCACTCGAAACACAACCCTTAATCTGGGACTCTTCCACAGCATTCAGAAGGTCCCATGACATAAGATAAGAAAAAAAGGAATGTATAGTTTGACCCCCCAACCATTCGGTCCAAGACGTTTTTCCTTAGCACAGACATGGAGAATAGAATGTAATTTTTCAATCGTAATAGGCCTTCCCAAAATGTCATTCTCAGACTCCTGTAGCATCAAAGGCATATGATTGATAAATTCCATTTGAACTCTAAAATCAAGTTCTTTTTTAGAAAAGAACAGCTCTGAAATGATGGTATGCAGTCCGTTCAATATCATATTGTGAAGTGAAAACATAACCCTCTTCTCCACTAATGTTCCAGATACCATTTTCCTTCCACCTCATAAATGCAAATCTATGAAAAAATTTTGAATTCTGGTCTCCAGCTTCAACCCAAATCGCCCAGCTTTTTAGTCTCCAAGCCATTTCTCGTGCCTTGTATAAATCTCTTTTCTAAGCTTCCAATTCCAATATCTGTTTTTTGCGCACTTTGGATGTGAACAGAGGATCATCTATATTGAAAAGAGCCCTCAAAGAGGTTTTGATGGCATTCAATTTATGGGAATTATCAATTCTTTTCTCTTTGACCCATATGCGAACCTCCATCTTAAGACTATGCAATTTATTACTCAAATGATCCATTGGGTCGAACGAAGAAGATTACCCATTCCCAACCTTGTGCACGATATCAATGAAGTCCTTGTGTGTCAAGCACAAATGGTTGAATTTAAAAGGATATGCCTTACAGCCAGTATCCCTTGTTGATGATAGAAAAATAGGAAAATGGTCCAAAGAAAATGAAGGAAAAACCAAAGAATGGAGATCTGCCAAACCAGAGACCAGATGATCTTTAACTGGAAATTTGTCCAATTGTTTAGATATGTATTGAATCCCAGTCCTTCCATTTCTCCAGGTAGGAACGATCTTAGGTGGAAGAATATCTCGGAGGGACAGAGCATAAAAGAGAGTTTTGAAATAAGTCTCCATGGGATCAGATTTCACCTTATGTCCCCATACTTCATTATTGTCAATTGTCAAATTAAGGTCGCCAGCCATAATAATAGAAGGCAGATCCAAAATATCGGTTTCCAAAACCTTGTCCTAGAAAATGCGCTGCCTGAATAGGGCGCATAATAGATGATGATTCTGATACGAGAAGTTGAACCCCGGAGTGCCCAGTTAATAATATACATGCAGAAGTCATGTAAACCATACGATTGAAACTAAATGTCTTCCAAGCCACCGCTAAACCACCAGAGAGTCTGCAAGAACTGGTGGCACTGACAAGCCACCCCGGGCAAATGATGAGAATTATTTCCCATGATCTTTCCCTGGAGATCATAGTTTCTTGCAGTAGTATCAAATCTGGATGATGCTTGTGTATGATGCCTTTCAATGAGCGTGATTTATGCTAGGACCCTAGTCCCCTAATATTGTATGACAGAATAAGCATCAGGGGATTAGAGGAATGGGTTCGTTCGCTGTAAGGAACCAAGAGAGAGAAGATGATGGGCCAAAACCAACCAGAGGTGTGACCAGATAGAGACAAGAAGAAAGCTTCTTGAATTTAACAAATTTCTTCTTCCGAGATATAGATGGAGTAACCACAGGGGATGAAGAAGAGGAATTAGCCACAAGGATTGAAGATAAGTTACCTTTATCTAACCCCTCCCTGAGATGGAAAAAGGATTTTTTAATGGACAAAGGTTCCAAACTGACCGAATCAGAGATTGATAACGCCTCCAAATCACGTCTGGAGGAATAGGGGATGTAAGGGAGTAAGTAATGAACTGGAGGTGTGGAGAGGGGAGGGCAGATGGCCTAGGGAGAGGAGAGACCAAAGGGGATGAAGTGTGAACTATATTAGGATCTGGATTGGATGAAGGATAGGGAACAATGTCAACATCCAAATTAACATTCGAAGTCAAAGGGGGAGATGTAGGAGAAGGTAAAGATACAAATTTGGAACCAGGAGAGGATAAAAGAGGAGAAAAGGATGTGTAAATACCTTGATTCGACATAGGATGTTCAATAACTTCCTGACCATCCCGAACCTCGATCGAATTTTCATGGGTGTGCCTCCAAGAGGGTGTTCTGCCAGTCGTTCTACAAGCCGGGAAAAAGTGTAGGAGATGCCCCGTCGAATGACAAGCAAGATAACGATATAAGATACCCCAATAGTCGATGCAGAGACTAAGTGAGAAGGAATCCCAAGATAATTCCATAGTTGATAATAAACCTTCGCCAAAATCCACCTCTACGAGCACCCATACAACCTTCTGTCCATCTGCCCTATACAACCCTCATCCCATAAGTAAAATGTACCAATGGAATTTGCAATGTCAATAATTGTTGAGTGGTTCCATAGCTCAAGGGGTAATCCCAATAGTTTAGCCCATACGATCTTACACTGAGGGGATGTAGTTTGTGGATTGAATCCAGCTTGCCAATGTCGCAACAGCAAAAACCCCCGACCCTTAACCCAGGGCAGTGCGAGTATGAGATCGACATCTTCAGGACTGAGAAAGTGAAAACATACCCAACCATTATGCAACATACTATTCCTCGGACGATATCCAAGCTTGGGAACCCAGAATGTAGTCATCTAGTTCTTAATATGTTCACCAGTGAGGTATGAGAATTTCCAACGGCCGAGCAATGTGTGTAATTTCAGACTCACAGTTTGTAGTGAAGTTGTCCGAGCCTCTAATTTGTCATCACCTGAAGTTTGTGGACTACGTTGAAATTTTGGAATCAATATTTTGCGAACTCGAGAGAGCCCTAGAAGAAGTGAAAGTTGGTCTATATTTTGGACATTGTTTTGTTTTTAGAGGCATAGGTGAAACTAAGTTGTTGTGACATAGTTTGTGATCTTCACACCAACATGCTTGTTGATTCCATGAGAAGATAGAATTTTCAGCATGGCTGAGGTACAAAAAATGTGAAGAATAAGTTGGGGATATGTCACTCGTGAATTGTAATGGTAGGGCATTCGAATGTCCTAAAGCTACATTGATTGATGGATATTCACTCGTTATTTTTTTTTGTCCTTGTTCTTGTCAAGATCCTTTAGATAACAGTGAAATGGCATCAGGGGAATGTTCTACTTCATCTACCTCAATCTCAACCTCAATTTCTTCTTTGTTTTTGTCTAGACATGTTTGTTCCTCAGCTGTGGCCTGAACCTCTCTAAACACGGAAACAATCTCTGCCTCTTATTTTCTTATTCTTGTTTAGTCGCGCTTTGCGACCCATGACTATTTTCTTTCCTATATCTTATAGCTACTTTGATGATTGCGTGAGGCTATCTTCCATATAGATAGTCTTAATGTAGTGGAAAACAAGGGTGTTCGAAATTGTAATTACTCTTGCATGCCAACGTTGGCTAAATTTAGTAGAGTCAATTAACTGAGCCAATTCCAGTGACTTCGAGTTAACTTATATTTTGGGAAAAGTCCAATTTATAGTGTTTATGAATGTTACATTATGTGGTTTGTGTGTGTTAATTTTTTTGTTTCTCCTCTCTGCCTTTACAGCAGATTGGTATCAAAGCGATATTACAAAGATCGAGGTGTTAGAGCCTAAATCTACCTCAGGCTGACAAAGTTAGGATCCAAGGCCAACATCAAACCACGCTTAACCTGGTAGCTAGCCCTACCAAGTTGGGAGAGGGCTCTCTCCGGGTCAATCTCAGCAAAATATAATCACTAAAGGCTTGAGATGACTGATTTAACTACTGATATTAGGCTAGGTATGTGTGTGCAAGAGTTTTATTGAATAAAATGATGATTTGTTGGCTCAGATGGAAAGGCAGATTTTGGATGCGGGGAATGAGGCTCAGTCTTGCAGAGATCTCAATGGGGCAAGGTAGGCAATTGTTTTTGGCACTTAAATTTGAATGAGATGGAAGGATTAGACAGGTGAGGAGCTGAAGAGGGCAAGGAAAGTCATGGATCCTCTCCAAACAGCTGAAAACATCAAGAAACTAAAGCAAACCTCAAGTAGAGCACTGCATTTTCAATGGATTCTACTTACACTCTTGTTTGTTTAGTTAAGAAGAAACAAGATAGAGAATGGCATACATAACACATAAGAAAATTCACAATTACAAAAGAAAGCACTGTACCAAGACAAATTTCCACATGGATCCCAAAGAGTGCTGCAAACCTTGGTCTCAATTCCTTAGCCAAAATGCTGATATGAGTGTACAATGAAGCTCAAGGCTTTTTCAAGAGTCCAACCATGCTAATGACTGAAAAACCACATAATATAGACAAACCATAGCTCATCCTAGCCTCTAGGGATCGAGCTCACATGTTTAGGAGCTGTTCCAACCAATTCTAAACTGAGAACTAGAAATCAGGCAATGGAACAACATGCCTCTAGAAACAAGGGAACTGATTCATTCAGTTTCAAACAACATTTTAACCAATGAATCTACCTCCATAAGTGAAAATTTGACATATTTACATCATGATCCATCAATGTAAATTAAATTACATCACAAATTTTCCATTAAGAAAGTGAAAAAGTCAAACTGGCCAAAGCTGGGCGAAAAACAGAGTAATACTTGGTCAAACTGGCAAAATTTCCTCTATGCGCCGCCCCTGATTCTCTATGCATAGCGCCTATTTGGACCCACTTTTGGAGGCCTTACTGGTGTCCAAATTAGCTCCAAGTGTGCTTGTTGGAAAGGTCTACCTGTCTACTTTCCAACCCAAGTGGAATTTTTCAATTTTGCCTCAATTTTCCCCTTCAAAATTCAGTTCTCCCAACATTGCTTCCTGTGTGTCAAAATAAGGGCAGTAAGGTCATGTTTTGATTGTTTTTTACCTTTTTGAGGGCTCAAAACCTGCCCAAATTTCTTGGCCATTTGTAGGAAAGCATATTTTTCCATGAAAAATCCAAAAATGCTGAGTTTTTGTGATTTGGAGCCTCCTATCAAAAGCGAGCGCCACGTGGCACGGCGCATAAGGTAGAAAACTCTGTTTTTTGTGCCAAAATTTTCAAAAATGCAAAAAGTGCCCCAAATTTTTTGAAATTTGGGCTGATTCTTCTCCATCAAGAGCTATGTTGGGCCAAGGAAGCCTTAGCCAATATCTGAAGTCGATCATGCTCCTTTCACCTCTTTGATGCCTTCTTCAATTTTGCCTTTAAACTCCTGATTCTTGCCTTGCAAACTTTGTTCCTCGCGATGTAATGAAAAGCCATGTGTCTCAACAAGTTTTTCTCCTTGTTTTTGGAAAATTTCTCCCACTTTCTCTTGCTCACTCTCAAACACAACTTTGCTTTTCTCAAGTTTGTTTTTTGAAATACAAATGAACCTTTCAATTGAAGAAAAGACTTATATACAAGGAGACTTTAAATTTTTGGTTTGCAAAACCCACTTTTACAATGTTTTGAAAATGACTTTATTTTGAACTTTGTTTTGAACTTTTTCACTTTATTAGAACTTGTGATGGACTGAATGACCTGTGTTTTGCTTGTTTTGCGGGGGGTTGGAGCTACTTGGGCTAGGGAAAGTGACCAGGGTTACAGATGGAGTGATTTACATATGAGAGAAATGAAATTATATAAATTTGTACAATAAAAGCAAAAATATTCTGTTTTTCCTCAAAACAGAGTTTTGACGAAAGACACATCTCTGAGCACTTGATTTTGAATTTTATTGGCATTGGAACCTCCTCATGTGTCTGCTGGCTGTTATTGGACACTTTGAAACACTTTTTGATGAAACCCTAATGAAACCCAAGACCTAAATGACAATGAAACCCTAAAAAATCCTTAGGCAATCTTAAAGACAAAAAGGTGACTATGTATGCTTTTGACGAATAAACATGAGCCAGTAGGTAAATGACATGAGGGAAAATGTAGGAGAACTACTGTCAAATAATCCATGTGCCTAATGGAATGCAGCTGACTGGGCGGGACACCTAATATGAAATGCAACAAGAGGATTTGATCTCTGACGAAGGGATGAAGATACTGACACTAACACCAGGGAAAAAGGATTAGCATCAATCTATCAGAGAGAAGAGAGAAATATGTGTTTTCTCTAATTTGATGCTAAAACACACCTGGAAGGTTGTACAAAAAATCACTATCGCAAATTTCTTAATTGTACAGAGTGTTAGCATGCCCAACATCCTCAACAAAAACCTTTGTACTAACAAAAATACGATTTTTTTTAAGGTGGAAATTCGAGGGCATATTAAAATTCACGTAGTTCCTATTAAAATATACGTGACATCTACTTTAAAAGTGACTTATGGTATGAAATTAAAGTTTGATGCATATTTGAAGCTTATTGAAGAATGGATTCAGAAACCAATTGAACAAATTGATGTGAGCCTTAAAGCAGTAATTGGAATAAAAGAATTGAATAAAATGGTAAATAATGATCTTGAGTCTGTAAATTAGAGGAAGAAAGAAACAACACCTGATGATGAAAGTGAAGAGAATGATATGGAAGTTTATGAAAACAAGAAAGAATGCATCAAAACCATTTTCCCACAATGGAGTCAGGAAGATATAGGATTCTGCAATCAAGAAATATGGCAGAAAGAAAGACATGAATATGAAGCACAAACAACAAAGGGAAGAAGACAGTTTGAAGATGGAGAGTTGTGGCAGTAGTCCATAGTTGGACGAATCCTTGAAGAGGAAGTTGTAAAATACCGACTCAGATCAAATTCAAGACAAGTCAAAGAAACATTGCAGCAGCAACAAGTAAACAAATATGGAGCCTACAGTAAGAACACACAACAGATAATGAAGCAATTTCGAGGATATAGAAGTTGGAAATAGAGAAAAAGAAAATGCAAAATGCAAAATTGCAAAAAAAATTAAGTCATTGTAAGCCTAGCTGAGACATATACTAGAAGGCATGTTTGAGTGATAATTGAGTCAATTTCTATTGTAAGCCTAGCAGGCACAGTTAAGTCATGTTGAGTCATATGGTTATAATTAAGGGGGAGTGTTAGAAATTGTAATTACTCTCGCATGTTAGAGTTGGCTAAGTTTAGGAGAGTCAGTTAAATGAGTCAAGTCGAGTGAGTTCATGTTAATTTCTATTTTTGGAAAAGTTGAATTTAGAGTGTGTGCGCATGTTGAGTTATTATGGGTGAGTAGTTACTCCAAAAAGTATAAATACCCCACATCAGGTTCATTGTAATTAATCAAGTTTGTGTGATCAATAGAGAAGAGCAACAAATCCTATGGTTTTTGTGTGTTAATTTTTGTGTTTCTCCTCTCTACCTTTCCAATAGATATGATGTTATATTTTGCACTTATGAGGAGGAGGTAGTTTGCAAACGTGAAAACATTGTTGATATTTCATGTCCTTTTCATGTTATTCTCTTTGGATGCATCACTGAGCGACAAAGAAAAAAAATAGGTTTTTTCCATAATGGGATCTTCGTTTAGGGCATGAGGGTTGTCGGTGAGCTTAGCAAAATATATTTTTTGGAACCATTTTCACCAAAGGTTTTGTTAGAGCTACTAACATTTTCCAACAAGTTCTATTGTGAAAAGATGAAATCTACCTGTGACAAATGCATGGCATCCCTAGTTGAACATTGAGTATGGTCTCAAGGAGAACTCAAAATTGTTTGTTCATGCCCACATGCTTTTCTCATGGATCTTCTAAGGTTTTTACACCATCCACAGGTTGCAAGTTTATTATGTAAATTGAAGGGTAGAAAATATTGGAAATTATTTGGCATTCATCGTTTACTTTGCGCTCATTTTTAAGTTAAGTAACCATGGAGGATGACATGAAGTCACACACCACAATACAAATTTTAGAGGGATTGAGAGAATGTTCCACTTTCTCATAGGTAGAAAGCACTTATAGTTTCATAGCTATGGAGATAGATTTTGGATCTTCCTCATTTACTATGCACGAGTGATGTGGATCATTATATTTTGAGTGCATGAGTTGATCTTGAATTCATTCATAAAATTTACATTTACCTATTTAGAATTATTGCATTTGAAATTGATACAGTGTTTAAACAGTAATCCTAGTGTAATAATTTCATCACAGTGTGTTTGTCATAATGAAATAATTCAAGGCACCACTCTCGCAAAATGTGAAGTAGGATATCTTCTGGGCTAAATAGCGTCATCTAGAAGAGTCACCTAATTGTCACTGTGAAAATTCATTCCGACGCTCCTCTCATGTTGATAATCCATACACCCCACTATTTAAAGTGGTTTGCAATACCATTCTCAATACATAGTGAGCAAGTGGAACTTTTTGAGGGAGAAAAAATTAGGCATCTAATTTTTCTTAGAAAAATCCCAACAACACTTGATCATGGGGAGTTTGATTTAGTTTTTCCATGTGAACCACATATTTCGTTGTTAAATCCACCCCTCGACTTTAACTACGTTGATGAGGAGGTTTCTTAGTATGTTGGATGTGCCAATAAGAGAGCGACATGCTTTAGAGACTGTCACTATTTTGATGGTCCTTACTCCCACACTACACATATAACCATTTTTTCGAGGCGAAAAGTAACAACCATTGCACATATAACCAGATTTGAGCCTCTACACAAGTTACGTTTTATTTTCAGTCACCAATTAATTAATCACCATGCACATTGTATATATATAATTATGAGGAGCTTGTTTTTGGTAGCATGCCACATCATATTAAAAATTAAATTCGGACATATGGAATTCACCTTCCCAAATCAAGAGTGATAGATGTGTGACACAAACACTTCTATGTTGAATAGAAATATTGGGGAGACTAGTTTGTATTGTTTCTATTGTATTTGGAACAAACTAACATTTTGTTAGTATGTGTTGGTGTCGTAACACATAATAGAATTTCACCGGTGGTGTTGTACATATTCTTGTCCTTCTAGTCCATTTTCTACATTAAGTCTCAATCCACATTTTAAATAAAATTTAAAAGAAAAAAAAAAACAAAATCAAAATAAATCAATGAATATATGTATATAATGATACTGTTAAGTATTGGTATGGTTGTGTTATAAAGTATTAAGTATGTGATTCAAGGTTCAAATACCCTGATTTTGATACTCAATGTTTTGGAGTGAACTAGAGTGAGGTTTTATGTGCATGTGAAGTTAGGGTTTGAAATAGATGGTGTTTAGAGGGGGAGGGAGCGAGGATCCCTCCTGTCAAAATGTGGTAACAGAAAAAGGGAAGGGTCCAAGGCGGGATTCAAGTTTATAGCCGACGATGTATCAGGTAACAACCAAGGAGTGGTTGGAGTAGGTACTCAGGGTGGGAATGCTCAGAGAAGAGAAGAGGACAGAAGTAGTCTAGGGAATTAGGAGCATCAACAACAAAATTCAAAACGGACCACTGGGAATGAGTTGTGTAAGCCCAAAATGGCAGTAATCCCAATGACATTAATCACATATCCTAAGAATCATGCCTTTAGGGATCACATGAGATCATATGCTATTATCTGCAAGTTTATGTGTGTTTGACCCACAAAAAAGTGTTATGCGACTGGTGTTGGGTTGTGTTATATTCTTTCCACAACTAGCCCGTGTAGTTAATCAGGGGTTAGAGGGGGGGAGGTCACAGGGGGTTTGAGGTGTACCTGTAACCCCACTTTATGGGGTTCGGGGCAGCATCCCAAAAAATTTTGGTTTTGGACCCTATGTTAGGTTGGGCGGACCCACCTATGGTTTTATGCATGATTTCTGCACATGTTTTTTGGACGCGATGGTTTTCAGTCCATGGTATTGGATGCAATGGTTTTCAGTCCATGGTATTGGATGCTTCGGCATGTATAAATATGTATTATAACATTGAAAGGAATATAATGAAAAATCAAGCTAGTAGTCTCGGTTTTGGGATCCAGGGGAAATCTCTGTGTATATGTGCTTTATGTGTTACGCTCTCGCGTTGCTTATTTTCTGTGTTTAAGAATTCGTATGCAGGTAATTTCTGTATGGGGTTAAAACCTACATTTGGTATCAGAGCTACTTTGGCTTCAAGGGGATGCCTTTGTTGCTGAGGGGTTTCGCTCAGGCCTGTGGTAAACCCTGTTCAGTGGGAGATCTGCGAGATCAATTCTGGTGGTGAATGAAGATGGCGAGCAGTGGAAAGATAGATATCGATAAATTTGATGGTCAGAGTTTTGAGTTGTGGAAACTCAATATGGAGGATCTACTAGTGGATAAAGATCAGTGGATCACAGTAGATCCAGGTACTAAACCAATGGGAGTGTCTGATGAAGAATGGAAGAGGTTGGATCGAAAGGCAAAAAGCACAATACGATTGTGTGTCTTAGATTCAGCATTGTTGAACGTATTAGGGGAATCTACGATGAAGGCTTTGTGGGACAAGTTAGGGACTTTGTACCAATCTATGTCTCTGGTGAATAAACTGTTCCTACGGAAAAAGTTGTATAACCTGAGGATGAAAGATGGAGACTCAGTGACAGAGCATCTGAACGCATTTAATACTGTGGTAAGTCAGTTAGCATCTGTTGATATTAAAATTTCAGATGAAGATAAGTGCATCGGTTTGTTTTGTTCTCTACCAGATTCATGGGATAGTATGGTTATTGCAATAGGTAGCAATGCAACTGCCGTGTTGTTTGATGAAATAGTATCAGCCTTGCTGACGGAGGAGATGAGACGGAAAAATATGGAGAGCCAGAATGGTGATGCCTTGTCTGTATGAGGATAGTCCCAGAACAGAAACAAAAATAAGTCATCGAGTGGGAGATCTAAATATAAAGGGAGATCTAAATCTCCAAGAAAACCTCCAAAGGTGGTGTGTTGGAAATGCGGAAAGGAAGGGCACTACAAAAGGGACTATAAATCTAAAGCTCCTGATAAAGGAAAGGGATCTAATGATTCTCCTTCTGCAGAGGCAAAAACCACCTCAGATGAAGGTGGGGATGTGTACTTGGCTTCTTCAAGTACACATGTAGATCATGAAGCATGGTTAACTGAATCAGGTACATCCTTTCACTTCACTACCCATAGAGAGTGGTTCTGCGAGTATGAGAAATATGATGGTGATGATGTCTTCTTAGGGGATGATAAGAAGGCTAGAATCGTTGGTTGCGGAAAAGTGAAGTTGAAGCTGCAAGGTGGAAGGGTTAGAACACTTCTGGGTGTTTTGCATATTCCTGCATTGGCCAGAAATCTGATTTCTATAAGCAAGTTGAATGATGCAGGTGTAAAAACAATGTTCGATAAGGATACCTGCAAGATGGTTCGGGGAGCACTGGTATTGATGCGGGGTGTTCGGATTAGAACTCTATACAAGCTGCAAGGTAGCACGGTTGTTGATGGGTGCAACCGTTTTGTGGTTCCTGAAAGTGGAGCAGAAAATCTAGTGGTCTCTGGAGAGAAGACCATGTTGTGGCACCAAAGGCTTAGACATATTGGAGAGAAGGGCCTTCGAATACTTCATGGTAAAGGTATGGTAGAAGGTATGAGTAATAGCTCTCTTGATTTTGATTTCTGTGAAAATTGTGTATATGGGAAGCAGAATCAGGTGAGTTTCCCCTCTGGTAGTAAGAGGGCGAAACAGATATTAGAGCTTGTGCACAGTGATGTGTTTGGACCTATGAAGGTTCTATCACTAGGTAAGTCTTTGTACTATTTATCATTTATAGATGACTTCTCAAGGAATGCATGGATATATTTCCTTAAGAAGAAATTTGAAGTCTTTGATAGGTTTAAAGAATTTAAGGCTCCCGTGGAAAATCAGATAGATAAGAAGATAAAGGTGCTAAGAACATATAATGGTGGAGAGTTTTGCAGCAATGAATTTGAAGAATTCTGTAAGAAGTGTGGTATAGCACGACAGAAGACTACTTCATATACACCTTAGCAAAATGGAATTGCAGAAAGAATAAATAAGACGTTGATGGAAAGGGCAAGAAACATGCTCAGTGGTGCCGGATTAGGACAGGAATTCTGGGCAGAGGTGGTGGATACTGCATGTTACCTGGTCAACAGGTCACCTTCATCAGCATTAGAGGATAAGACTCCATAAGTGGTATGGACTGGTAAGAAACCCTCTCTTTCACATCTGAGGGTATTTGGATGTGATGCATATGTACATGTTCCAAAGGAGAAACAAACCAAGTTGGATAGTAAATCTGAAAAGTGCATCTTTATTGGGTATAAGGATGGTTTAAAGGGTTATAAGCTTTGGAACCCAGTCACAGGGAAGGTTGTGTACAACCGAGATGTGGTGTTCAGAGAGGTAAGAGATGTTATTAAACATGAAGTCCAACCAAAGGACCCTGAAAAGATAGAGTTTGAGCTTAAGGAGGAAGAATCAAACTCTACAGCAGAGGAGGAATTAGAAGATGAAGAGCCACAAACTCCGGGTGTGAGAAGATCAGTTCAAGAAAGAAGGCAGACAGAAAGGTATAGTTCATTTTCTTTCTATTCAAATTTTGCTTTATCTATTATTGACGATGATCCCAGAACTGTGAAGGAAGCAGTAGATTCAGATGGCAAACTCTGGAAAAAGGCCATGGTTGATGAAATAGCATCTTTGCACAAAAATGAGGCTTGGGATCTGGTGGAGTTGCCGGCTGGAAGGAAACCCATTGGCAGCAAATGGATGTTCGAGAAGAAGACAAATGCAGAAGGAAAGGTGGAGGAATACAATGCTCGGTTGGTAGCAAAAGTTTATTCCCAGGAACTGGGAATTGATTTTGGTGATATTTTTTCTCCTGTTGCCAAGGTAACTACTATTAGATTACTTTTATCAGTTGTTGTTGCTTTTGATTTTGATGTAGAACAGATGGATGTGAAGACAACATTTCTTCACGGGGATCTGGAAGAGGAAATCTACATGAAGCAACCTGAAGGCTTTGCGGTGAAGGGTAAGAAAGAACCGGTATGCAAGTTAAAGAAGTCTCTGTATGGGTTAAAACAGTGACCAAAGATGTGGTATCAGAAATTTTATACATTTATATGAGGACTTGGCTTCACCAGAAGAAAAGCAGATCACTGTGTGTATTTTAAATTAATTTGTGACCGTGTTATTTATCTGGTCTTGTATGTGGATGATATGTTGTTGGTTGAAAATGACAAAGAAGTTATACAGGATTTGAAGACCCAATTTTCCTCCAAATTTGACATGAAAGATCTTGGTGCTGCAAACTATATTTTGGGCATGGAAATTAAAAGAGATCTGGTGAAGAGGAAGCTCTGGTTAAACCAGAGGAAGTATGTCAAGACAATATTATAGAGGTTTAATATGCAGGATAGTAAACCGGTGAAGGTTCCTATTCTTGTAGGTGTGAGTTTATCTGTTGAACAGTGTCCGAAGACATAAGAAGAGGAAGATGACATGTCCCGTGTTCCATATGCAAGTGTAGTTGGTAGCCTGATGTATGCAATGGTCTGTACTAGACCAGACATTGCACATGCAGTGGGAGTATTGAGTAGGTTTATGTCAAAACCAGGGAAGGATCACAGGACAGTAGTGAAGCGAGTTTTCAAGTATTTGCGTGGCACTAGTGATTATGGTTTGTGCTACCAAGGAAGACAAGGATTGGACAGAGTGTTTTTTATTCATGGATTTGTTGATGCATACTGGGCTGGAGATCTGGATCAAAGAAGATCTACAAGTGGGTATGTGTTTAACCTATTTGGAGGTGTAGTCAGTTGGATGAGTAAGAAAGAATCTGTAGCGGTACTATCAACTACAAAGGCAGAATACATGGCGGCCACTCATGCAAGCAAGGAAGTAGTTTGGTTGCAGAGATTGTGTTCATGTATGGGGTTAGTACAGGAAGCTATAAGGATAGATTGTGACAGCGAAAGTGCAATTTTCTTGGCAAAGAACCCTACATATCATTCAAAGACAAAGCACATTGATGTTCAGTATCACTTTGTGAGGGATATGATAGAAGACAAAAAGGTCTTGCTGGTAAAGGTGGACACTTTGAAGAATACTGCAGATGCATTGACAAAATCTGTGAGCTCTGAGAAGTTCTCTTGGTGTAGAGAAACAATGGGCATTGCAGGGCTGGATAAATGACTAAGCTCTCTTGTGGCCCCCTGTGGAAATAAAACAACAAGTGGGAGAATGTTGGGTTGTGTTATATTCTTTCCACAACTAGCCCATGTAGTTAATCTGGGGTTAGAAGGGGGGAGGTCACATGGGGTTTGAGGTGTACCTGTAACCCCACTTTATGGGGTCTGGGGCAGCACCCTGGAAAATTTTGGTTTTGGACCCTATGTTAGGTTGGGCGGACCCACCTATGGTTTGTGCATGATTTTTGCACATGTGTTTTGGACGCGATGGTTTTTGGTCCATGGTATTGGATGTGATGGTTTTCGGTCAATGGTATTGCATGCTTCGGCATGTATAAATATGTATTATAACATTGAAAGGAATATAATGAAAAATCAAGCTGGTAGTCCCAGATTTGTGATCCAAGGGAAATCTCTGTGTATATGTGTTATATGTATTATGCTCTCGCATTGTTTATTTTCTATGTTTAAGAATTCGTATGCAGGTAATTTCTGTACGAGGTTAAAACCTACAACTGGATCAATCACTACTGCACGCCGTGAGGGGAGATTGAGTTGCACTAGGGTCTAGTGGTTCTTTACTATGGTATTTGAAAATATGGAGGATAGATACCCAATATTTTATGGAGCACCCTACTTCTTTGCATCAACAGGTCTATATATGCACCCGTGGATGGAAAATTTCACTCCAAAAAAGGAGATTTTTACTAGAGTTCCAGTTTGGGTCAAGTTTTAATCATTACCCCTTGACTACTGGATACCTTCGACCCTAAAGGACATAGGAATCACACTAGTGTTGGAGAATCTAATTCCAACCACCTGTTAGGTGTTAATCCATGTGTCAGTCTATTTGAGTTTAGTCCAGTCCAGTTAAATTTACTTGAGAGTTTCACTCCAGTCATTGATTACAATTGTCTCCTATGTAATCTTATTTAAGTGTTAATAATATTGAGAAGAGTATCTATACTCCACGTTTTTCATTCCTTAACATGGTATCAGAGCCTGATCTGCATAAGATTCCTTGAGAGTAGAATTTCTTTTTTTTTTTCTCATAAATAATAGCAGAGGCTGTGACGAGCACAAGGATGAGAAGGGGAGAGAAAGTGCGACAACAACAAAACTTCGCACTTTTGAAGAAAAGAAAGTGTGACAAAGAGTGTCAAATTTATGAAATTGTATAATTTTGGGGTCCGTTGCACCCTGATTGTGACTATAGTGCGCAACCTTGTGCATCCTGTCTATGTTGGGTAGTGCACAACTTGAAATCTTGAAGCAAGTGGCCAACGTAAAATGAAGGGGGAGTGTTGGAGAATCTAATTCCAACCACCTGCTAGGTATCAATCCAGATGTCACATTCTATTTGAGTTTAGTTTAGTTCAGTGAAGTTTAGTTGAGAATTTCACTCCAATCATTAATTACTACTATCTTCTATGTAATATTATTTAAGTGTTGATAATATTTAGAAGAGTATCTTTGCTCCATGTTTTTCATTCAACTGGGAAAGTTTATTAAGATAACAGAGGAAACGCTTTAGGGAAGATATATATCATATGCAAAAATTTGTGTGGAAATTGATGTTTCAGGTGCACATCCTGAAGCGATCAAACTACAATTTAGGGATGAAATATGGTTACAATCGGTAGATCACAAGAAGATTCCATTTAGGTGCAGACACTATCATGAACATGGCAACGTGATCCAGGAATTCCCTCTAAATATACTTGAGGAATAGGTGAAAGAACAAGAACAGAATGATGATGAAGGTTTTGTGACACCAAACACAAGGGGGTGCACTAACAAAAAATATCAACCAAGAAATAAAGGAGGCAGAATGGCACAAAGGAATAGTTTTGAAGTCTTTTATGAAGAAAATTCGGAGCCTCACAGGAATGAAGAATATAAAATATAGGAGCATGCAGAAGAAAAAGAGGAAGAAATGCTACAGCCGCCAGAATATTTTGGATAAAACTTGGACATATGGGATCTGTGTAAAGACTTTGAAGGATATGTTGAGATGACCCCAAGTGAGATAGGTAAAAAAGACCCATATCTATAGGAAATAGTGGAAAGGGAAGGGATTGACCTTCAGAATATGGTGGAACAAGTCGAGAAACAAGGATTAGAGGTCATCCCAGCAGAGCAGATGGATAGAATATAATACCTATTACCAATGAGAGAAGAGGCTAAATTATGAGGCCATAAATGGCCACATGCAAACATAAGGGAGATGGGAGTTAAAGCATTAAGATGTCAGCCAATATTAGCGTCATGGAACATCCAATGGAAAAGAGGGAGGAAGTCTAACATTGTAGCTCTCCAAGAGTTGGGAGCAATGTTGATCAATTCAAGCAAGATGAGATTGCTAAGCTCACAACCCAATCTCTATAGTTAAAAACTAAAGTTCTAGCATGGAATGGAAGGGGCATAAGTAGCCTTAGAAAACAAAGATTGCTTAAGAAAAAGACAAAAATGGAACAATCATGTCTTTTTTCCTTCAGGAAATGAAATGTTCCATAAAGAAGATTAGGGAGGTAAGAAGGAAATTAGGAAGGGCTTTTACTTTCTTGAGGTAGCAATGCAAGGTTCTGCAGGTAGTTTGGTGACTTGGTTAAACCCTCAAGTCCTAAATTTAATTGATGCAAAAGCCACTAGATCTTACTTATAAGTGGAAATGCAGGTCATAAGGGTCCTGTTAGGGTCCTATAATTTATAGGATCTCAAGGTGATTGGTTATTTTATTTTAGAAAACTCATATTGTAAATAATATTCCATGTTGTAAATTATTTCCAAAAAAGGTCAAAACCTTGAGAAAATAAAAAAATATGCTTGCAAGTCGAAATGCAGAATTAGATAATAATTAAGTGTGTTTAGATTAAATTAATCACATCGTTTAAATGTGATTAAATAAATTGTAATAAGGCCTTGGTACTATAGCTTTGATTTTATTGTAAAATTGATAATGACAAAAGGAGATTTGTCATATATGGTTAAAATGTGCACATCTTCCGCGCTCGATTTTTAGTGATCATTCGATCTGACGGCACCCAATCTAATTCAAACCCCCTCACCTTATCTCCCTTTATTGGTTTGGGGGGGGGGGGGGGGGGGGGGTGTGTGGTTTTACCCCCGGGCCCTGCTGCTACGTGTCCGCTCCTCAACATTTTGGACCCCCCTTCACTAATACCACAATCTGCCTTTACCCCCCTCCAAAAGTGGTATCCACTCATTTCCGCAAACCGCCTTCCCGATTGCATCACACCCCACTTCCACTTAACCGCCACTTCACTACCGCCACATATCCTCCGCCTATTACTCTCGCCCCACTTCCACTCAACTGCCACTTCACTACCGCCACGTATCCTCCGCCTATTACTATCACCCCAACATCCACCCGCCATGTCCCTCCTCATCTTCCACTCCTATTTTTCCACCTAATCATATTTCCGCAAACGTTGTACCTGCATGTCACCTCCTACCTCCACGTCATATGCCTGTTTCATGGTAAGTTAAATTATGTTTTTTTCCCTATACAACACAGTAATTTCAAACATGGTTTACAAACAACTGAGAATTAATTTTCAAAATTGGAAAGAGGTTTTTGTTTCTAACATCCTCATGCAAAACAACCTATCTCAGTTTTGTAACAACTATTATGGATTGGGAGATTCATATGAATCTTTGCAGGTATATTTTCCTGAATTTTCCTGTTTTCAGACAGTGTTTTCAAATGTGGTTTTCGAGCAGTTGGAAATGAATTTTCAAAAAACGAAAGAGGTTTTGGTTTCCAATAGCATCATTTACAAAAACCTTTCTCTATTTTCTAACAACGATTATGGTTTAGGATATAAAAAGGTATTACAGGACCCTATTTTTCATAATTTCAGGAGGAAAAAGCTCTAAGACAATTAGTGACTTGGATGTTACCTCATCAAATAAGAGTTGATATCAAATTCGAATTTCTCTTCTTTGTCATTAGAAATCTGCAAAGATAGTGCCAAGTAGATTCATTAGTTTTGAATGTCCTATATTTTAGTCCTATTTGTGTAATACAGTTTGAGATATTTGTAAACAAATCTTGATATTTTTTCAAGATATTTTAGTTTATAATTTGTATAAATACTTCACAGTTTGAAGTATTACAGGTTGATTGTTGATTGTTGAATATAATTTCTGTTGGGTTGTATTATATTCTTTCCACTACTAGCCCACGTACTTAACCGGGGGATTAGAAGGGGGGCGGAGCCCCCCCTTCGTTGCACCGATTGCATAGTGGGGGGCAGTCACAGGGGGCTTGAGGGGAAAATTTTGGTTTTGGACTTTATATTAGGTTGGGTGGACCTACCTATGGTTTTTTGCATGTTTTTCACACATGGTTTTGGATGCGATGGTTTTCGGTCCATGGTTTTGGACGCGATGGTTTTTTGGTCCAAGGTATTGAATGCTTCGGCATGTATAAATATGTATTGAAACATTGAAAGGAACATAATGAAAAATCAAGCTGGTAGTTCCAGTTTTGGGATCCAGGGGAAAATCTCTGTGTATATGTGTTTTATGTGTTATGCTCTCACATTTTTTATTTTTTGTGTTTTAGAATTCGTATGCAGGTAATTTCTATACGGGGTTAAAACCTACATTTGGTATCAGAGTTGTTTTGGCTTCAAGGGGACACCTTTGTTGCTGAGGGGTTTTGCTCGGGCCTGTGGTAGACCCTGTTCAATGGGAGATCTATGGGATCGATTCTGGTGGTGAAAGAAGATGGCGAGAAGTAGAAAGATAAAGATCGAGAAATTTAATGGTCAGAGTTTTGAGTTATGGAAACTCAAGATGGAGGATTTATTGGTGGATAAATATCAGTGGATCGTGGTAGATCCAGGTACCAAACCAACGGGAGTGTCCGATGAAGAATGGAAGAAATTGGATCGAAAGGCAAAGAGCACAATATGATTGTGTGTCTCAGATTCAGTATTGTTGAATGTATCAGGGGAAGCTACGGCTAAGGCTTTGTGGGACAAGTTGGGGACTTTGTACCAATCTAAGTCTCTGGTGAATAAACTGTTCCTACATAAAACGTTGTATAACCTAAGGATGAAAGATGGAGACTCGGTGACATAGCATCTGAATGCATTTAATACTGTGGTAATTCAATTATTATATGTTGATATTAAAATTTCAGATGAAGATAAGTGCATCGGTTTGTTGTGTTCTCTACCAGATTCGTGGAATAGTCTGGTTATTGCAATAGGTAGCAATGCAACTACCTTGCAGTTTGATGAAATAGTATCATCCTTGCTGACGAAGGAAATGAGACAAAAAAATATGGAGAGCCAAAATGGTGATGCCTTGTCTGTACGAGTACGGTCCTAGAACAGAAACAAAGATAAGTCATCGAGTGGGAGATTTAAATCTAGAGGGAGATCTAAATCTCCAGGAAAACTTGTAAAGGTGATGTGCTAGAAATGTGAAAAGGAAGGGCACCACAAAAGGGACTGTAAATCTAAAGCTTCTGATAAAGGAAAGGGATCTGATGATGCTCCTTCTACAGAGGCAAAAACCACCTCAGATGAAGGTGGGGATGTGTACTTGGCTTCTTCAAGTACACATGTAGATCATGAGGCATGGTTGATTGACTCAGGTGCATCCTTTCACTTCACTCCCCATAGAGAGTGGTTCTACGAGTATGAGAAATATGATGGTGGTGATGTCTTCTTGGGGGTGACAGGAAGGCTAGAATCGTTGATCGCGGAAAAGTAAAGTTGAAGTTGCAAGGTGGAAGGGTTAGAACACTTCCGGGTGTTCTGCATATTCCTGCATTAGCCAAAAATTTGATTTCTGTAAGCAAGCTGGATGATGCAGGTGTAAAAACAGTGTTCGAGAAGGATACTTGCAAGATGGTTTGGGGGGCACTGGTATTGATGCGGGGAGTTTGAATTGGAACTCTGTACAAGCTGCAAGGTATCACTATTGTTGATGGGTGCAACAATTCCGTGGTTCCTGAAAGTGGAGTAGAAAATCTAGTAGTCTCTAGAGAGAAGACCATGCTATGGCATCAAAGGCTTGGTCATATTGGAGAGAAGGGCGTTCGAATACTTCATGGTAAAGGTATGGTAGAAGGTATGAGTAATAGCTCTCTGGATTTTGATTTCTATGAAAATTGTGTATATGGGAAGCAGAATTAGGTGAGTTTCCCCTCTGGTGGTAAGAGGGCAAAACAAATATTAGAGCTTGTGCATAGTGATGTGTTTGGACCTGTGAAGGTTCCATCACTAGGTAAGTCTATGTACTATGTATATTTATAGATGACTTCTCAAGGAATACATGAATATATTTCCTTAAGAAGAAATCTAAAGTCTTTGACAGGTTTAAAGAATTTAAGGCTCTAGTGGAAAACCAGACAGAGAAGAAGATAAAGGTGCTGAGGACAGATAACGGTGGAGAGTTTTGCAGTAAGGAATTTGAAGAATTCTGTAAAAAGTGTGGTATAGCACGGCAAAAGACTACTCCATATACACCTCAGCAAAATGGAGTTGCAGAAAGAATGAACAAGACGTTGATGGAAAGGGCAAGAAGCATGCTCAGTGGTGCCAGGTTAGGATAGGAATTATGGGCAAAGGTGGTGGATACAGCATGTTACCTGGTCAACAGATCACCTTCATTAGTGTTGGAGGATAAGACTCCACAAGAGGTATGGACTGGTAAGAAACCCTCTCTTTCACATCTGAGAATATTTGGATGTGATGCATATGTACATGTTCCAAAGGAGAAATGAACCAAGTTGGATAGTAAATCTGAAAAGTGCATCTTTATTGGGTATAAGGATGGTTTAAAGGGTTATAAGCTTTGGAACCCGGTAACAAGGAAGGTTGTGTACAGCCGAGATGTGGTGTTCAGAGAGGTGAAAGATGTTATTAAACATGAAGTCCAACCAAAGGAACCTGAGAAGATAGAGTTTGAGCTAAAGGAGGAAGAATCAGACTCTACAGCAGAGGAGGAATCAGAAGATGAAGAGCCACAAACTCCGGGTGTGAGAAGATCAGTTTGAGAAAGAAGGCAACCAGAAAGGTATAGTCCATCTGCTTTCTGTTCAAATTTTTCTTTATCGGTTACTGATGATGATCCCAGAACTGTGAAGGAAGCAGTAGATTCAGAGGATGGCAAACTCTGGAAAGAGGCCATGGTTGATGAAATGGCATCTTTGCACAAAAATGAGGGTTGGGATCTAGTGGAGTTGTCGGCTGCAAGGAAACCCATTGGCAGCAAATCGGTGTTCAAGAAAAATACAAATGCAGAAGGAAAGGTGGAAAATACAAAGCTCGGTTGGTAGCAAAAGGTTATTCCCAGGTGCCGAGAATTGATTTTGGTGATATTTTTTCTCCTATTGCCAAGGTAACTTCTATTAGATTACTTTTATCTGTGGTTGTTGCTTTTGATTTTGAGGTACAACAGATGGATGTGAAGACAACATTTCTTCACAGGGATCTAGAAGAGGAAATCTACATGAAGCAACTTGAAGGCTTTGCAGTGAAGGGTAAGAAAGAACTAGTATGCAAGTTAAAGAAGTCTTTGTATGGGTTAAAACAGTCACCAAGCATGTGGTATCAGAAATTTGATACATTTATATGGGGACTTGGCTTCACGACAAGCAAAGCAGATCACTGTGTGTATTTTAAATTAATTGGTGACCGTGTTATTTATCTAGTCTTGTATGTGGATGATATGTTGCTGGTTGGAAATGACAAAGAACTTATCCAGGATTTGAAGACCCAATTGTCCTCCAAATTCGACATGAAAGATCTTGGTGCTGCAAACTATATTTTGGGCATGGAAATTAAAAGAGATCGAGCAAAGAGGAAGCTCTGGTTAAACCAGAGGAAGTATGTCGAGACAATATTGCAGAGGTTTAATATGCAGGATAGTAAACCGGTGAAGGTTCCTGTAGTTGTGAAGTTATCTGCTGAACAGTGTCCCAAGTCACAAGAAGAGGAAGAGAACATGTCCTGTGTTCCATATGCAAGTGTAGTCGGTAGCCTGATGTATGCAATGGTCTGTACTAGACCAGACATTGCACATGCAGTGGGAGTATTGAACAGGTTTATGTCAAAACTAGGGAAGGAGCACTAGATAGGAGTGAAGCGAGTTTTCAGGTATTTGTGTGGCACTAGTGATTATGGTTTGTGCTACCAAGGAAGACCAGGATTGGAAAGAGTGTTGGATATTCGTGGCTTTGTTGATGCAGACATGGCTGGAGATCTGGATCAAAGAAGATCTATAAGTGGGTATGTGTTTAACCTATTTAGAGGTGTAGTCAGTTGGATGAGTAAGAAACATTCTGTAGTGGCACTATCAACTACAGAGGCATAATACATGGTAGCCACTCATGCAAGCAAGGAAGCAGTTTGGTTGCAGATATTGTGTTAAAGTATCGGGTTAGTACAGGGAGCTGTAAGAATAGACTGTGACAGCCAAAGTGCAATTTTCTTGGCAAAGAACCCTGCATATCATTCAAAGACAAAGCACATTGATGTTCAGTATCACTTTGTGAGGGATATGATAGAAGACAAAAAGGTGTTGCCGGTAAAGGTGGACACTTTGAAGAATACTATAGATGCATTGACAAAATCTGTGAGCTCTGAGAAGTTCTCTTGGTGTAGAGAAACAATGGGTGTTGCAGAGCTGGATAAATGACTAAGCTCTCTTGTGGCCCCCTGTGGAAAGAAAACAACAAGTGGGAGAATGTTGGGTTGTGTTATATTCTTTCCACTACTAGCCCACGTAGTTAACCGGGGGGTTAGAAGAGGGGTGGAGCCCCCCCTTCGTTGCGCCGATTACGTAGTGGGGGGGAGTCACAAGGGGTTTGAGGGGTGCAGGTAACCCCACTCTATGGGGTTTTTGGACTCTATATTAGGTTGGGCGGACCTACCTATGGTTTTGTGCATGTTTTTCGCACATGGTTTTGGACACAATGGTTTTCGGTCCATGGTTTTGGACGCGATGGTTTTTCGGTCCATGGTATTGGATGCTTCGGCATGTATAAATATGTATTGTAACATTGAAAGGAACATAATGAAAAATCAAGCTGGTAGTCCCGGTTTTGGGATCCAGGGAAAATCTCTGTGTATATGTGTTTTATGTGTTATGCTCTCACATTGTTTATTTTTTGTGTTTTAGAATTCGTATGCAGGTAATTTTTGTATAGGGTTAAAACCTACAATTTCCTCTGCATATTGTAATTCTCTGTTTGTTGGAAGCATCAATGATACAAGGACATTTTGTTTAAGTCTTGGAAAAGCAAGAGTTAGAAAAAATTAGATTACATAATTGTTTTTATATCCTTCCTTAATGAAAAAACCTGAAAGAAAACATAGTAATATTGTGTTTATCTTCTAGAATAAGTTTCTTGGATTGTCACTGTTACTTGTTCTGATATTAGTCACATTAAGAAGTGAATTTTATTTTTAAATTAGGAACATATTTTAGCTTTCATTTTGGAATGTACTTTGCAACTAGTTTAGAATATTATTATTCTTTCTTTTAGAGCTAGTTATAGTACGCTCTAGCCTTGTTTTATTACAGTATCATAATGTTGTAAATATTGTATGATATTTTAACCTTGTAACATTAATGATTGAATTAATTATTCTAATCCTAATTTATAAATACAATATATAAATTAGTATTCTTTATACGTTATTTAATTACACTGAAGTGATATCTCTTGTTGTTTGTTTATATTGAATCAAGGTTGTTACGTTTCACTTATTGAAATTTGATTTAACTATCGTAATATAATTTACGATAAAGATAATTTATGTTAGTGTAGGATAATTTTAGTATAGAATAGGATTAGTATTAGTCTTCTTTTTTGGATTCAATCCTTCTTCGGAAGAAAGGATCCACTGCTAATGGAGTCGTTAAACTCATCGAGGGTAGCTATCCCAAACATCTTGGGCTATTAAAGAGCCCCAATCCAAGCTACATCTCCTTTGTTGACTTAGGCATGCAAATGCCCACCTCCACAAAACTCTAGAAACGTTTTTCACAATTATGAGTTTTTTCTCAATTGTCTCAATTATGAAATAATTATAATCTCATAATTATAAAATTATGACAAAATAATTATGATAAATAACTCAATCATGTAATTTCACCCTTTTAACATGGAATAAATCTCACATAAGTAAAATAAAAGGTGAAAGGAGATGAATTTTAGCCAGAAACCAAGGTAAGTTAAAATTGGGTTTCTCTCACTATAATGGAGTGGAAAATAGGGTTATAACATATGCCCCCTAATGCATGAGTTCGAAAGAGAAACCGATGGCAAAAATGCATTACAACAAAACTTAAAGCTCAAAATGGGAGGAAGGAGCCAAGAATGTGAAGTTGGATGAGCAAAAAATGTGAAGTTAGATCGAAGGAAATCAAGTGGTGAAGTCTCAAATATGCTGATAAGACCCCCAAGGTAGGCATACCCATGCTCAGTCATAAAGAGATACTAAATACTTGACATGAAATGATAAGACATGGCCATGGACAATACATAGTGGATTCGTGTGAAACATCAGAAAGATCATAGCCACCAACAAATACATCTATGTCACAATATACATCAGTAGGACTATGGACACATAATAGATAGGAGGTGTCCCAGGGTAGTCCTCAAAGTACATAATGAATACATAACTCCAACGCAACCTAGGAAGGATGACATATAAGAGTGAGATGTCCCTAACCAAGGGTCTTCTACATAACCCTAATGGTACGAATCAACAACATGTAAATAGATGTGTTGATGTCTAGCATGGTAGAAATCGTCTGATTATTTGTCAATGAGGTGTACTGTTGACAAACAAGAGGAGACCCACCAATAATGAAAATGGACCCCAAGGTACCTAGTACAATCCACTAAGTGTGAATAGATTAACTGATGTCAAACACTCATGAACTCAACAATCTAGAGTTAATGATGTAAACCCATTTTCAATTGCAAGAGAACCTACCATTGAGGTCTGCAAGCTCCAAGGTACTACTAGTTACTATATCAAGCTCTTGGATAATGGGTTGAAGTCGACAAGAGAATATTCGTCGAAGGAGGGGCTTGATGTATCCCCCATCAATCAAAATGGAACAGACTGAGAGATGTAGTAAAGTCGACAAGAGAAGATTCGTCGAAGGAGGGGCTTGATGTATCCCCCATCAATCAAAATGGAACAGACTGAGAGATGTAGTAAAGTCGACAAGAGAAGATTCATCGAAGGAGGGGCTTGATGTATCCCCCATCAATCAAAATGGAACACACTGAGAGATGTGGTAAATGGATGAATTCATGAAGTGATGAAGTACAATTGACACGGGGATGGATAACACAAAAAGGTCAACAAGCAACTGCAAATGGTCGACACAGGCTGAGACTTCCCTTGAACATGTACCAGCATGAAAAAAGAGTGACTTGGAAGCATGACTAATGATCACCACATAATATCATGAAACAACACAAGAGGCATTGAAGCACGCTCCATAGTTACTGGAAAAGTAACTAGCCAGAGGAGTATACAGACTCATATGTATGGTATGACTCTTAGGCAAGCTAAAACCCAACTGTAATATAATGATGTAGAAAGGTGGCATGTTCGAGGGCGTCGTGATTGACACTGCCATTTTGATAACTAACATAAATGAATGTTCCCTTCCCATTTTCTCCTTTTAGTCTCCTTCATGGTTTAATGAGCACGAAAGAGAAGATAAGTATGTTCAGTAGGTTCCTTTTTTCGTAAGTTTTAATGACGTCGAAAAAGAGATAAAATTACACTCATACCCTTCTCATGGTTTAACAAGCTTTGAGAATGGTAAAGAGATCGCTCATTGACTTTCAATTTACTTAAAATATAAGAAAGGATAGAAAGAACTCGAAATTTTCTTTTATATTTTACGAGCATGAAAAGATGGAAAAATAAGCTCAGGATTTTCATAAGTTTAACGAGTAATGAAAAGAGACCAAAATTAGCTTAGTGTTTTCATTAATTAATGAGGATAAAAACAAGGCAAAAAGGAGCTTGATGTCATTCAATATTTAACAAGCATAAGAAGGACACTAAGGAAGCTCGTCCTAGAGGAACAAGTGGTATAAAAGGTAGTAGCTAGTGTTGCTATGATGGAACCATGCAAAGCATAAGGAGACAAAGAGACTAGCTTAATAAAACCACTCATCATAACAGTTCCTCCAAGAAAGGGTAAAACACCAAGTGAAAGTGAATAATAGGAAACGCAGATGATGACGATGGAATTACGAAACCAAGCCTCATCGTGCATAAATAGGATGATAGAATGTGGCAATCATGAGGGATAAAGCATGGAATCCTCTCGGGGTAAGGCCAGAAATAGGACAAAGAAGAGGACATGAGGCCTAGATTCTAAGCCATGGCAGATCAAAAGGAGTGATTCCAAAAGAGAATAAAAATGACACTGCGTGAACACCAAGAGGGCAAGAAGGTGCTAAACTAGGATATCCATGTATAGGAAGGCTCTACTGTCAAATTACGACATGCATAGAAGAGAAAGTGGCTAATGTCACATTTTGACGGGTTCAGATCTAAGGCATAATGATGGCACTCACGATTAATCATGCATTGGAGATGGTGATATCGGAATTACCCCTATATTCCAATTTAAAAAAACACACCTAAGGTCCAACATATGTCACAATAAAAAGCTACCCTGTCCTATAAAAACCATCCAGAATGTGTAGAACCATGGTTAAATCACATAATGAAAGAGATAAAACATGGATGAGGTAAAAACATGACTATATATATATATATATATATATATATATATATATAGATATATATATATATATATATATATATATATATATATATATATATATATATATATATATATATATATATATATATATATATATATCTATATATATATATATATTATTTTCATAATTTTTTTTTTTTTTGCATATATGATGTACTAAAGAAGAGCTTGCATCACACATCAAACCAAAAAAGAGATAAATCATCACACGCTCCTATGTACAATATGTACAAGCGTAACTCAGTCTGATAGGTCACGTCAAGGTGTGCCCATTGTTGGGCACAAGCCAAGAATTTCCATACATTAACTCATGGAGGAGTGGAGGTACCATATGGCACACCATGAAGGGGCCATGCCATGGAAAATTGAATTTCTTGATTCCTAAAGGTTGATGATACTAGGGAAAACCTAGAATCATAGCATTCTTAGGAATGACCCAAGGACATACAAGGTGAGTGGTCTCATGAGCTAGTGGAGCTTCTGGACAAGGGTTGTCAAGATGTAAATGGGGTACAAGACACTTGTTGACATGTGGAGAGAAGTTGGACAATTCATTGGCAAGTTGAGCATTAGAAAATCAAGACTTGACATGGTCCAAGGGTGACACTTCCAAGGAGGGCCGAGGAGAATCCCCTTGGGTCGATTCAATATTTTATTTGTCAATCTCCACCTTTTCCAAATCGAGGAGACCAAAGACATCAATAAGCATAATCTCCCTAATACTATCAATAAGTGAAGTTGTGTGGTATCATAGAAAAATACTATATCCCCACCCCTCATTGGTTTCTAATATCTAACTATGTCACAATGTTATCATCAACCAAAATCTTTGCAATAATTATATTCATCTAAATCACATTATAAAGAAAAATTATATAATAATAATAGATATTTTATCGATTTTTTAGAATTTGATCTTCCATATAAAAGCTTTAATAAATAAATAAATTATTTCTATATATTAAAATTTCATCATCATTTCCTTAAAACTTATTAACATGAAAAGCTTGAATCCATGTTATATAAATTACATACTTATCAAACTTCCCAAATCAAGATATTTCTTTAAAAATGTTCTCTTAATTTTTTTTGGAACCTTTTTCAATGTTAGAGGAAACATTAGAAAATAGTTTAGTTAATTTTGAAGTTACGTTTGTCAATGATAATTTTAAAAAATCTATTTGTAATCCACCTTTAATTAAGTTAAGTTTTGATTATAAGTATTTTTCTACCAAATTACAAAGATATGAAATGAAAGTTTTTTTCTTCTTACCTTAGGGCGTTAAAAAGGCCTAAAATATAAATATTGACATTTTTATATTGTAGGTAAAAAAAAAATTATTGCATTTACATGTTTTAATATCCTTTAATTAAGTTTTGATTATAAGTATTTTTCTACCAAATTGCAATGATATGAAATGAAAGATTTTTTCTTCTTACCTTATGGCATTAAAAAGGCCTAAAATATAAATATTGATATTTTTATATTGTAGGTAAAAAATAAAATTGTATTTACATTTTTTAATAGCTTATGGTGTAAAAATTGTAATTTATGATATTGTTAATTTTATAAATTGGATAGATGATATTAAATCATATAAAAAATATTAAATAATTATTGGTGAAATTTTAAGGTAAAAATGAGCATTTGAATAAAAAATGATTAAAAATTTTTAATTCAAAAAAAATCAATAAAAATTAAGATAATGATGTTGTCCCTTGTATAAAATATTTGGGAGGGAAAAGAAGACAATTTTTTTTTTTTTTCAATTTGTGTTTTTGGCTTATCTTTTTATAGGTTTACTCAAAGGTCAAGTGTAGGTACCTATTGGATGCAGAATTAAAAATACACATCCAATGGGTACCTATACTCGATATTTGAGTAAACTTGTAAGGAGACAAGTCGAAATTACAAATAAAAAAAGAGTTTTCTTTCTTGTTCTTAAAAATCCATCTCTTATATCACTATTTTAACTATTATTTATTATTTTCCTTACGAAGCCAATTTTAGACCTCAAAATTCCCCTAATGATAGTCTTGTCATGTTGACTACTCTAGCATAGGGGAAACTAGACCAATATCATAGCATTACTGCTTTTGTCCACGTAAAATGTTTAAAACTTATTATAAATCCTAAAAAATATTATCTTCTAAACATTCTACATCCTACTCTAAAGACTTGATAACCTTCTTGATCATTGATTTTAACAAAATATGACTAACATACATAACAACAAATATCATGGATAACTTCTATGTAATAGGAGAGTTCACCTGGATTCTATCCAGTGGTCCTGTCTCCTCTTCAAATTCTGTGAATTCCATGTTGGTTAGAATCTTTGCCATCATTGCGACTTTGTTTACTAACCTTCTAATTTGTTTTTGCACTTCATCCATATTTAACAATATTTCCCATTTCTCTTCTGATTGCTCAACTAATACTTTTCCCATAATGTTCTTGAGTTTCCAACAAAGGTTTATGGGTAGCATATATATTGTAATCTTCATTCTCGTGTTGCTCGTGTTGAAAACTCATCTGCCACCATATTTCTCTTCTTCTGCATCTGCTATGAACCATCATTCAATTCTTGATCTGCTCTCAATTTCCCCAATTTCACTTTGGATCGTTGGTGGGGTATTTTCGTAGTAAATATCAATAAAATGATACGCTATCATATGGGCTTGACAGGTAGATGGAATTCTAGCATTACTACAACCCCTCCTACCACTTGAACCTCCTCACTAAGGCATATTTCTCCAACAAGAATGAGTATAGGACCGAGGTTCAAAGAAAGGAGAATGACATACTACACAAAAAAGAACAGTGGACAACGCAAACCTAAGAAAGAGAACATTTAGCCAGTCCACCCAAGATAGCACAAAGACTACTCACCTTCAAACAAATGTCAACGCAAGACTCACAGAGAGAAAACTAAGGACAAAACTTTTGTAGGGATGAGTTTGAAGCGTATCCCCACCCTTTCATAATCATCTAAAACAATACGGGAGGCAATGTGACTATCTAACACAAGAATCAAAGAAAAGATATGAGACAGGGGTGACTATAATCCACAAAAGAAAAAGATAATCCTAGATAATACAAAAGAGATATCCCAACACTAAGGCAAAGACACGACCAAAGAAGCTTAAACTTTTTACAAGTATAGCCCCAAATTGAGAACCAAAAGCACCAAAGAGGAATGCCAAGATAGATGAGATATAATGAAAGTTCAAACCATGGATTACTTTTCTATAAAGAAGTTTCAAAGGCTAAGACAACTGAGTGGAAAAATGGAGTTTCAAAACTGAAGCCTTCCACACCCTCTATGAGACCCTAATTTCAAAATGCTTAAGAAAAGACTCCACCACTATAATAAGGAACTAAACATTGATATGATAATTTGTGCATAAGAAAACAAGACCAATACGGCCAAGATGCCAAAGGAATTGATGAATGCCACTAAAATTGTCAAAAATTACTTCCCAGAGCTTATTCACCGAATGAGGAGCTTGATAAAACCAAACAATGTTAAATATGAATGAATTTGGGGCTAATCATAATGATCATGTAATTAGAGGGATTACTTTTATCTCCACTTTTAAAATTAGGAACAATGAGGTTTTGAGTTCTAGGTTTAGGAAAACCCTACTTGACTACCAAATTGAATGGATTTTGTATGTGATGAATAAGGACAGGGCCCTCCAATTTTTAAGATATTGGCTTGGTAACTTTTGATGTGAATCTTATCTTTCCTTTTGCAAGTGCTTAACCCCAAACTTTATATATTTTATGACAAAACTTCATCCTAATAGAAACATTTAGAATGTTTTCCACAACCAAATGGGATTTAGAAAGATTTTTTAGGTAAGAGTTCAAGTCATTCAGAGGAATCATACTATTCTCTTTAATTTTAAAAGTCAAAATTTACCTCTATAATCTTTTAAGATCTAACTTTGATAAGTGCAGAAGCTTCTATCATTTTATGTTTATGTAGTGCATTTTTTTTTCTTTTTAATTAAGGCTTTGTATCTTTTTATCTCATCTTATTTTAGCGAACCATTAGAGACATCCCTAATAGCTTCTCTAGCACTTTTACACTCATTGACATACCAATGATTGGCTATTCTATTTTTCTTTTTACATAACATCTCAATAGATAATTTGTTAATGGAAGTAGAGATGGTTGCCATAAAATTGTGATAGAGGTTTTCAATATTGTTCTTATACAATATGACATTTAATTCATTATTTAAGTGTTTCAAGAAAAATTAACATTATTTTTTGTTTAAAAGGAAAGTACTTTAATTATCAAAGTTTTATTCAATGGAGATTTTGTGCAGGATAAAGTTCAAAGTTGAAGCCAAAGGTTGATGGTTGAAGTTAGACTCATGCTCATTTAAAAGGTTAAAATTTACTATTTATTTGTATATGCATGGGGATATCACATAGTCCATGACACTACTATGTAGTTCATGGATACAAATCATCTAGTTAGAAATTTACCATCTCATTAGACCATTGCAAATTATTAGATATTGAGAACTATAAAGCTCAATTAGTTCAGTACCAAATAAATTCTCAATCAGAGCTTCATAGTTTTTTGCACCTATTAGCTAAAGCAAGGTCCTCATCTAGCTAAAGAGGATTAGGATTGGAATTATTGTTTAGAAAAATAACTTAATTAGCTGAGTTACAACATTAAAGCCTCTTAGCAATGGGATAGTATCTTTAATTCTCATATTGCAAATACCTTGTTCTATGTTTGTAGGGACAATTTTTATCTAGGTTGTTTTTCTTATAGAAATAGAATTTGATGGTCAAGAAGTAATAGATTGTTATATAAATATTGTTGGCATTAAAATCTTAATTCTCCCTCCAAATGTATTGATTGAGAATGTATTTATTATAAGTCAAATGTGAGAAGAAATGTTCATTTTATGTAACAAGCATATGCCTCCAATCCCTTTATGAAGGATTTGATATTCAATATCAATCACAATACAAATCCTTCAATGTTAAGAACCTTAGATTCTTCATGCTTACAAGCTTCAACCAATAATACAATACCAATTTCATTCAAAATATAAACTAATATATGCCGTTTGTTCCATGGAACACCATGAAGAGGATCTCAAGTATACCAAATTCCTATTTAATTTATACCTTTTGTATTTGTATCTCTAATAATAACTTTTTAGTTCCTAATTATTGTTTGTTTTCCTTCTTTCTTAGTTTCTTTAATTTTTCTGATTTACTTAGTTAATTCTATTTGGTCTTTTGGAATGAAGTATTTTCTTTATAAATATTTTGGCCTCTTTTATGCTTTGTAATTTTGCTTAATATACTAGATTTATGGTCCTTAAAACTTCAATTACTATAATCAACCTATCTTTATATTCAATTATTTTGTCCAATCTCTTTACTTTTATGAAATAAGTTGTCTCAATATATAATTTATGCTTTAATTCTTGTTAACATGTCTTTTATCTTTGAACACTTTAAAAAAAACAAAAAAACAAGCCAATAAATATATAAAATAGAATTATATTTCTTTATATTTAGATTCCTTCACTCTCGAGAACATGTCCCATTCTTTTTAAAAATAATTATAAAATATAATTGAAAATTAAATCACTTTGATGGTGATATTAAGTATAATAAGTTTCCTTAGGTTATGGCCAGTGATAAAAAAATAACTATATCAAATTATAGCAAACAAATTGGAATCCTTAGACATAATAGAAATATAAAATTGTTTTATAAAACAAAATAGAGGACATTTAATTATACTATAATTAGTATATAATACATTTTAATGATAAAATGATTAATTAATATTTAATATGTAATATTAAATATAATAAATTTAATTGATTTATTATGAGTTTTAAATTTTGTTATAATTTATTTATTTGTAAAACTTATTTTTACATGTATGAATTTATTACATTTAATTTTTTATTTTTTGAAAATTTTCAAAATAGATGTTACTTCCAAAATTAATTTGTTAACGAAATTATAAAGGTGTTATATTTTGTTAAAAAAGTAATTTACACTAGCTTGAATTTAACCACTGTAAAAAATAGTAACATCCTGAAAACTAAACCATTAATAATCTCTTTAAATGGGTGCCATAACGTAAATAAAATATTAAATATATATTTTTAATTAAAATATAATTATTTTAAAATTTTAGTTTTCTCATTTACTTTTTAATACTAATTTAAATGTTCAGTCAAAAATAGACCATATTAAAAATTATTTTCCATAAAACACAACAATAAAATTTAAACTACCTCCTATTTAACCTAATTAATTGAATTTCTTTAAATTTTTTTATCTAAATTAAATTACTTTACAGTTTTAACAATAATCAATAATTAAATTAAATTAAATTTCTTTAAAATTACTATTAAAACCATGTACTCGCATAAAACATGTAAATATGCTTGTTATAATAAGCACGAGGACCATGATGTAAATATAATTGTCTAACAATGAATACACTCGGACAGCGGTGGGTGTCTATTATTGAAAAAAACAAAACATAAATAAAAACATATTTATAAGCGTTATGACCGTCTGTTACAGTGATCTAATTATTATCACTTCAATCCTCCACTCAGCGGGTCCCCTACTCCCACACAGGGCATTGTAATTTGGGACATTTTGAGACATCTATCATTTCCCATTCCAACCACGTAAAATCTTCAACGCCTTCCACTTCTTCTAACTCAACGCACCCTCTTACATTCATTTCCTGAAGCTCTGTCGCGTGCTCCAACCCCCGGATCCTCCTCAGCTTCACACATCCATCTGCGTAAAACCCCTCCAAGGATACCAACTTTTCCATGCTGGGCAGTTCTTCTAACTCTGAGCACCCAGCAACATTTAGGATTCTAAGATTTGTCGTCTGCCCCAACCCCTGTATAGTCTTAAGCTTCTTACATCCCTCTGCCCACAACCCCTCCAAGGATACCAACCTTTCGATGCCCGGCAATTCTTCTAACTCTGAGCATCCAGAAATATTTAAGCGTATAAGCTTTGTAGCCTGAGCCAACCCGTGTATGCTCTTCAGCTTCATACATCTCTTTGCCCACAGCTCCTGCAAAGATACCATTATTTCCAGACTTGGGAGTTCTTCTAACTCAGAGCAATCAGAAACAACCAGGTATTCAAGTTCAAGCTTCTTACATCTGGCTGCCCACAACTCCTTCAAGGATTCCAACCTTTCGATGCCCGGCAATTCTTCTAACTCTGACCATACAGAAACATTTAAGCGTATAAGATTTGTAGCCGGATCCAACGCGTGTATGCTCTTCAGCTTCATACATCCCTTTGCCACCAGCTTCTCCAAAGATACCATTGTTTCCAGACTTGGCAATTCTTCTAACTCTGAGCATCCAGAAACATCGAGGTATTTAAGTTTTGTAGCCTGCGTCAATCCCGGTATGATCTTCAGCTTCAGACATCCACCTACCCGCAACTCTACCAAAGATACCAACTTTTTCATGCTGGGCAGTTCTTCTAACTCTGAGCACCCAGAAACATTCAAGTGTGTAAGCTTTGTAGCCTGAGCCAACCCGTGTATGCTCTTCAGCTTCATACATCCTTCTGTCCACAGCACCTGCAAAGATACCATTGTTTCCAGACTTGGGAGTTCTTCTAACTCAGAGCACTGAGAAACAACCAGGTATTCAAGTTGTGTAGTCTGGGTCAATCCCCGTATGCTCTTAAGCTTCTTACATCCGTCTGCCCACAACCCCTCCAACGATACTAACCTTTCGATGCCCGGCAATTCTTCTAACTCTGAGCATCCAGAAACATCTAAGCGTATAAGCTTTGTAGCCTGAGCCAACCCGTGTATGCTCTTCAGCTTCATACATCCGTCTGCCCACAGCCCCTGCAAAGATACCATTGTTTCCAGACTTGGGAGTTCTTCTAACTCAGAGCACTCAGAAACAACGAGGGATTCAAGTTCTGTAGCATGCGTCAATCCCCGTATGCTCTTCAGCTTCAGACATCCACCTACCCGCAACTCGACCAAAGATACCAACTTTTCCATGCTGGGCAGTTCTTCTAACTCTGGGCACCCAGAAACATTTAAGTGTGTAAGCTTTGTAGCCTGAGCCAACCCGTGTATGCTCTTCAGCTTCATACATCCCTTTGCCAGCAGCTCCTTCAAAGATACCATTGTTTCCAGACTTGGCAATTCTTCTACCTCTGAGCATCCAGAAACATCGAGGTATTTAAGTTTTGTAGCCTGCGTCAATCCCCGTATGCTCTTCAGCTTCAGACATCCGCCTACCTTTAGGGATCTCAGCTTCGTCGCCTTTTCCGACCCCCGTATGCTCTTCAGGCTCACACAGTTGTTTGCCACCAACTCCTCCAAACATATAAACGTTTCCATAGTTGGAAGCTCTTCTAAATGGGAGCACCCAGAAACATGTAGGGATCTTAGCTTCGTCGCCTTCGCCGACCCTCGTATGCTCTTCAGGCTCACACAGTTGTTTGCCACCAACTCCTCCAAACATAAAAACGTTTCCATAGTTGGAAGCTCTTCTAAATGGGAGCACCCAGAAACATATAGGGATCTCAGCTTCGTCGCCTGCGCCGACCCCCGTATGCTCTTCAGGCTCACACAGTTGTTTGCCACCAACTCCTCCAAACATAAAAACGTTTCCATAGTTGGAAGCTCTTCTAAATGGGAGCACCCAGAGACATCTAGGGATCTCAGCTTCGTCGCCTGCGCCGACCCCCGTATGCTCTTCAAGCTCTCACATGCCTGTGCGTTCAACTTCTCCAAACATAAAAACGTTTCCATACTTGGCAGCTCTTCTAGCTCGGAGCACCAAGAAACATCTAGGGATCTCAGCTTCGTCGCCTGCGCCAACCCCCGTATGCTCTTCAGCCACTTACAATTCATTGCCAGCAACTCCTCCAAACATAAAAACGTTTCCATACTTGGCAGCTCTTCTAGCTCGGAGCACCAAGAAACATCTAGGGATCTCAGCTTCGTCGCCTGCGCCAACCCCCTTATGCTCTTCAGCCTCTTACAATCTCTTGCCCGCAACGCCTCCAAACATAAAAACGTTTCCATACTTGGCAGCTCTTCTAAATGGTAGCACCCAGAAACATCTAGGAATCTGAGCTTCGTAGCCTGCGCCGACCCCCGTATGCTCTTCAGCCTGTTACAATTTCTTGCCCGCAACTCCTCCAAACATAAAAACGTTTCCATACTTGGTAGCTCTTCTAGCTCGGGGCACTCAGAAATATTTAGGGATCTCAGCTTAGTCGCCTGCGCCGGGACCCGTATGCTTTTCACCCTCTCACATCCGCTTGCATGCAACTCCTCCAAACATAAAAACGTTTCCATACTTGGCAGCTCTTCTAGCTTGGAGCACCAAGTAACATCTAGGAATCTGAGCTTCGTCGCCTGCGCCGGGAACGGTATGCTTTTCAGCGAATAACAATGGTTTGCATGCAACTCCTCCAAAGATGCTGGCAACTGCAGAGGTGCGTGCAAAAGCAAAATGTTCACTCGTTACCACCACAAGTAATATCATAATTCACATTATCATAACCTTACGAATTCTTTTCAAACGAAAATGTTGTGGGACAGTAATAGCTACTAAACATACAAACGTCAACCTAACAAATTTCTAAACATACAAACGTCAACATAACAAATTTCTACTTACTGATGATTCGCATTCACTGTCCGACAATGTTTTTAATTCGCTTCTATCCACTCGTAGAACCCTTAATTTCTTCATTGTAACCAACGAAGGCAGGGAAGAGTGGGGACATCCTTGCCAGCTGAGCCACAATAGATTTGGTAACTTCACCCTCGTCAGGATGCGTTCCAAGAGAGAGCCTTCAATATGAAGAATTTGCAACCTCCTCAAAATGCGGTTCCAGCCATCATTTTCAGTCTCAATAATGTCACATAGATCATCGCCACCAAATTCGCCTTCAACCAGCCGAATTCCCCGCACGGTGATTTCCTGTCCATAGTTGAAAAACGAATGTTATGGCTGGTTCGTTCAAAAATTCGTACCACGCTTTTAGTGAATAATCTTAAAAAAGAGAATGACTAAACACTTACAAATGATTGTTGTGACAAATAATCAATAACCCTTTTCGTCTGCCAAAAACGATGTGGCGACGAAGTAGCAGCAACCTCTCTTCCCAGGTCTCTTACCTGGTCGTGCATACGTATACAATTCCAGTCGTCCACTTCTACAAGAGACTTGTCCTGCAGATTTAGAAACCCTCGCTTTCCTCTCCAATCTGATCCGTTCCATATGCTTATGGCCGAATCCCTGTTTTCACCTATGAAAAAGCACGCGATATCTAGGAATATCTCTTTTTCCTGTTTATCGAGTGAGCAATAACTTCTAAAAAGTGTCTTCTGTATGTCACTGGGAAGTATTTCTTTAAGATCCTCCAATTCGTCTGCCCACTCGGATATTTCTTTATTATAAAGAGATGCCCCAACTACTTTCAGAGATAAGGGTAATCCATCGCAACATTTTAAAAATTTATACACCAGAGGCTCAAACGCTGGGATCGGATTAGCTTGGCTGAACGCATAAGAACAGAAGAGCTCTAGCGAGTGCTTTTCATTAAGCCCAGATAGTTTATAAATAGATGAATTTTCAACTCTTGAGTTTCTCAGAACACCCCCATCTCTAGATGTAATCAATATTAAACTCCCTGAATTGAGATTGCCATAAAAAGTTTGAAAGGGCAAAAATGCATTCACCTGGTCCACATTATCTACATCATCCAATACTATTAAGGCTTTTAAACGTCCGAGAGGCTCTTCCAGCATCCCTGTACCTTCATGAACGTTGTTTACCTTGGTATCCCATCCATTCAAGCTGTTAAGAAGTTGACTCTGTAACAAATGTAAAGACCCCTTACTTGCATGATCTCTGACGTCAGCTAAAAAGCAGGATTTATCATAACCTGATCTCTTCCTATTGAAGAATGCTTTTGCTAAAGTTGTTTTCCCTACGCCACCTAACCCCACAATACCCAATATCTGAGGTTTCCCGCTTTGCTCTGTCTGCAACAGCACTGTATCTTCAAAATCTTTCAGCTTTAAATCCAACCCTGTTGGATAATGGGCCACGTGCAAGCCTGGCTTTGGCACCATTTCTGACAGACGTTTAACCAACTGATCTAGCAGCTCGAACCCCAACTCCTCACTAATTATTGAGAAACAATAAGTAGACCTAGTGAGAAACAAACGCCTATGTCTATTTATCAGTATAAAACACAACTATATCAATACGGAAGGTTGAGTTCTCACCCATTGGACGACTTCAGCTCGAAACCGCTATTGCTTGCAACTCGATGAAGAGCCTTTCTCCATTCCATAGTAGTCTTGATATCATATCGCCTGTTCATCTCAAAAGATAGTAGGGCTTCACCATAGAGGCCCAGCATCCACCGGACGTCAGCGGGCCTGACACGGTAAAAGACTGGTATTACCGGAGCATTTGACTGTAACATCATTACGAGCTCTTTCAGGCACCAATATGACTCAGCATATCTAGGAGAAAGGATCGCCACATGAACAGAGGCGTTTCTAATAACGTGCTCTAATTGAGAAGAAATTTCGTATCCCTCTTGCATCTCCCCTTCATCGAGAAAAGCCGTCAATCCTTTCTCTAGGAGGCGAAGATACAGAGATCTGGCGAAGGTTTTCTTCACATCCTCCCCGCGATGGTTTATGAAAATTTTGTAGGATTTGTAGGTGGGATTAGCCACGGCAGAGGTGGAGGATGAGGATGTAGCCATTGCGAACTGGAAAACAAAAATGAAAGGTAGTAAGCTTCGATACTATGGACGCAATTTGCAGAGGTGTAGACAAGTGAGGGCTTGTAAAGCTCAGAGAGATCGAGGAAAACACTGGGTATGAATATTAAATCTTCACCTGCGGTTTATGCAAGGTTATTTTATGCACCTGTGGTTTATACGTAGTTATTTTATAAAATACAGAGCATAGTAACCGACATCGAGCATCAAATTTCAACGCATTTTTGAAACCCCACGCGCATTCAACTAAAAGTAAGACGCAAACAGGCCCCACACGCAATTGGAGGTAACACATAGGCCCCACAAGATGCTCTGCACGTCATGACAGCGTTAATTAAACGCGTATACATTTAAAAAGAAAAGATGCTCAACTGTCCAAAATTTTGACAAGATTGTGAATTTTAAAATGTGAGGTTGAATATACAAATGAATGGAGCGTTTCCGTAAATTTTGAAAGCATTTACACCGTAGATTACAGAACTCATAATTATAATTCCAAAAGTTCGCAAATAAAAATTATCATTTCAAAAAATCTGTACAAAATTTCGGGAAAAAAAATATCATTAAAATATCAAAAACATTAACCACTCAGAATAAAACTACATAATTTCAAGCTGTAGATTATAGAACTCAGAATTATCATTCAACAAATAAAAGTTATCATTTCAAAAAATTCTTTACTAAATTTCGGGGAAAAAATTATCATTAAAAAATAAAAAACATTAACGACTCAGGATAAAACTACATAATTTCAAACTCGTATTTCAAGATTATATTAATACTATAGTTTAACTATGTTAATATTAAAATATTTACTTATTGTTGAATTGAGGCTTTTTTTTATCCATATCAAGTTTAAGAGAAATTTTTCGAAGTAAATTACAAGATATATCATTTGTCAACGCGTTTCAAACCAATGAGTGTTGGTTCATCGTAAAGACAAGTTGAAAAATCAGATCCATCTTTGCCTGTTAAATAGTATGTGCAGAGCCTCCAATGGCTAACAAAGATAACGGTTAAATTTGACTAGGGACGTGGATCAAACCAGTGAAAAATAAGAGACCTTACCTTTACCTAAATATAATTTATAAGTATAAATTAATTTTAATTAAATTGGTTCATGAGTTAATAGATAGTTACAAGTATTAACTATTTTAAAGATAAATGGAAATTATAAATATTAGAAAAGATGGTATAACTAAAAATATATAAAGGAATAACTAACTAATTAAAACTATATATATATATATATATATATATATATATATATATATATATATAATTATAATTTTTAAATGAGAGGTTAAGTTAGTTGAAAAAAAATAAAAATAAAATAAAAATATTAATATTAAATATATATATATATATATATATATATATATATATTAGAATTAATAATAATAATAATAATAATAATAATTAAAATGGAAAGTGCTTAAAACCAAAAACAAAAAAATAAAAATAAAATAAAAATATTAGAGAAAAATAAATAAATAAATATATATATATATATATATATATATATATATATATATATATATATATTATAAATAATTTTACTAATCAGAATCGAATATATTCTAAAAATCTAAAAGATCCGCAAGAAAGGGATTAGGAAGAGAGAGTTGGGACCCAACACCTACTAATTTTCCAGTAGCTTCTCTGAATTTCCGATAATAGCAATGACACTAGCCTTCTCAATACAAACATGATGATTGGTTTTTTCCTCATGCTCACCTAAAGCGGAAGACTTTGATCTCCTATGCTTGAGGTCAGTTGCGTGTTCACTGATCCTTTGATTGATGGAGCCTCTCACCAATATAGGGGTCCCCACAGGAACAAGGGATAATATATACCCCTTTCATATCTTTAGGGTCGATGGGATCCTTTGTTGATCTGAGACATACAAATGGTGTTAATATTAAAATATTTATTGATAGAATACTTTGCATTCGAGATGTTACACACATACCTTTGACTTTTAATTTCCTATTGAATTTTTAGATTTTTTGGAATTAAACATAAATTATAATTTTTAGATTATGATGATTTTAAATGAAAATTAATACAAAAGAAATAAAATTAATTACAAATAAATATTTTAGAGAATATACTTATCATATTTATTGGTTTACAAATAAATATTTTAGAGAATATAGTTATCATATTTATTGGTTATATATTATGAGATTAAAAAAAAAATTGAAGTATATAGGTTTCGAATTTGATTTATTTTTGGATTTTGAATTTGATTTATTTGTAATAAGAATTTTTTAGATTTTGAATTTGATTTATTTATATTTAATTTTTTTCCGTGTGGAAAAAGTATTAATAGAGATATGAAAAGCTTTTATTTAAAAAAAATATAATGAAATTGGACATTAAGAAAGTATTTTTTAAAATTGGTATAAATAATAATTTTGAACCAATACCATGTTAAGGGTTTCAAGTGTTTTTTCTTTTACTTTAAAACAAAGTTAAGTATTTAAAAATAATTATTATTAAATGAATTAAAAGTTAAAAGATAAATGTCATATTATATTATGTAGTAAAAATATGGACATTCTATTATTAGAAGAAGAAGCATTTTACCAATTTTTGATATAAAGCATATAGACACACTAAGAGCAAAGACTCTCATTCAAGATAATGATCTATACATTGTCATGATGAAATGGATTAAAATTGAGGAACTGAAAAAAGATTTCAAACAAGCTATTAGAGATTCAAGACCTAGTATAAAAGATTACAATAGAATAATGGTGTGACATAGAGATTTGGTAACCACTAAAAATCAAAATACTGAATAGAAACAAATTAACATATATAGCAAAATAAATTCAACTACACAAAAAAAAATTAATAGATTTGATCTTTTATCTAATTAATATGAAAAACTATATCAAGCAATATATAAAAATGAGAAATCAACTTGGATTAAACCATCTTGAACAAGATTAAGATACAAAGGCCAAAACTTCAATCCTCAAAGAGCCAAATATGATCTTCTTTGTTACAAAATAGACATTATATGTGGGAAGACAAGAAGTTTGATATATTTGGAATTTTAATTACTGGTGGTTTCATCACCTAGTCCAACTTCCTTCAATGGTTCATATTTAGTTTGAAGGTTAAATGTTCATGGAGATGATGTCCTCTTTGTGTTAAAAAAATTTGTAAGGATGTGCTAAAAAAATTGTACGCAAATACCATGATTCTAAGATCTTTAGTACTTTGTGTCCTCTACAAAACCTATATTTTGGAATTTGCAACTTACCCTTCTTTCATTAATTTGAACTGGGTGCTTCTTTAAGGGTGGGTGCTTGTATCAAATTTTTTATTTTCACTTTTCACAAAAATGTAAGTATGGGTTCTAATTCAACGCCAAAATAGATTATTCATCTTGAAAGACATTTTTCTTTAATAATAATAATAATAGAAGATAAGTAAAAGTGAGAATAAATCATTAATAAATAGATCAACTAACAAATAATTATAAATATATATTTATTTATTTATATTATTATTTAATAATGCATTACACTATACCTATCCCAAATGCCTATGAAGCTTTAGTAAAATGTATGTAATCTTTTTCAGCATAAATCATTTTGTAAAACAAAATGTAGGTAAGCTCAATTAGGTTCTTAACAAAACTTCGGCCCAACAAAATTTCCCAAATGATCGTTATTCCATAGATATAAGTCAGCAAAAATGTTGTGATATTTGATTTTCATTAGTTAGCCAAGTGCATGTAATCAACACTTAAATCTGCACTAAAGGAAGGCTAATGACTCAAGTCAAGTTTTGTAAAATGTTGAGGGTAATCGTCATTTAATTCACTACAAAACCATTTCATTTCCTATCCTAATTCCATTCTTAATTCCTATTATATTTGAAAGAAATTTACCCTAATTCCAACCACTTAGGAAATGCCCACCTAAAGCAATGGAATGAATTTCAAGGTAAAAGTAGGCTTATCTAGGGCCTTAAACTTTAATTGGAAATTCTTTTAATACATTTGTACCTACCTATGATTTCAAAATGGATGTAATATAACTTACTTATCTAGGGAGTGTCCCACATAAGAGTCTTGTGGTTGAAAATTTTCGCGAGCATCAAATTCATGAGGGATGGATTGCAAATTTACCAAATGGCAGTGGTCACCCAAATCAACCAATTTCTTCTTCAAAAACACATGATGCTTAGTCTTTTGAACCTCAAAAACTTATCTTAATTAGGTATTATTTATACTCCTTACTCCTTGTCTCCGGACAAATTCTTTCTACTGACACCTCCTCAACTTGCACTAGCTTCTTTAATGGAATATGTTTTTAACAATCTACCACTAGTTCTTTTTCAGCTACCTTTTTTTTCTTTAATGTCTTCATTGTGCTCATAATATTCACAACATTAAAAACTAGTGAAATGTCCAAATCATCAAATATATCCAACTTATACGTGCATTATTAGAAATTTTTTCAAGGATTTCACATGGTCTTATCTTATTATACTTTAGTTGATATAAGTTCCCTTAGGAAAATTTTCCTTCCTTAGATGATACATTACTAGGTCTCTTTCTAAAATTGTCTTCACTTCCATTTTCTAATCGTCTTTCTCTTTGTACTCCCCATTACTTTGGAGCGGCTTATTATTTACTTGCTCGTGTACATCTCCCATGTACTCTACAAACATCACTACATATTCACTATTTGCATGCCCCACAATTAGAAATATCACCAAATCTATCACTTCCTTTGGTGATCTCCCATGCACACTCTAAAAAGGTAGTCTTCCATATGGATCTATTTACTAAATTTTTATAAGAACTTCTACTTTAAAATCATAGCCCATTACCTTGGTTTATCTCCTACCAAATATCTTATCAAATTACGAATACATACAATTATAACCTACATCATTCCATCCATTTAAGGATAATATGTAGACTAAACTACAACCTAGATCCCAACCTTTTCCTCAAGGTCTTCAAAAAATGTCTTAAGAATCTAATATCCCTATTTGAAGTGATACTCTTGGGTAATCCATCCAACTGAACTTGTTTTTTAAAGATAACAATATTTATAGCATCACTTGTCTTCTCATGTAATAAAATGTGACATTTTTTAAAATATGTCCACAACCATCAACATTTAATTATTACCTCTTTGAGTTCCTTAGTAATACCAAAACAAAATCCATGTGTAGATCTCCCCAAGGTTTCTCTAGTAAAAGTAAAGGTGTATAAAGGTGTATAAAAACTTATATTTTGACCTCTTCCTTTTGCATGCTAATATATTTTAAAACCTTCAACCAATCCCCTCCCATCTCTATAGATGATTTATCTTTCTTCAATCAAAGGTTTATTCCCGTCATTGCCAAAATGACCACCCAAACCTCCACTATGTAATTCCCCAAAGAGATTTTCTCTCATGGAGATTTTTGGTATGCACAACTTTTGATTCTTGAATTAAAATCCTTCTTGAACACAAAAAAAACCAAATATGGATTGTTCCCCATGCTCTATGGACTATGGCTTTTTGCAAGCTTTCCAAATATCTAGAAACTCTACAGCATCCTCATATAAGGCTTTCATATTATCTAGACTCACAATCTTAACAAACATAGTACTTAGTAACAATAATGTTGTACATAATGCATCACCAACCTTATTAATATCCCTCAATCTATGCTTCAAAACCAATCAGGAAGTTTGCAATAATTCAACCCATTTCATATGTCTCTAATTCAACTTTCTCGAAATGTTCAAATACTGAAATATGTGGTGGTCACCATATAACACATATTCCTTAGGTAAAATATAGTGTCTACACTTCTTTTCTACTTGAATTATGGATAAAATTCTTGACCATAAACATAGCACTTTATTTGGGTTTCATTTAACTTTTCAATAAAGAAAGCAATAATCTTACCTTCTTGACTCAATTTTGTTCCAATTACTCACTAACATCTCAATCAAATTTGAAAATTTTGTTGAAATATAAATGCTAATATTGGTTATTTAGTAACTTTCTTCTTCAAGATGTCAAAGTTACTTTTTGTAATTGGTGTCCATTGAAAGCTTCATTTCTTCATACATTTAGTGAATGATGCACATATATACCACTAATATCTCAAATGAACTTCTTGTAGTCTGAAACATCTATCATAAAAAGTGATTTTAAAAACAACCCATTCAACTCTTACTCTTAACTTTCCTCTATCCATCATGAATCATTATTAGCAAACCATAAACCCCATTTACACCAACTCTTGTTCCATGACAGTACATTTATCCCATCTTTAATTGGAAAATTTTGCTTGTTTAACATCTCCAATACTTGTTGTAAATGTTGGATGTGAAAAAAGAATTTGAAATGCTCATGCTTGTGGAACTATGATTCTTCCGTGGATTGTGTATCTAGCAAATAGAGAAAGGGATTTTTATCTCTCAAAATAAATACCTCAAAGAAATAATGAGGAAATGTGCTATGGAGGAATGTAAACATATAAGTACAACCATGGCAACAAGTTATAAACTCAGTAAGGATAATTAATATACAAAGGTAAATCAAAGTATGTATCATTCTATGATTGGAAACATACTTTGTCTCACAACTTCAATACCAAACACCATGCAAGTAGTAGGTTTGGTGGTAAGATTTCAGTCAAACCCAAAGGAAACTTATATGTAGGTTGTTAAGATTATTTTTAAATATTTCCAAGGAACTATTGGTTTTGGCTTATGGTACTCAAGGAGCAAATATTTCACTCAAACAACATACATAGATGCAGATTGGGCAAGTAGTGTTAATAATAAGAAAAACACAAGTTGAGCAACATTCTTCTTGGGAAATTGTTTAGTATATATTGTAGCTACTGTAATACCCTCCAAAATTTTGGCTTGCACTCGATTTTAGAGCCTTACTTAGTGTTTTACATTGTTTTGCAAACACTAGAGCTCATTTCATGAGTTTTATTGCAGTGCTTTGGTCCCTTGTGCATGTCGGGTTATCTGTCGTCTTTTGGCACGTTTGGTTGTCATGCAATGTTTACAAGCCTATTTTGATGGTTTCGAAAGTTATTCTTTGTGTATATTATTTCTCCTAACCATGTAAACATTTGTCGCATCCATACACAAAGTCTTGAGGACTGTCAGACAAGTGTCATCATGGTCATCCTAAAGCCTATCTTAAGTGTCACACTTGTCATATCTTGTCATGAGGCAATCACAGAGAGGGAAATAGTTTGTTCATGTGTTATGATGATCTATGTTGTCATGTCATCAAAGTATGCTAAGTGTGTGATCAAAGTCAAGGTTCATCTCAGTTCATCACTTATCCCACACAACCATTTTCAAAAAAATCTTCCCGATCGAGCAACTTAGCTTCACCGAACCCCAACTGAACTGTGCATTGCGTAGTCTCAACCCTCTAAGCTATGACCTTTTTGCTTGGAATTGTGCAATTCATAGTCCCTATCCCTGAGGGCTGATTCTCTGAGCAATTCCTTTTCACAGCTCCCGATCTTGACCCCCATAATTGCACAGTTATGTCTCCTAGCCCGCGTTGAACTACACACTTCGCATCTTAAACCCTCAAAATTTTCCCTTGGCTACTAGAAATATGCAATGCGCAAAATCTGTAGAAATTCCCATTGTAGATCAATAGATTATGCAATATACTAAAGCAAAATACAAGATCTACTTCTACAACAAACTTGTGGAAGCTTAATCGAATATGAGCAAGATCAAATAGAACACATATAACAAAGAATGAGAAAGCAATCACACATGAACACAGAAGAATAATCTGGGGAAAGCCTTAGCTAAAAACCCCGCTATTTGTATTATCATACAAGTGGAAATATCTCAAGATTACACAAAGCTTTAGCTCTCAAGCTATATGGCTCTCAGTACAATCCCTCAATGCTGCTCATAGATAGTCAAAGGCCTCTCACAAACCTTATCCTCTACCCTCCAAGCCTCCTATTTCCTTGCACAGTTTCTCCTAGATCCTCTTGCTTCCACCTGTGTGAATTCACCTCTCACACAACTCACTAACCTCTGAAATAACTGCGCAATCCTGAAGGAGATAATTCCTTCTGCATGGATGAGTTTCCTTTATAGGAAAAATCCTCCAACTGATAGTACAATGTCCCTGTCTTTAATCTCAACTGGGTCTCTGCCTGAACTGACATGCATCAGTTGTTTATGAGAGAATATTCAGTTATCTGAAGTACACTAGTTGCATGCATGCATGCGTTAACTAACTGAACTCACAATTAGTTCCTCCAACTGTTTGGAACTAATTTAACTAAACTTAACTCAGTTAATTGAGCTAACTAATTACAACTCATCCTGATCTCCTTAATTAAGGGATAACTTCCTCAATCAAAGGGATAATTGTTGCATGTCTTCACATAGACTTCATGTTTGATTTTCTCCAACTAATTAACTCAAGATTAATTAATTAATTATTTTTCAAACAGCTAGTGAGACTAAATTCGAATTTTAATTCAAGGACTAATTAAAATTGGAATCTATCTCGAAATGCTATTTATAGCAATGCTATTTTTAGCATTTCTATTTTTTTCTATTTCCAACAGAGTTGGAGTATATCCTAAAATGTTATTTATAGCAATGCTATTTTTAGCATTTCTATTTTTAGCATTTCTTGTTTCTATTTTCAACACTTCCTTTCAACAAGAAAGGAATTCAACTCGAACCCGATCCTGAACCTTTAGAATGTTCTGCATGCAACACTTCTCTCAAGTGTTGTTGCTCCAACAACTCTAGGAACACAAAAAATATCCAACCTGAATCAGAATGATGCCTCTGTCATCAAAGTATCTGACTACTATTGCCTTTGTCGATTGAAAACTCTGCACCTCTATGCTCTTCAGTATCTGACTGCTCTAGCCTCTGTCACTTTGATCTCTGACTGCATCAATCACACTGATTCCTCCTGCTGCATCTGTGCTGCTGCTGGTCCTATCTCCCAGCACTACATCCGCACTGCACCTCCTCTCATCATGCTGCATCGTGCTACCCAATGCTGCATTGCAACTCAATTACTGAGAAGTAAGTAACTAATCTTCCATCTGACCTCCCTGTTGTGCTAGAAACACCCTCTGATGTTGAAGCTCCCTCTGCCACTGACAAGTGCTCCCTCTCTGACCTCTGCGCTACTGCAACAACTCCTTGCATCTCGCACCGTTGCACACCTCTCTGTGCCATCCTGCATTGGTGCAACACTCTTGTGCCTCTCACATTGCTGCAACCTACTAGCTTTGCATTGTCTTGGGACTCCTGCACTGCAGCTCTCTTTACTGCTCCATTCGCATTTGTCTCTACCCACTCAGCCAATCCTGCTACTCCTCGTTGGGGCTCCCGTAGCAAGGTCTAATCAAAGAGGTTGGGTACCTAAAAGATCCTGCCTCTATTTCAGCCTTCATGGGACTATCACTTCACACCGCCCCACCTCACACCTGGAGATATGGCTGCATGTGATCCCTCTACCCACTTGGCTCAAAATTTCCCCCTACTGGAGGTCTCCCCGTGAGTGGATGCCTCCACTCAGTCTCCTCTCAGCTTCTCCAGTTGTGGCTGCTCCACAACCTCCTAAAGCTGCTTCACCAATTATGGCTCCTCCACAATTGTTTGAGACTTCTTCCGGCGTTGCATGTTGAGAGGTAATGTACTCTCCCTCTCAACCACCAAGTCTCCAACATTTGACTTGCTCCTCAAGGCTTTGAATGCATCTTGTACCTCAAGTGCATATAGGTTCTTGGCCAACAAACCAATCTGTTTCATCTTTCCCGCCGTCACGAAATTTTTTGGAAAAAGAGCTGATTTTAAATCAACGATATCTCCCTCATCTGAACTCTTAGTCAACCGTTTTTTTTTTTGGGATCTTTTTCCCCAAGGAATCCAGATCTGCTATTTGTTTCTGAAAATTTTTCACAAAAAATTTCAAATCTGCTCTGAAAACTCGCGGCCCAAATTTTTTTTTTTTTTTTTTTAATTCGAATTTTCTTCTTCGTATATTGTTCACTATTTCGATCACATTTTCTCTGATACCATGTAGAAATTCCCATTGTAGATCAACAAATTATGCAATATACTAAAGCAAAATACAAGATCTACTTCTACAACAAACTTGCGGAATCTTAATCGAATATGAGCAAGATCAAATAGAACACATATAACAGAGAATGAGAAAGCAATCACACATGAACACAAAAGAATACTCTGGGGAAAGCCTCAGCTAAAAACCCCGCTATCTGTATTATCATACGAGTGGAAATATATCAAGATTACATAAAGCTTTAGCTCTCAAGCTATACGGCTCTTGGTACAATCCCTCCCTGCTACTCATAGATAGTCAAAGGCTTCTCGCAAAACTTCTCCTCTGCCCTCCAAGCCTCCTATTTTCTTGCGCAGTTTCTCCTGGGTCCTCTGGCTGCCACCTGTGTGAATTCACCTCTCACACAACTCACCAACCTCTAAAATAACTGTGTAATCCTAAAGGATATAATTCCTTCTGCATGGATGAGTTTCCTCTATAGGAAAAATCCTCCAACTGATAATACAATGTCCCTTTCTTTAATCTCCACTAGGTCTCTGTTTGAACTGACATGCATGAGTTATTTATGAGAGAATATTTAGTTATCTAAACTACACTAGTTGCATGCATGCATGCATTGACTAACTGAACTCACAATTAGTTCCTCCAACTGTTTGGAACTAATTTAACTAGACTTAACTCAATTAACTGAGCTAACTAATTACAACTCAAAGTAAAACTCATCCTGATCTCCTTAATTAAGGGATAACTTCCTCAATCAAAGGGATAACTGTTGCATGTCTTCACATAGACTTCATGTTTGATTTTCTCCAACTAATTAACTCAAGATGAATTAATTAATTATTTTTCAAACAGCTAGTGAGACGAAATTCGAATTTTAATTCTCAATTTTAATTCAGGGACTAATTAAAATTGGAATCTATCCCAAAATGATATTTATAGCAATGTTATTTTTATCATTTCTATTTTTTGCTATTTCCAACAGAGTTGGAGTATATCCTGAAATGCTATTTATAGCAATGTTATTTTTAACATTTCTATTTTTAGCATTTCTTGTTGTTATTTTCAACAAAATCTAGCCTCCCTTGACATCCAAAACTGCACAGTTTGCTTTCCAAGTTTCCTTTCCCTCAGCTAGACCCCACTACCTCCAGAAACTTTGCAATCTTGTCCTTCAAGCCTCCCTCAGCTGCACATTGCGCAATCTCAGAGCCCAAGCTCTCCCCTTTACTACTGAAACTATGCAATTCACAGTCATTGAGCCCCTTTTCCAAGTCTGTCACCTTGCCCTGGGCTCAGTTGATGGATCAAAATATATCATCTTAGACTAGGGGATTTTCGGATTGATGTCATCTCATTATAAGTGAATTGCAAGAACAGGTACACTATCGTGTCATGGCGAGATGATGGAGAAGGAGAAGTAGGAGGGAAGCATGCCTAAAGACTCTCTTGTAACTAAACTCACATGAATATCAATCGAGAGAAAGAGAAGGGACACACAAGTTTGAAACCACCTTCCAAGACTAAATATCATTGAAGATTTTGCATCACCAAGCCATGCGAAGGTGAAGAGAAAGCATATCCAATAAGACATCCAACACTTAGCAGCAATAGTGGCTTGACATTCCCACATCATCAAGCAGTCCATGTCAACAGTGTCATGTCATGTCATGTCATGAGTGGTCATATGCCACATGACTATTGTGTACCATGTATATTGTATTCAAATTTATTGTAAAGTGGAAGTCGAAAGGACACACATGTAATGTAAAGAGTCATGTAAGTTGAAAAGTCATAGGAATTTAAACAGTCATGAGGGTAGTCAAAGAGTCACCCTTGGTTATATACTCCCTCATTATATGAGAAAAAGACTTTTCACCTTGGCTCCTCCCACAAGGCATTAGAGAGATCAGCTAGTTCTTTGAGGAGCAAGGAGTGGCTCCAATGTCCCACTATTGGGGCTTACTGATGTACATTTTAAACATGTGTCTTGGAAATTTTACTTTATAATAGAAGCCTTTAAGGCCAGCACATTCTTTATGCATGGACTATGAATGTTTGTAAGACTATTTTGTGGACATTTATATTTCATGTTTGCATTCACATGTGCTAAGATAATTGAACTATTTCAGTTATTTTAGTATTTATCTTATTGAGAATGTGTTTTAATGGTTGTTATTGTTGTCCCATCCTTGTGGAATATTCCGTGGGATACTAGACATATCCTTCCTCACTTATTGCTTGTAACGACTATCACATCTGTTGTGGACTATTCCATTGGATGTTAAACAAATCCATTTGGTTCATGTGTGTCTCTTCTTGGGTGGTACTATTACCTCTCACTTAGAGGATCACTTTTCTCCCTGCTCTACAGTAGAAGAACCTTAACACAGTTGCAACTAAACACTCACCATCCACACCCCCTTGCTTTTTGAAGACACCACTACATCCCTCTCTCGTGTTGACAACTAGATTCAAGGCAAATATTTAATGATTTGGCAACTAGGCCTTTATACCGGATGGAAATCCTACACCAAATAGTGTGAGGTCTAATTGGGACTTCATATTGGGGAGATCCCCTGAATATTGGTGGGTCCATCACCGTCAACATTTCTGGCACTAGAATGAGGGCAGTCAGTATTTTATGGTTGATAAATGCACTGACTCCATCATTCCATCTTCTGGCCAAGGTAGCAACGTTCATTACACCCCCCTACTCGTGCTTCTGAAGTGGGTGACTCTTCTCAGCCTAGGCCTGGACATGAAATTTTGTATGATCAGATTCAGGCCATCCGCCTTATAACCCATCAATTTGAAAATTTTGTTGGATTGATCCCAAGAGTAATCAATCTTCCATATTCTTCAAAGAAAAACAAGAGCACCTCCAAACGGATAGTATTTTCAACTCTTGAAGACTTGATTCTTGCCACCCTTGAAGAATTATTAGACTCTATGGAAAAATAAGAAGAACCCCTACTCTTTCACGGTGGTGATGGAGACAACATTCCACTCTCAGACACAACTTTTGGCAGGACAAGCGGATAAGAAGAAGAGGAAGAAGAACCATTAGAATATGATAAAGAAGAGGAGGACAATGAAGAAGGAGACATGGCAGACCAAAATCTGGACTGGATGACTCAGGGCCCACTCGCAATTCTGGGTGTTCTACACAAGATGCCAAGGCATTCAGAGAAGCTCTTAACAAAGTATGACCCTGATAAGACAATGAAGGTTGAAGACCATCTGGACAACTTTTACCTGCATCTGCAAACACTTGAGGTACGTTACGACGATGTTGCATGTAGACTTTTCCCATGTACCTTGGATGGTAGAGTATTTGTATGGTATCACAACCTTCCTCCAAAATCCATCCAGAATTGGAGGGGATTTAAGAAGATCTTCCTTGAAAAATTTGTTGATGATAAGACCCCCGCCATGTTATTAAAAGGGCTAGATAATCTTAAGATGGAGAAAAATGAAAAGGTGAAATATTTTAACCAGGGGTTCAATTGCATCTTGAACAAATTTCCAGAAAATACTATACCTCATTACTCCATCACCATAGATTACTACACCTCTTCCTTGCCACCAAGCATTGCGAAGTCTGCGAAGAAAACTATGAAACAAACATTAACAAAAAATTATGAAGAGGCTACCATTGTCGAGAATAACTTGCATGCAATCAGAGTCATCTCAAACGATGAACCAACAAAAGAACCCAAGGACACAGGTAATATGTCTTAGGCCCCTGTGAGTAGGGCTAAAGAGAAAGAACCATCTGATCTTGAAAGATTGACTCATCTTTTCAAGTCTCTTTCTAATGAAATGACAGAGTTAAAACAGAGGACAAATGAGACCACTGTGAGCAGAAAGCCTCCCAGATTCAACTTGTTTAGAAGGACTACAACTTCTAGTAGTAGCAACAACCATCTGTCAAAGTCTGCACAGAGCTCCAATGTTGTGTGGGACATCGAGAAGTTGGGCACAGAATAATATTGCGTGTTTCATCAAGAACACCATTCAAATAAAACGTGCTCATAGTGGAATCAAGCCATAAGCATGGTTGCTACACAACTTGTTGATTCGGTAATGGTTGAAGAGCAGACTGAGCCTATAGAAGAAAATGAAGAAGCTACTGTAGCCGATGAAAATCCAAGTGTCAAGCATGAATTGAATATGTTTAACTGTATACTCACAACCCAAAAGATATTGTCGATAAGCAGATTCCGAGTGACGGTCCGGCCCAAAAGCAGACCAATTGGTACAACTTGAGAAGCCAAGGGTCGGCCACTATAGTCGAGTTGTAGAAGCATAAATTCAAAGAAAATTTGTTAATGAAAATCAACCCACCGGCCAACTCAGCGCAGAATACTCAGAGAAAGTTTGGGAAAGCAGTCCCAACGACAAGTGTTTCTGTCATCAGTAAGGACAAAACCATCACTCCGAAAACCATAGACCAAGTTACATCCCCAGACACCTCGACCATTCTTCCCAGTGTGGACTATAGCATAGTTGATGACATGAAAAAGGTTCGTGTGAAAATTTCAATGTTTGAATTAACAATATCACGAGCCATCGGGACATCCTCTTATGAGCACTTAGTAAAACCTCCACAACTAACGCTACCTCTTCAAACAAGGGATCTGGTTAGTCTCTTAGTTCTCTCAAATATGTACTTAGTGCATTAATGATGGATTTGAATACACTCTGCCCACCTTTATTGTTAAATTTAAAAATATTCAATTTCAATATACACAATTGATTGGTTGATTTTGGTGCATTGGTGAACGTAATTCTATTATCTGTTGCTAAGAAAATCAATGCTAAATGGGACAAAATAGATGCACAAATTATTCAGCTAGACATGACTTATGTATATTAAATTGGTGAACTCATAGATGTTATCATGCGCTTATCATCCGACGAACGAGTCCACCAATGTATCAACATAGTGATTGTGGACATTCTGGAAGCATATGGAGTATTGTTGAGTAGAGACTGGTCTAGCAAGCTACAAGGATACTTTTCCACAAACTGGTCACACTTATGGCTTCCGTACAGGGGCATAAATAATCAGATCTGGGTAGAATCAAAGAGATATATGAAACACACTATCACTCCCTTGAATGAACATAATGAACCGATGGCTTTTGTAGAATCACTTTTTAGAAATTGCTTCCTTGAAACTCAACTACGGTGTTATATTGCACAACCATCCCCAGTTCCACCAGATACGCAGTTGGATCTCATTCCTTGTCCAACTTGTGATAATGAAATTTGTACAGTTAATAGTAGTTGTAGCAATACTAGTGTAGTTCCTAGTCCATATACATATGATATTTGGACTATGTACTTCGATGCTTCCAAAATGCAGGAGGGATCTAGAGCTGTTTGCGTTTTAATGGACCCCCTGCAGAGCAAGCATTTGATCTCTAGTTGCTTGGAATTTGCATGCACAAACAACGCTGCAGAGTACAAAGCACTCATCTTGGGCTTACAAAATTCCATTAACCTCAATGTTGCCATCTTGAAAGTGGTAGGTGAAACAGAAATTGTGGTGTGACAGGTACATAAAACCATACATTGTGTTTCACCTCATCTTAGAAGTTAACAACAAGAGATATTGTGCTTCATGCCGAACGTTGATGTATTTAAAGACACAACGATTGATGAGGATGAGCACAAAAATGCATTGCAGGATGTAGCGAGTGCAAGAAAAGGAAACCTCATCCCCAAGGGTGTGGTACCATTGGAAAAATTGTACGACTTGCAAAATTGCTTCTAGGGACCTGTCAATGCTAAGACCCATAGTTCCACAATGTCGCATGAGTAGATTAACTTGGGAACGAATAAAGATTTGAAATATGTCAATCTCAATACTTGTTGCACACCACAAGAGTGGCAAGCCTTTAACTACTTATTCAAGAAGTATTGTGATGTCTTTACATGGACTTTCAATGAACTCAAGTCATATGCCACATGAATCATCCAGCATGTGATACTAATAAAGGAAGGGGCCAAGGCATTCCGAAAAAAGTTAAGGAAAGTAAATCCAACGCTTGAGCCTCTTATTCAGAAAGGGTTTAGAAAATTATTGGATGCCCAGAGAATATACAAAGTGTGACACTCAACGTGGTGTCAAATTTAGTCGCGTTGAGGAAGAAGTCCAGGAAGATCCGTCCATGTGTAGATTTCCAAAATCTCAACCGCGCCTTGGACAAGGAAAACTACCCCATGTCGTCCATGGAAAACACATTGCAAACAATATCAGGGTTCGAAATGTTTTATTTGTTAGATGGTTATTTTGGATACAACCAGGATCTGGTTACAGAGCCTGACAAACTTAAAACCGCATTCCGAACGAATTCGGGCACGTTCACATTCAGACGAACACTGTTTGGGCTAATCAATGCTAGTGCACCATTCCAACGTGTTATGGACATCACTTTCTGCAGAATCATTGGGCAGAGCGTAGTGGTTTATCTTGACGATGTAACAATGTTATCCAAATAAAGGTCAAACCACATATGCCACTTAAAGAATATTTTTGAGTGATGTCGCAAGTACAGGATATCCTTAAATCCCAATAAAAGTATCTTCTCAATGTCCAAGGGTAGTATCTTGGGCCAAATCATTGCTAAGAGTGGGATTAAGGTAGACCCAGATAGGGTCAGGACAATCACGAAGATTCCCTTCCAAGTGAACAAGAAGGCCATGCAGTCTTTCTTAGGGAAAATCAATTTCCTCCTCAAGTTCATCTTTGACTATGACAAGATTGTCAAACCAATATAGGAGATAGTAAAGAAGGATGTAGTCTACAAATCAGATAAAAGGGAAAAGGATGCATTTTATCGTATTAAGCAAGCTATAGAAGAAGCACCTGCATTGTACAACCCAAACTTTGATAAATATTTCTTGCTCTACACTTTTGCTTATGATACTTCTCTTTCTATTGTACGCACTAATAAGGATGAATTGAACAATGAGAAGCCTATCTCCTTTATGAGCACAAGTCTGCAAGGACCAGAGCTTAACTACCCCACCGTGGACAAACAAGCTTATGTAGTATATAAGGTGGTAAAGAATTTTCAGCCCTCTCTATTGAAAAACCATTGCGTTATCTTTATCCCGCACTCAGCAATTAGATCACTCATTGTTCAACAAGAGCTGGGTGAAAGGAGAGCAAATTGGATGATCGGGTTGCAATAGTATGATCTAGAAATCAATCCATTTCACACGATCAAGGGCCATGGTTTTTGTCGAATGGTAGAAGAAGCAGTAAATGTGAAGGAGGAAGAAGAAGAGCTTTTAGGATGGGAGAAATAAATTGAGATGTATAAGGTTAAGCGAGGCTCCCCCACTACAAGAACAAACTCTTAGTACACAAATATGCATCAATACCTTGAGCATGACACAGTTCTCTCCCACTTTACATGTGGAAAAAGAGGGAACTCACAATTAAAGAATTATCTTATCAGTTGGTGCATGGGGTGTTGTTAAGAAAGAACCACAATAGAGTATTTTTCAGGTGTTTGGAAGCACATGATTGAGAAAAGGTATTGCGTGATCTCCACGATCGACCAACCAGGGGACGCTTCACAAGAAACATCACATCACATAAGGTTATGTGGGCCAACTTTTACTGGCCTACATTATTCATAGATGCTCGTGCTCATGCCCGCCAGTGTTCAGTCTATCAAAGGTGTGCCTGTAGAAACAAGAAGTCAGTCGCCCCACTGTAGTCCATTATAGTTGAAGAGCCTTTTCAACAGTGGGGCTTGGACATTATTGGGGATATTTTCCCACATTCATAAAAGCAACACCGATATATCCTAATTGCTACATATTACTTCACACAGTGGATAGAAGCAGTTCCGATCAAACGGGTGAATGATAAAAAAGTCATCATCTTTCTGCAACAGAACATCATTTCCAGGTTCGGTGGTCTATTGTAGTGTCTGCAACACCCTCCAAAATTTTTGCCTGTGCTCAAATTTTGGATCCTACTGTGGATCCTACAATAAATCATTCCTTGTCACTTATTGGTAAGCTGATGATCTAAAGCTCGCCTCGTTGATCTTAAGAGTCATTCACGCTTTTATATTTGTATAATATGTGTCATGTTTGGGCATGGGGATTATCGCTTGTCATGAAAAGGGAAGCTTGTTTTGCTTTAAGGGGAAATCTTTGCGAGAATGGGTTTTCCTCACCTCATAGACATGTTTCACATTCATCTCACGCACTCTTACACAAGTGTCACCTTTGTTGGTTGCTCGAATTGTTTATTAATTAAACAGTTGAGTACCACATTAAATTGTCAACCCGAGAAAGTCCTTCTGTTTCAAAGGTGACCTCGTACTGTATGCACTTAATTCTAAAAGCATTAAAGGCTGTAGTATAAACAAATCTACTTTCTATCAAACCCGTACTCTGTGTTACAGCAGTTATGATATATTGCAGAAATGAAATGAAAACAATTAACTAAAGGTAACAAATCTGCAAAAAGAAATGATGGTTGTCTTGTAAAAGAGGATCAGGACCCTATCCTCAGGGTAAGGATGTTCAGCACTTGCCCCTGTGACCAATTTGCCAATGCACACTGTGAATCCTAATCATAGGTGACACACTCTTTTACAGCGCCAATTGATCAAGAAAACAGAGTATCGGCAAAGGAAAAATATCATAAACAATGCTACACAGAAATCACACACACACTCACCAGAAAAGAAATGGGTGAATCTTGTGAAGAAGGTGGGCCCTGTCCCTCTCACAAGATTCCCCAGGACACAGATTCTAAGTTAAAATGCTCAGAACAGTGCTTTATTCATCTGCCAAAATGTCAAATTACAATAAGGATTCAGACTTGTTCTGCACTACAATACCCCTGTTACAACTTTTTCTCCCCCCCTTTTCTAATGTAGATGTCTCCTCTTTATAGAGGAGACATCTATTACAATAGATTGTCATTACTCATTTAGTTGACCCTTTTGTACAAAAATAGAAAATCAATTCCTGTTACAGCATGCTATTACAACAGTGTGTAATTTTATCATCCTTTTTTAATCAGATCCTGACCATGATTCATTCTCTCTCTACACGATTATGATGTAAATTAAAAATAAAGAACACTGGAAGAAGAAAAATAACAAATGGTAAGGTTGTTGATTCTAGTAATTGACAACAAATGTTTAATGGAGAATATGGTCACCCTAAAGTGCAACATTCCACCACACCAAAATGTGTTTTATTGATAGATAGTTTTCGAGATATCTTGTCGATTGAATCCAACTCCATTTTTCAAATTTAGAAAAAACATGTCAAAGACTTTTGATTTGCATACATTCAAAGTGCACACTCTTCAAAGAAAAAAATGTGAACTAGACCAAATTCACATTGATATATGAGAATGCCTTGAAAGTATCTCTAAATACGGTAGAACTCAGATTCAAAAAAGGATAACTTTAAAAAAGTCAACAAACCTTAATTGAGCAAAATAAGGCTAAGTTCAATGCTATGTAAACTAAGAAACAACAATTTAGTAAAATATTCACTTTTATACCTCAATTACAACTTAGGTTGAATATAAATGGAATCTAAAGGAAAATATAAAAATTCAACTACAAAAGGTTAAGAAATTTATTTTCTATGAAACATATTCTAATGACAATTAAGAATTGAGAAAAACATATGCGTGAAATCTATTTTATGCTTAAAATGAGAAGAATCATATGTGCAAAATCTATTTTATGCTTAAAATCATTCATTTTTGTTGGGAGACAATGAAAAATAACATAACATCTTTACAAAAGAAATTACATCAATTACCTTGTAATTTTGAGTGACTATCTATGTTATGAATGCATCCACCTCTAGATGTCCTAAATGCAAATAAAAGAAAATTAAAGTAATATATGCTATAAAACTAAAGAGAACAAACCATATGTCTTTCCTCTCTGTTTTTGATAGCTTAGCACTAGACTTATGACTAAGAAGATTATTCTCAGGTTTCACATTGAAATGTATGATGCATTCATGACCTTCTTTATACAAAATTGTCATACCATGGGCTCCATAACTTGAAATACTATTAACATTTATGAAGAAGGGCCAATCATCCATAGAGTGGATCAACATGTATTCCTAAATGAGCAATTGGTGGTATTTTTTCCTTGTAGAATAAAAAAATGTATGAAATGCTCGTGATCAAAAGTTTCATGATGTTGGCTTGTTGGGGCCTAACCCAAGTTCGGAGTTAATTAGCCCAACAAATCCCTATACTACTGGCCCTTTCGGCAACAATCCGCGGAGCGCGGACTGAGGTCTCACGTGAAGTAGTATGGGAGGGTGCTAGAACCAAGTTTCCACACCCTTGAGATGTCTGAGAGATGTCTGAGAGGTACGACTAGTTCTCTGGTTGTTCCTGTGCGCAGGTCACCTCGCACACTCCCCGTTCCTCATGGCCTGATACATTGCCTTCGCGCAACCCTAACCAGGGGTTGTGCCACGCTCTGCGCTATTACCCGGGATCTTACTTATCTTCCATTGTTAATTAATTACCTTCACCTACTTGAATGTCTTAAGCTATAATTAGCAATACAAAACATTCATACACGATCGCGCAGTAAATAAACAGTATACTTGCAAATTATATCCAATCATGCATTAAACCAGGAAAATATACATTTATAATTATAGCAAAACTTCTCTTTATTTATTCTTCCAACTGTTACAGACTCGACCTGCCTTGCGCACTCAACTGTAGGGGTCCGCGCACTTAGCTGCTGATTACTAGGCCTTTGCGCACTTAGCTGCAGAGCCTTCTCCTACTTTATGACCCACAAACACACTTTACACTTCCACTCGATCACTTAAACTTCTCATGCTTCCATTCTATTAGTTAATTTCTTACTTTCTACACTTAGAGCCTCTCTCTGTTTATATAATCCCATGGTCCATAAACAATGGGTAGGTCTATCTAGCCGACATTACATTACAAAAATAGGGTGGACAACCCTGTGACTCTATTATACTTTCGCACCCCACACCTACAATTTGCAGAGCTTTTACAAAAAAGATTTGGTCAAAACTTAGGCTTTAAGCCCCAAAACATGCCTTGGGGGGATTCCATGCCTAACAGGCCCCCAACACAAACATCGTGACTTGCCCTCGAGTCACTCTGTCGGCGCAAAGATCTTTGCACAGAGTCCATCCAACTGTTCTTGAACTACGGCAAGGTCAGCAACGCACTGAGCTACTGCTTGTTGGATCTGCTACATACGTTGTGCCGAGACCTCTCTGTCGGAAGTGCTTCTCTGCATCAGTGCGTGCATCCCCTGCATGCTTTCCTTCAATTTCTTCTGTGATGGTGAAGGTTTTGTCGATCCAAGGTTGAACTTGCACCTTCAAGACTGCTTCCTTGTGTCATGCCAAGTCCACCTGCTCTTTCAGCGCTTTAGCCTATTGCATCCACGCGAGGCTCTAAGTGAGGGCCACCGTCTGTGTAGTTCCTTTGACCTTGTCATACTACTGTTGGAGTTCTTGTGCCTCTATCTCTAAGCACTAGATGTTGGGGTCCTCCTGTAGATTTGTGAGGACCTAAAAGATTCTTCCACCATGCTGGTTCAGTCTCGCACTGCACTACCAATTTTGTCCAGTCCTGTTGTGATAGCACTAACGTGTTGTTCTCTGACTTCCTGAGGGGTAGACAACTGCACCTTTAACCGCAGCTTGGCGATCTAAAGGTTCAGCTCCAGTTGAACCTTTGTCATTTCCTCCCACGCCTCACACACCCTTGCTGCTAACCTGTGGATGCGTGCCTCTGCTGTTATGTCTGCTGGGATGGCCAGCTCCAGGATACTTTGGCAAGCTGCATCTATTACTTGTACCAGCTGTTGATTCTACGACACCACTTCATTGTGCTTCAAGCTCAATTGTTCCATATTGATTTTCTGCTCACCGAGGACTTGCGGTGCGCAACTCTCCCTAGCTTGCAGCTATGCCATCCTACAAAACATATAAGGTGTCCCGCAGGAGTGCAGCGAGGTTGATGTCGAGACCCTTCAGCGTGCTAATCGTAGGACTGTTGGCCTCATTTGTTGTCACTAGTGCCCCTTCCAGCAGCAATATGGAATTCGTCATCCGGGCGCGAAACATCTATTATGTTGTCATTGTTCCAACTACGAGGCTGGTCAAAAGGGTACCAGGTTGAGGAGGGTACACTTGTAATTCTTACAGCTAGCTCTGAGGGCCCCCAACACAATTCGGTTCTCTTGCATGAAATTTTGGAGGGCCTCAGAGGTGTCTTTACACATTGTCTCGTCGATGTCGTGTAGATCACCCTCGGTTAGGGCGATCAGGTCAATACACAACTTCAAAGCCTTGACCTTCTTGCGTGACCCTGTTTGTTTGGTTGGGTGTTGGCACTTCAACTGTGTTGACGCGGTTTGTGGGTCTGTGTCTCACTCTTCTTCCTCTACTTCCTACCCATGCGAAGGTGACGTTTGGCCCTCGCGCTCCTTCGCGGCTACCTCCTGTGTTGTTGTTGCAACCTTTTCCTACTCAGTTGCTGTCTATGTAGCTTCAGCGCCGCCCGCACTTCTGCTACCGCTGCCTCCTTCCTTCTCTTTTCTGCCAACTGTGCGATGCGCAGCTTGGCCTTGTCTTTCTTTCTTTGCGCCGCTGACTTCTCTATCTCCGTGATGTCTAGAGTGCACCACTCCCGTGGCCATGTCTCCAAGACGTTAAAGATGACATCGCCTATGGCTACAAAGGGTAGCTTCCTCCATTGTTTGGTCGGGTCCTTGTGTGCTCTAATGTAAATGCTATGGATGTCCGCTTTAGATTTCGCAAAACTCTGAAGGTTGTTGTAGACAGTGGGCAAAAACCACGACTTGCGGTTGATCCCCATTCTGAGGTTCATCTCCATAAAAACCCAGAATATTTTGTTGTCACAAATCCTAGTGGCATCCTTTGTGGCCCAAAGCGAAGCATACTTCGCAGCCTCCGACAGATCTCTGTCAATTGTGGAGAGTTGATTATCCTTCAGTAATTCCCCTGCCACGAGCACTATGGACAACAGAAGCCATGCATAGTGGAACGTTTTGCCCTGTTCCTAAGCTTCACGACAATTCTCTAAAAACTCCTTGCAGAGGAACTCGGACCAGTTAAACTGGACCCCCTCCGTGCACTGCTCAGCCAGTGCGACCATCGGCGTGGGTACCTCGTCTACGCGACACTTGCACATAACCTTACTGGCTAGTATTTGGATTGCCACTTTCACTACTTTGTCACTGCTGCTAGATATGGCGTAGCCCCTTTTCTTCTTTGCTAGCTTGTACTTTTTATTCATGGCCTCCATAATGGCCAAGTCACCGCTTTTCCCTTCCGAGATGTCCGTGGGGTCCTTTCCTTTGCATGGAAGTCAGGAAATGCGGTGAATCAAGTTTTTTGTGATAGGGATGGGCTCCTCCAGCCACAAACACCCATCATGCACCAGGCAGAGAAGTTGCCTAATGACGAAAATGGTTATTGGGGCACCGTGGAAATCCGGCACCCAGAGTAGGTTCAGTAGCCTAGCCCTTCCCACTCCATGCAACCACTTTCGCGACACTAATTTTGTAACCCCCGCCATGGTGTTCTGCTTGGGCTTCATGAGGTGCGAGGTCACAAGGTGAGGGAACTTCTCGTGGTCATCGAGGTCTCAATCTTCGAATTTTAAGCTCGGCACCTGTCCTAGGTGCATGCCCTCAAAAATAATATTGTTTGGGAGGAGCGGGGTCTGGAGTGAGCTCTTGGTCTCCTCAAGGTCCTTGGGCACTCTATCCTTTCCTTTCTGTGGGGGGACATAGGCGAGCAGCTTTGTTGGGGGGTGCACAGGCTCAGTTTCCTCCCCCATGTCTTAGTCCTCGTCCTCTTCGATAGTTAGGTCCTCTAGATCTTCTTCTTCTCATCGGTTTCTATGGTGACAACTTTCCCTTTATCCTCCATTGACAACTTGGCACGCAGTGGGCTCCACGGGGACACACATATGGGAGCCATAGCTCGTTTTTCCTTCTTGGGTCTTGGCGTGCGCGGTGATTTCAAGATTTCTGCCACAATCCCGGCACCTTTAGGAGAATCCCCTATAGTCAGGGCCTATGCGACCTCCTCAGCGGTCATTTCTATTATCTCCATAATGTCCTCAGCTATTTCCATCGTGTCCATCCATAAATCTAACACTTGCAAACTCAAGGGCTCAATCAACACTCGGCACACAACAATCAAGGCTCTGCTCAATACCTCAATTCACAAATGACCAAGTGTTGTTTGCTGGGTAGTCCTTTGTAATTTATAGTGCTTCTTGAATTTGAATTCGACCGTTCACCCCAAATCCATTTCATTAATGCTCCCTTGTTAGCAAATTTTCCCAAATCTTTCCCATAAATCATGTCTTAAATGCCTGCCGCCTGCTCCATTTCATCTCAAGTCAAGCCTCCCATCATGAATAGTGACTTCAATGGTCACTTTCTGGCTAACCCGCACGACAGCGCTGCCCCTCGTGCACGGTCGTGGACCTTGTGACTCTTTGCTTCTGTGCGCATCTCCAACATCACGCAGCTCCTGGGTAGAATAGTTTCTAGTCTCGTGCTCCCTTTCAACTGCTTGGGGCGCTAAGACTATTCTTCCTTCGGCTAGTTAGGTGGTCACACCACCCGTGTAAAGTTCCATCCTGTCATTCATCATGTTTCCTGGAGAATACCCACCTTTTATTGTTACGGTCAGCATCACGCATTTTACCATCTGCAACGTGCTACCTTGGTCAATACACTTAGCAATGTGCGGTCCAACCCAAGGCATCAGATTGATCAATTTGAGATTATAAGCCTTAAACTTTTCATTGCGATCGTACGCATCCTGCATTATCACTCTGATCTTTTTGCCAAGAAAACATTCTGTTATCTCGTCCTCTAGCTTCTTGACTTCCGCGTTCACCAGAGCGCTTTTCTTCCTTAAACGTACCCTTTCTTCGTCAAGTTCTTGGAGTCTAAAATTTCCATGTTGGATTTCTGCTTCCAAGGTTCCGTGAACCGTCATATCGGCCGGTGCTATCATGCGTGGTCTAAGCTCTCCAAGTACTATAGGGCTTACTACGGTTGCTTCATACTCCACCCTTAGTGGTGTATGTGGTGGGCCCCAGTATTGTAGCAATAATGCTACAACTCCTGGAACTCCCTTCTTTAATTTTATCAACCCGGTAGTTCGTAACAAACTTGGAAGCGACGGTGCTGTATGCACAAGTACTAGCTCTTGTCGCAGCTGTCACTTGGTCAGCTGGCACAAGTCCACTAGGGCTCAAGCCAACTTCTATATGCTCTTCATAAGAAGCTTTCTAAATGATGGATGAAGGCTATCTTGAGGGAAATTGATCTACTTTGCAACAGTGAACTGAAAGCCAACCAAAACATGAAACCCTAGTAAACCCTAATTTGACTAGTTTGACCTCTATGATGCAATAGTGAAAGTGCAAATGTCTAAAAAGGATGCCATTACCTCTAATGATATGAAATGTATGAACTCAAACTACTTCTATGAAAAAGAACATTGTTTTTTTATTTTTGCTTAAGTGGATGGAGTGATTATGACTTTGTTTCTTATTAGGGTTTGGCTGTGCAGAGGTGGTGCGAAGGGAGAGAAAGCTTGGGAAAGGTCAGGATGGCTAGGGGAGGTCCCAGAGGGTCCCTAGCATCAGTCCACAGAAGTCTACACCGTTCAGATGCTCGGCAACCAAGTGTGCAGGCTTCTACAGGATGTCTGCAGGGGTTTCTACAGGATGTTCAGAGATTTCTACAGGATGTTCTGAAAAGAGGATTTTGGAGCATGGATGGAGGGAAAAAGATGATGGAATGAGTATGGGGGTGAAATAGGGGTGTGAAGAGGTCTAGGACTTGGAGGATGGAGTTGAGGAGAAGGTGTGGATGGCTGGACTTGTTCCAAGAAGACTGGAGTAATGTTGCACAAAAAGATGAGAATCATGGCAAAGTAAGAGAATGAGGTAAATGCAAGGTAAGGGTTCTGAGTGAAGGATGAAACAGGTCGGTTGGATGGGGTATGTGCAGGTAAGGAAGGGTAATAGGTACTCTGTAAATGGTTTTCCAAACTGAACGAACACACACATATAAAACCTATGACCTAGTGGCTTTAATCTGACCTAACAGCAAAAGGAAATGGATAGAAGTTTATTCGAAATGAAATACGTGAAATGACTCCACAACTAAGCAATCATAAACTGAAGCATGCAATCAAAACTGATATCAAGTTCGACCACTAAAAATCCAACACTATTAATTGCATGGTGAAGCAAAGAATGTGTTTTTGTGGGCAGTAAGGTTACATTGGTCCCAGCTCATGATTCCACTGAAGGGGAGGTGAGATCCAAAGTACTTGGTAGCCTTTTTCTGAATATATTCCCTGTGATTAACATATCAAGTAAATCTGAACATGAAAAGCTATTTTACTCATCAAAAAGACAAACTAAATAACAAAACAAAATAGCAGATTTTATTCTCAGAATGCAGCAAAACACATAAAGATAAACAAGGGAGGTACTGGGCGCTTGAGATGGGCCCAACCCCAAGAGCTACAGCCTCCCAAGAGAGATTTAGAGCTGGTGCAAAGCTGGATTCATCTTTATTAAACAAGAATGAAGAGTTACATCAAAACTGTCCACAAGGAGAGCTTGAGAATGAGCTGAAAGCAAAGCTAATCTATTACATAAAAATCGAACTACAAACTAGCTAACTAATGGCTAAAACAAAATGACTAACTGGCTAACCAAATTGACTAACTACTAATCCCAAAAATGACTAACTACTAGCTACGAAAATGACTACCAATTAGCTCCCCAAAATGACTAACTGAAATGAGGTCTTAAACCCTCTTATTTATACAATTTGAGGACCCAACAGTCCTCCTAAAATTTAGGGACTTGGCTGCCCAAGACTTGTAGTTAACAGCAGTCCAACTTGACTTGCTTGGCTGCCCTTGTGCTCATTGATTTGGTGGCCTTTGAACTCCGAGATGATGGTGGAGAATTCGAGGTAAGGGCCCATAAATGAGGGGGACACCTTCCTACAAATCCTCTAGCTTGTTCTCCCACGAATTTGGCTGCCAAGTGCTCATTAAGACCTTCAATTTTGTCTCCAAGTTGACCAAAAAGGCTACACAAAGCACCCATTAGACTTGTTGGCATAATGACTAACCAAATTCACTCTATTAACATAAAAATAATCAAAAACATGCAATAAACAGATGAGAATGGTGGACTAAGCCAAATTAGGAGGTTGAATGAGCCCAAATAATTGTACATTTTTGGGGCTCATCAGTATGTGCAATCAGGGTTTTACACATAGTCCTATAATCCCAGAGAACCGTTGGTACGTGCAGGTCCCAATCAGTCTACTTCACCTTGTTGACTTTGTTCAGTGCTTCACGTACTTTGTTAAAGGCTTTTGCGTGGATATTCTTCTGCATACTTCATCTTTCCATACTTTGTGGTCCCAACCGGAGGGGTCGTTCATGTCATTGACTTACCCGCACCTGCTTACTGATCGTGTCTCCTACCACGAGGACGATGTGCATTCGTTCAGTTTTCACACCATATACCTGTATCCACCTGGATAGGTGGGTGTGCGGGCTGGTTCATTTGTCATACTTGTCTTTCAATTGCACTTGAGGCTTCCGAAAATGCATGCACATCATCCTTCTGCATTCGTGCCAGTCCTCAAAACTTCGTTGGTGCGTACCCCACCATCTTGCGGGCGTAGCTCGTAGTACCCATTTTAGAGCGTCGAAACACTGCTATTTCAGTACTTCTCTTTCAAATTTTGCCAGGAGGTCATCCACCTCACTTAATCCGTCATACGTAGGCAGATCTCTTACCTCTGTTGCTATGTGTAGAGCCTCTACTTTACACTTGATTATCCACCATTACCTACAGTTTTCCCTCATTCATCTCTCACTTTTGCCTCATTTTCCTTGCAAACCAACCCAGATCATTACATTATATGACTTTAAGCATGATTAAGGAATTTTGCTAATGTGTGACTGTTTTGTTTAGATTTTGACATATTTACAGGCATTCCACAGCCATCTGCTGATTCTGCAGCCATCTGATGATCCCGCAGCCTTTTTGTTAATCTCAAGGTTCCACGTGTCATTTTGCCAAATGAGCCACATGGGCACTTAGGAATCAAGGTGCTCGAGGTTCCTGTGCTATCTGTTCATCCATCCACGTCATCTGTACCTCCGGTCAACGAGGGTCAAGTTACGGTCAACAAAGGCAGCTTAACGGTGATACGTAAGCTGTTGGGTCACGTCAGTTCAAACGGTGACTTGTCCGTCTTATGCAGGCCGTGGGGGACATAATCCAACTCTGGATTCAATGCCCATAACGACCAGAACCTCCAGCTCATCCACGCAGACTTATGACGTGTTATGAACCTTAATTACGCATGACAGTTAGTTGTTTTTCAGTTTTAGCTGTACGCATTAGGCCGTCTTTCAGATGCCTATAAAAACTAGCGTTTGCATACGCTTAATGTTACTTTTCAGTTGCTGCGTTTTATAAACTTGTTATCATTTTAGTGCATTCGAAGACTCTGTTTTTATAGTGCTGTTCTAGCACTCTTGACTGTATTTTTCTGCACATGGAGTAATAGAAATAGTGCTATTCTGAAGTTTACAATTCCCTGAGTCTTCTTTGGATGATATGAATGGAGGGCCCCTGTTCATGTTAGCCTTGTATAGTATTTTATGTATTTTATGTTCAGCATTTCCTTATTTTCCATTCAGCATTTCATTTTTTGAAACATGTACAACTTGATTTACTTTCTTGTTATTTCATTTCTAGCCTTTATTTTAAGCTGATCAGCATTGTTCTTTTGCAGGTTTTTAACTCGGGATTGATTTTGTGTTTGTGTATTTGCTTTATATCTAGTGGTAGTTTCAATTGACAGATTCAAGTTGCTGCCTTTACTTATTTTTCATAGCTGATTTTTTTTAGTATTTTTTCTCAAAGTTGTCTGCTAACATATGAATGGTCTCTTTATCACAAATTGTTTATCTTTTAGAGATCAGAATACTAATAACTTACAGCTGGCTTTGAGTGCTTTTTAGACTAATCTTTAACTACTTTCTAATCGTGTCTTACATAGTACTATGTGTTAGAGGCAGAGAGTTAGAGAGAGCTGAACATCATAACTAGTCTTTAAAGTAGATTTTTCTCATTTTTATCATTTCTTAGACTTATCTTTAGCTACTTCCTAATCGTGTCTTACACAGTACTATGTGTTAGAGGCAGAGAGTTAGGAAGAGATAAACTTTATCATTGGTCTTTTAAGTGATTTTCTTACCTTTTATTTGCAGCAGCATGAATGGTGTCTAATGCCATTAGAAAGTGGTTCTTTGCTTTCAAGTTATTTCAAGTTATTTATTTCTTTCAAGCTTTTACTTTTCAGCAAGTAGTTAGAAACCACTAATCACACACCCTCACTCATCTAAAATTTACCTTACACACACCATCATTTATCTGTTTATAAGAACATCACTCCATCTTAGGAAGATAAATTAACCACAAACAACACCCCAAACGACAAAAAGCTCTAAGAGGTTGCTTAAGTACATATAGTACACCTTCACTTCATCAGCTTACGAGCCCCGGGTTGACAATTAATGACATCAATTTAGGAACACTAAATTGACTAAACATTTTGGCGCCGTTGCCGGGGAAGTGAAATTAAGTAGCCATATTCTTAGAAAAAAAAAACATAAAAAAAAAAAAAATTCAAGGAAAGAAGTTGATAACCTATCGTAGTATGCTCTCCTCTTGCACTGCAAGGTGATCTGGAGGATCAGAAAAGAGAAAGTTATTGATTTGGTAGTTTCTTGAGTATGCTCTCTTCTTGCACTTAGAGTGAACTGGAAGATCAGAAAAAGAACTATTAACTTGACTTGAAGAAAAATAATAAAAAATGACATGCATAGAGCTAGAGATTCTAGAGGAAGGTTTTTAGCTAGAGCTCGAAGTTCAATTTTTACAAGTCCATCTGCTTCAAGGGATAGACAAGAGACACCCCCCTTATCTTCAACCGAAACTCCTAGTCCTAGAATTCCTGGAATTCAAGAGCCAAGAGTTGACTCTCCCACACCTTCTATTGAGTTTGAACCAGGAAGAGACTCTTCTCTTTCTCCTACAGGAAGACCAATTGTAATTGAGGAATTGGAATCATCTGAAGAAGAAGGAGAAATCTCTTCTCATTCACCTTTTGTAGAGGAACCAGAAGATTTTGAAATCCCTAGGAGAATCATCATGGCAGAGGAAGAAGGAGGAGGTAGAGGTAGAGGTAGAGGAGGAGGAGGAAACAACAATAACAATAATGGAGGTAGAGGTCCCCTTGGAGGAGGAAATAGAGATGGGGATAATTCATTTGGGTTTCCCATTGTTAATGAAGATTCCCGAGCCACCATGAAAAATATATCACCATCTGTCCTCCCTAACTTCCATGGGTTAAGGACTGAGGGCCCTGAAACATTCTTATTTGAGTTTGAAGTGGTATGTCGAACTTATGACTACCTGGATGACTCTCAGAAACTCAAGTTGTTCCCTTCAACACTGAAGGATCAAGCCTTGAAATGGTTCATGGGGTTACTCACTCAATCCATTAGGACTTGGGATGAGATGAAACAGACATTTTTGGATAGGTATTTGGACTATTGTATGCCTACTAATCACAAGGACGAGGTTTTTAAAATGATACAAAAAGAAGATGAGAGCCTAGAAGATTTACTTGAAAGATTTCAATATAACTTGAAAAGAGCAAAAATGAGTACCTTGGATGAAGAGACCTTAAAAGCCCTCCCATTAGGGATGAATGGATAGACATCTTAAACATGATGGGGAAAGGGGATATTTCTCAACTTTCTCTCAATGACATAGCAGAACTTTGTATCCATCTCTCAAGGGGCAAATCAAAAACTCAAAAAGGGCCTAGAGATCCTTCTCTCCTTAGGGCAAATAAATCTGCAACAGGATCAGTGAGTAGGGCTGAAATCGGCAGAATGCTTGATGAATTTAAAACTGACATCTTAGGGAGTCTTAGTGAACAACTTGATACCCTTAAGATTCACAATAAACAAATGGCAGAAGCTGAGGCTTTGGCTATCTTTTGCCCGAAATGTAGAAAGAAACATGCTTTAAGGGAATGTCCCTTAGATGCACACGTTGTAGAAACATGTGTAATTTGCTCAGAAACTCATGAGACCAAGGATTGTCCTTCAATTCTTGGCCTCAAAGCAGTCTTTCAAGAGGATCCAGATACACTTGAATCTCTCTGTTTTATTGCAAGGAGACCTTGGCAAGGACAACAGAATCAAGGGTTTAACAACTCTATGAATTCTCAATCCCAACCAAATTGGAATCCTTGGCAACAACCTTGGCCTCAACCTCAAAATGCTTTCCAAGCATGGATGCAAAGCATGCAAAATCCTTATGGGAGATTTGCTCAATTCTATCAATATCCTCCATCATTTCAGAATCAGCAAGCTCCACAACTTCCAAACCAAGGTCAACAACTATCATTGCCATACCCTCAACAACAACAACCTCCTCCACAAAATCAAAATTCTCAACTATCACTTCAATCCTAGCAGAAATCAAATCAACTTCCCTCTCAGCCATTACCAAATCCAAATAATAGGAACCCTCAAAATGCTTACATGATGGAAGGTCAACCATTCCATACCTATATGGTTGTTCCTCTAAATGAAGTACAACTCAGATCAGGTAGAATCTTAGATCAACCTTCTACAAGTATTCAACAACCAAGCATTTCTGAGGAAGAATCTCTCAAAGTCAATAAAGGTTCTGAAGTATCACTTCAAAACCAAAATATCCAAAAAGAAAAAGAAAAAGAATCAACCTCTACAACTCCCATAGTTGAGCAACCTACACCTTTAGCTACACCTCCTTTTCCTGAAAGATTGCAAATTGACAAAGGGGTGGAAAAGCAGATATGGGTGCCTGACTATAGTTTCCTAGATGAATTGAAGAATGTCTGTATCAAGATCCCCTTGTTACAAGCCATTAAAGAAATTCCCATTCTAGCGAAGACAATAAAGGAGTTGAGTTTGAAGAAAACAGGAAAAAGAACCAGAGATACTAAAAGGATACATCTAGTTGGAAAAATTGCAGACATAATGATGGGTAAGATTACCATGCAAAAATATGTAGATCCCGGTAGCCCTATTGTCAAAACTCATATTAATGGGGTTGAAATCCCAAATACTTTGATTGACTTAGGAGCCGCGATCAACATGATGAGTAGACATACCATGGATCAGTTAAAACTTCCTAACCTTCTCTTTACACCTACTTTGCTGCAGCTTGCAGATAGATCAATCATTAAACCTGATGGTGTATTGGAAGATATTCCAGTCTCTCTAGATTCTTGGGAATATCCAGTTGATTTTATGATTTTAACTCCCAAGAACAATCTAGGAGGACGTCCTCTTATTTTAGGAAGACCTTGGTTGGCCACAGCTGATGCTTTCATAAGCTGTAGGTCTGGGGACATGTATATATCAGATGGTAATTCCACCAAGAAATTCAACTTGTATCCCCCAGCAAAAGCTATAACAGAAATAGGAGAAGATGAATGGGTAGAGGATGAAGATACTATTCAACCTGTTCTAACCATCTCTGAGATTAGTGAAGACAGTCAAATTCTAAATACATTAGAAAATTTTGAAGTATCTCTAGAATATGACTCTACACATTTTCAAATAGATGCAGATATTGAATATCTCTCCTCTAGACAGATGTCTCTCTTCTCAATGGAAGAGTTTGGTAGTTCTACAGTTGAAATCCTTCCAGGAAAAACATTGAACATTAACAAAAACTTGGGAAGACCACAACAAGAAGAATTAACTAAACTGTTGCAAAAACATTCTACTGCCTTTGCATGGGAATACACTGACATGAAAGGAATCGATCCTAAGACTTGTATTCATCACATCTATATTGAAGAAAATAGCAGACCTATTAGGCAACCACAAAGAAGGATGAATCCAAACCTTAGGGAAATCGTGAAAGAAGAACTCCAGAAATTGCTCAAGGTAAACTTCATTTACCCCATTTCAGATAGCCAATGGGTTTCTCCCTTGGTTATAGTGCCCAAAAAGAATGGTAAATGGAGAGTTTGCATTGATTATCGAGAATTGAACAAGGCAACCTTAAAGGATCATTTCCCTCTACATTTTATTGATCAGGTACTAGATACTTTAGCAGGTAAAAAGTATTTCTCATTCTTAGATGGTTTTAGTGGGTATAATCAAATTCAGGTAGCACCTGAAGATCAAGAAAAAACCACATTTACTTGTCCTTGGGGAACTTTTGCCTACTGAGTACTCCCTTTTGGATTGTGAAATGCACCCGCTACATTTCAAAGGGCTGTATTAGGAATCTTTTCAGATCTGATTCATGATTGTGTAGAGGTATACATGGACGATTTCACAGTTTATGGTAATACATTTGAAGAAGCTTTGGAAAATTTGGAAAAAGTACTGGTAAGATGTAAGGAAACAAATCTTTCTTTAAGTCATGAAAAGTGTTTTATGATGTTTACTGAAGGGATTGTTTTAGGACATCATATTTCAGGAGATGGGATTAAGGTTGATAGATCCAAAGTTGAAGTCATCTCTAAGTTGCCTGTTCCAAATTGCCAGAAGGATGTTAGAAGTTTTCTTGGGTTTACTGGATATTACAGAAGATTTATTGAAAACTTCACTAGGATAGCATCTCCTCTTTTCAAATTGCTTACCAAAGACTGTGAGTTTAAATGGGATCCTGAGTGTCAATCTGCCTTTGAAGCTTTAAAGACTAGAATATCTGAAGCACCCATCTTAAGGGGGCCAAATTGGAAACTCCCTTTCCACATTTCTACTGATGCTTTAGATACAGCTCTAGGAGCTGTTTTGGGACAAAATGATTTGATCCCTTATGCCATTTATTACACCAGTAAGAATTTGACTCCTACTGAGTTAAATTATACTGTTACAGAAAAAGAGTTCTTAGCTGTGGTACATGCAATCAACAAGTTTAGACACTACATAACCGGCTATGAAACCTTTGTCCACACTAATCACTCTGCCATAAGATATTTAATGAACAAACCTGTCACTAATGGTAGAGTTACAAGATGGCTTTTACTCTTACAAGAATTCAACATTACTGTGTTAGATAGACCTGGAAAACAAAACACAGTAGCTGATTTCTTGTCTAGAATCCAAAACACTAATGAAGATTCTCCAGTAGAAGATAAGTTTCCAGATGAATACTTATTTGCAGTGACTACCAAGACTCCTTGGTATGCAGATATGGCTAATTATCTTGTTACAGGAAAGCTTCCTCTACACTTATTTCCTAATGAGAAAAGGAAAATCATTCAGGAGAGTGCACATTATTCTTGGATTTCTAATGAATTGTTCAAAACAGGGCCAGATTGTATAATCAGAAGGTGTGTTCGGGAAGATGAAATGCCTGACATCCTTAAGGCATGTCATGATGAACCATGCGGCGGGAACTTTGCTGACAAGAGGACAGCCTATAAAATCCTTTCTCTAGGATATTATTGGTCTTCTCTCTTTAAAGATGCAAAGCAGTATGTTAGAAGGTGTGACAGCTGCCAAAGAGTTGGGAAACCAACTCCTTCAAATGAAATGCCTCTACAGCCTCAGGTATGCATCGAACCCTTTGAGAAATGGGCTCTAGATTTCGTTGGACCAATTAATCCACCATCAAAGCAAAAGAAGTATATACTGGTTTGTACTGATTATGTTACTAAGTGGGTAGAAGCAAAAGCATTGCCTTCTGCCACTGAAAATTCAGTTGTTCAATTTCTTTTTGAGGATATTTTCACTCGTTTTGGTGTCCCAAGGGAAATTGTGACAGATCAGGGCAGCCAGTTTACATCTAAATTGATGGAGAAGCTGATGGAGGAATATAAGATCAAGCACAGAACATCCACTCCCTACCATCCGCAATCCAATGGCCAAGTGGAATCTACCAATAAAGTTCTTGAAGGCATTATCACCAAGACTGTTCATCTTCATAGAAGAGATTGGGCGGAAAGGCTCCCTGAAGCCTTATGGGCCTATAGGACTACATGGAAGAACACAACAGGACATTCTCCCTATGAACTTGTTTATGGGAAGGAAGTCCTGCTCCCCATTGAGTTCCAAATCAAGACCTTCAAGATGGCAGTCCAATTGGGAATGAGCCTCTCAGAAGCTCAAAGACACAGAATGGACCAGCTAAATGAGCTAGATGAAATAAGACAAGATGCAATTCTAAGGAACGATCTAGTTCAGCACCAAAGATCTAAATGGCATGATCGTCATATCAAAGAAAGAAAGTTTCAGAAAGGAGATTGGACTCTATTGTTTGATTCAAAGTTCAAAGACTTCAAAGGAAAGTTTCAAACTCATTGGCTTGGGCCATATGAGATTGATGAAGTCTTTAGCAATGGAGCAGTTCGAGTGAAAACTATTGATGAATTTCATACTCCTCTTATTGTGAATGGCCACCGCTTGAAAATCTATCAAAAGCCATTCTCAAAAGAAGAGTTTGTCAAGTTGTTTAAAGAAGATTCTGCAATCAGGTTGGTGGAGAAGGATTCTTCTCCTCCATCAGCCTAATCTTTGGTTTTTGAAAAAAAAAAAAAAGAGAAAAAAAAAAAGAAAAAAAAAAGAGAAAAAAAGAAAAAGAAAAAATAAATGTATGAGCCTGGAAACCAATCTCTGATTGGCAGTCTCATGCAGAAAACCTGAGGTGAAAATCAGGGTCACCTGACACCTCATGTTTTCCAAAAAAAAATCTCTCTCTCTTCCATCTCATTTCGCCATTTCATCCACCTCATTCACTATCTCATTCATTTAATCACTCTCACCTCACCTCATTTCTTTCCATCCATCCATCCATTCATTAATCCATTCATTACATTTCATTCCATCAATAAAGTCATTTTTTTAGACAACTAAAGTTATTTTGTGCAGCCGGAGGGTACCACTGCAGATTCCGCAGCCATCTGGAGATTCTGCAGCCATCTAACGATTCCGCAGCTCTCTGCACCTGCATAAAAAAAACACAGTCTGTTTGAAAAGAAATTTACAGTTCAGAAGTCATCAACAATAAGTGGAAAAGAGTCATGCAACAACAATAAAACAATGAAGGGTTAGTGGAAAATGATCAAAGGCAATCCAAGCGTGAATCTGAGGTATGATCTAAATCCTAAACTTACGGTTATCTCATTTTGCAAAGTTTCCGGGGTTATGTTTCTTGCCATTTAATGTAATGATTACCAGTCTTTCCCATCATTCGACCAAAAATCCACGTATTCTCCCCACTCATCGGTCATGATTCATCACGATTTTGAAACTCAGTTGCGGCTGCTCCTCCATTAAGGTTTTCGTACCTAAGTGACGTAGACTACTGTACTACGTCTCTCTAAGTCATAATCCCGCAGCCAAGTGTAAACCTATGACCGAAGCCTAAGGACCTAACCGTTTCTACCCATCATTTCATAACCCTCATACGCTCATATCATTCCATTCACGCTGTTTCATTTCCATATTTCCCTTATTCCGCTGTGCTCACTACGCTGCTACCTTAGCCATACTCTGTTTTACGTCTTCCTCTCTGCTAATTCTGGTTATCAGTGTTACGGCTGTTACATTAGAGCCGTAAATTTACGGTGTTAAGGCCACTGTTGAAGCCGTGTAGCCTTTTGATTTAGAACAAAGCCGTAAATTCACTGTGTTAAGGCCACTGTTGAAGCCGTGTAACCTCCCTTTTCCAAAAGTTTTAAGAACAGAGCCGTAGAGCCAATGGGTAAACTCTTGAGAGTAGAACCCGAGGGTTCAAAATTTCTGGAGGGATATCCTCAAGTTAAAGACGCTTTGCAGAAAGCAAACTGGCTCCAATGCATCCAGAAATTCAGAGGTTACCACAGAGAGGTTACGAAGGCCTTTGCACGTTCCTTCAGAGATAAAGACAATCAAGTGGAGATAGGGGACCTGAAGTTTACAGTCACTGAGAGCAGTATAGCACAGGCCACTTCACTCCCACAAACTGGAGAAAGATGGTTTAAAAACCGATCAGTACAAGACCAACAGTGGAAGCAAATCTTGAAGAACCCAGGTATGGATACCAGCATTTTTACAAAAGGGATTCCTGTTACTTATGTCAAGGAAGAATGGACAACTTTACTGTTATTAGTGCAAAAATTCTTTACTTGTGAGGGAAGGTTTGGAGTTTTATATGTTTACCATGCCAAAGTCATGATGCATTTCTTAGGAGATGATATTAACCTTCCATATTTTCTACTCTCAAGTCTTAGAAAAATGTGTTCAATTGCCCAAAGGAACCCAACAAACATTGAACCACATCTGTACCATCATGGTCTTGTTAAGATGCTAGTTGAAGAACAGTTGAAAGCAAAAAGAGATACCTGGGAGAAATTTCTTGTGAGAAGCCATTTTGAAGAAGCAGGAGAAACCTCTGTGCCTAGAAAGAGTAGAAGAAAAAGAAAAGAGGCTACCCCTGAAACTGTTGTCCAAGAGGAAACTGTCCAAGAACAGATTGAAGAAGAAACTGATGTACATCATTCTGAACATGAAATTGATCCTGAGCCTGCTGTGGACACTGATCAAACAGCTCAAGGAATCATCACAGAAACCCTTTCAGAACTTGCCCAAGAAGTTGCTCAAAAGAGAAAAGAGAGTAGGATGAAACAAAAGAAAGATAAAGGCAAAGCTGTAGCTCAAGAAACTTACGCTACTCCTGAGAACTCTAGTGAAGAAGACACTCAGCCCTTAGCACAAAGGTTGGCCCAACTCCATGAAACTGCCCTTTCCAAGAAGGTGGAAAAACAAAAGCAAAAAGTACAAAAAGAAAAACAGAGTACCACCTCCGTGAGAAGGAGCAGCAGATTACAAAACAAAAAGGGGACCACAGAGAACAAAAAGTCAGTCTTCATTGACTTGAGCACACCTCAAAAAGGTACTACAAAACCTGACTTTGAGAAAAGTTCTCCACACACTGAGTATGTTGAGACCAGTCCTCCACGTGAGGAAAGTCCTTTTGAGCATGAGCCTGAATTTGAACATGGATCCGAATTTCAGTATGAACCTAGCCCAAGGTGGTCACCAGAGGTTGATCCTAATCAACAGAAAGTTTATAATTACCTGGAGACGCTAGAACAAGCAGTGGCTGGGCCAAGCACTGCTCAACCCTTGGAGCAGCAAGTCCAATCACTGAAGCAGGAAATATTTGAGCTAGAGGTACTAAATCGCCACATCAAACAAGAAAATGAAAAACTGAAGATACAGGGCAATGTGGACAAGATGGTCCAAGATAACACCATGCTTCATATGGGCCTGTGGCAAAAGGAAAACAAAAAGCTCAAGAAGAGATGCAGAAAATTAAACAGAGCTTTAATCAATCTGAAATTCAGGTGTTTGATGAAAAGACCAAGAGTCAATGTGGCCACACAGAGAAAGAAGAGAAGGTTGGATGTCTTGGCAGAGGCATCCCAGCAGGTGGACTGAGCAATATTTTTGATTGCATGAGGACATGCAATGCCCTCGTAGTGGGGGTATGTAGAGCCTCTACTTTACACTTGATTATCCACCATTACCTACAGTTTTCCCTCATTCATCTCTCACTTTTGCCTCATTTTCCTTGCAAACCAACCCAGATCATTACATTATATGACTTTAAGCATGATTAAGGAATTTTGCTAATGTGTGACTGTTTTGTTTAGATTTTGACATATTTACAGGCATTCCGCAGCCATCTGCTGATTCCGCAGCCATCTGTTGATTCCGCAACCATCTGATGATCCCGCAGCCTTTTTGTTAATCTCAAGGTTCCACGTGTAATTTTGCCAAATGAGCCACATGGGCACTTAGGAATCAAGGTGCTCGAGGTTCCTGTGCTATCTGTTCAACCATCCATGTCATCTGTACCTCCGGTCAATGAGGGTAAAGTTACGATCAACAAAGGCAGCTTAATGGTGATACGTAAGCTGTTGGGTCACGTCAGTTCAAACGGTGACTTGTCCGTCTTATGCAGGCCGTGGGGGACATAATCCAACTCTGGATTCAATGCCCATAACGACCAGAACCTCCAGCTCATCCACGCAGACTTATGACGTGTTATGAACCTTAATTACGCATGACAGTTAGTTGTTTTTTAGTTTTAGCTATACGCATTAGGCCGTCTTTCAGATGCCTATAAAAACTAGCGTTTGCATACGCTTAATGTTACTTTTTTCAGTTGCTGCGTTTTATAAACTTGTTATCATTTTAGTGCATTCGAAGACTCTGTTTTTATAGTGTTGTTCTAGCACTCTTGACTGTATTTTTCTGCACATGGAGTAATAGAAGCAGTGTTGTTCTGAAGTTTACAATTCCCTGAGTCTTCTTTGGATGATATGAATGGAGGGCCCCTGTTCATGTTAGCCTTGTATAGTATTTTATGTATTTTATGTTCAGCATTTCCTTATTTTCCATTCAGCATTTCTTTCTTTGAAACATGTACAGCTTGATTTACTTTCTTGTTATTTCATTTCCAGCCTTTATTTTAAGCTGATCAGCATTGTTCTTTTGCAGGTTTTTAACCCGGGATTGATTTTGTGTTTGTGTATTTGCTTTATATCTAGTGGTAGTTTCAGTTGACAGATTCAAGTTGCTGCCTTTACTTATTTTTCATAGCTGATTTTTTTTAGTATTTTTTCTCAAAGTTGTCTGCTAACATATGAATGGTCTCTTTATCACAAATTGTTTATCTTTTAGAGATCAGAATACTAATAACTTACAGCTGGCTTTGAGTGCTTTTTAGACTAATCTTTAACTACTTTCTAATCGTGTCTTACACAGTACTATGTGTTAGAGGCAGAGAGTTAGAGAGAGCTGAACATCATAACTAGTCTTTAAAGTAGATTTTTCTCATTTTTATCATTTCTTAGACTTATCTTTAGCTACTTCCTAATCGTGTCTTACACAGTACTATGTGTTAGAGGCAGAGAGTTAGGAAGAGATAAACTTTATCATTGGTCTTTTAAGTGATTTTCTTACCTTTTATTTGCAGCAGCATGAATGGTGTCTAATGCCATTAGAAAGTGGTTCTTTGCTTTCAAGTTATTTCAAGTTATTTATTTCTTTCAAGCTTTTACTTTTCAGCAAGTAGTTATAAACCACTAATCACACACCCTCACTCATCTAGAATTCACCTTACACACACCATCACTCATCTGTTTATAAGAACATCACTCCATCTTAGGAAGATAAATTAACCACAAACAACTCCCCAAACGACAAAAAACTCTAAGAGTTTGCTTAAGTAAATATAGTACACCTTCACTTCATCAGCTTACGAGCCCCGGGTTGACAATTAATGACATCAATTTAGGAGCACTAAATTGACTAAACACTATGCAGTGCAACAACCTTGTCATCATGTTACAGTTGAGCGTGGTTACTTCGTGTAACCGGTTCTGCCATCGTTCTATCTCCTCGTCAGAATCTGATGTGCCGGAGCTTTCACGCTCCCATGAGATTCGACCATCCGCGGTTGGATTTACCCAGTTCTTCTCCTGCACAGTTATTTTGTAGATGTATTCCAAGTCATCATCGCTATCGTAGTCGCGCATTGGCTCCGTGTAGCGCGATCCTTCTGCAGGGTCTAAAGGTACCACTACGTGCAGTGACTTTTTCTCAAAGATCTTCTTGTGCTTCTTTAGATTTATCACTCCATTCATGTCAGTGGCTCAATCTATTCCCAATAGTGCATGGTAGGGATTGCTGTCATCAACAATCTCTATCACTTCGAAATATGCTAGCACACTTTCTCCTTAAATATCTACTGTGATTCCCTGTAATCTCCCCATAGGTAGGATCTTTTGTTGGTTTGCCATTCGTGGTTGGATAGGAGACCATTGCAATGCAGACCTGCCCATGCACTCCTATGTCTGCTTGGGCAGGATGTTCGCCTCCGATCCTAGATCCAGAATCACTTGGTCCATCTCATATTCCCCGATCTGCGTGGTCAATCTCATTTCCCTTCCTGTTTGCGTCGTGTGCTTCCCGAGCTTCTGGACTACGCGCAGTTCTCCCGGCGTGGTCCCAACACATCTAGTTATGATTTCTTGTCGCCCCTTTACAGCCTTGATGTCGTACAACAGCTTCATTCATGTCTCCAAGAACGTAGTGAGCATCAATGGGTCCATTTCTGGCTCTAGTCTGTCTTTATTTCTTGAAGTGGAGGCATCAACAAAGCTCCTCTTAGCTTCCATGAAGGTCTCCTTAGCACACTCCAAATCAAATTCTAGTTCCTTCGTTGGAGCCTTGCGAACCCAGGTACTTTCTTCAGGTTTCTTGCCTTTGTAATCCCCTATCGTAATACCACTTCGGAGCATGATATTTACATTAGGGTCCTCCTCGCGCAGCTCAAACCTCATCATTTGCAGGTTATGAGTCGGGGGAGGTTGGAGTGCTCCTTTATCGTGCAACCTTGCTAGCAGTGTTTTGCGACCTCTTCTTGGCCCTCCTCCACCTCGACCTCGTTCACACCCTTGAAATCCAGTTCGCACCATCCCTGTGTTCTGGTCAAGGGGCTGCGTTTCGGCCTGAACTCTATAGGTAGGATTCTGATCCATCATCATCTCATAACTTCTACAGGTGCACTCATCATGGTCTACTGATCTACAGAAATTACAAAACAACTGCTGTGAATTCTACGTATACTTCTGCAATAAATGGCAGCTATCCATGGCATGCTTTCCTCCTATCTGAAAAATCGTGCACCATAATGCAGGCACCGCGCTTGGTCTTGCTTGTGCCTCCGGTCTCAATGGCATTGGCCCTCCTCCCGTAAGGTAATTCGCGAACATCAGACAATGATCCTTGTCGTGCCTCTGGCCCTTGCATTTTACGCACCATACCTCATCGCACATCTCTAGGTGAATTGTCCCGTCATGTTTCAGACTCTGCATCTCTAGGCACAAGTTTTTCAACTGCGTGTGAATCTTCTGAACTCCCAAGTTAGGATCTTGTATTGGAGTCTTGTGCAATCTCATCGCGACCTCCAAAGCCTTAGCATGAGTGGTTAGCATTTGTTGCGACATCGCGTTCCATAGATGCGGCGTTAACGATGCTACAAAGCATTCGCGGTGTTTCCCATCTATTAATGTCATGTTCGCTTCACGAATTGTGAACTTTAGTCTTTGATCAACTCCCACGGGGTCTCGCCTGGTAGCATTGTGATTTCCTTGAATCTAATGATCGACTGTGCCTCAAACTTTGGTATGCTAAATTCTTTGTTTAGCACAACTTAGATATCCGCGATCCCCACATTCAAATTATCATTGGAATGCTTAATGTACCAGGTTAGCGCGCGATCCTGCAGAGCGCTGACCAATGTTGCCTTCTTTATATTGTTGTTTGTGACACCCTATGCTTCCCATACAACTTCTATTACAAACCAAAACTGGTCCGGATCTTCATTCCCTACTCCCTTGAACACTGGTAGCTTTATCACGCTTGTCATACTGCTTCGTGGTGGTGGTGGAGGTGGTATGGGTGAAGATGGGGGTGAAGACGGTGAAATTGGTGGTGGCGTGGGTGGGGGTGGTATGCGTGGAATTCTCTGTCTTATTAGATTGATCACACTTCTTGGCGAGAGCCTCGTAAGCTCTTCTTCGCCCCCTCGCGGAGGTGAAATCAAGGGGCTAGTCTCTAGTTATGTGTTATCTTCGTTTCTGTAGATTCTCCCACTTCGCGTAGCCCCAAACATCAATTTATTCGTATAACCCGCTTTTCACACAGTAGCATTTTAATCCAAGTGTTCAAAGATTTAACGTACTTACCTCGCAGTCCCTTGAGGAAGCGTCGTTCTGCCTTGCTATAGCTGACTGAAGTATCTACTGCGAATTCGGTGATGAATCCTCCTATTATTCGATCGACCTAGTTATCAACAACGTGCATGATCTTATCTTCCGATGCTTCCAGTCTGCACACCAATTCTGGAGTCCACACAATAGGTTTATCGAGTTTACACCTTCCTTGGCTATCTGCTAGCTTCGCGATCCATTCGTACAATTCAGTGGGGAAGGATGCAAAGAAAATTTTGTGGATCTTCGTATACAAGTAGCAGTCTAACCACTCTTCCTTTGATAGTCACGGATTCCGGTTTTCCTGCACTGCGAACTCGTGAACCTTTCTGTCCAACTAATCTTCAATTCCTTTCTTTGTCGGATTCCAGTGATACGACATCAGACATCTCTATGCAGATCCCAGTCTTAGCAATGGAACCATTTGTTGGTTTGTTGGGGCTTGACCCAGGTTCGGAGTTAATTAACCAAACAAAGTCCTGTACTACTGGCCCTTTCAGCAACAGTCTGTGGAGCGCGAACTGAGGTCTCACCTGAAGTAGTATGGGAGGGTGCTAGAACTAGGTTTCCGCACCCTTGAGATGTCTGAGAGGTACGACTAGTTCTTTGGTTGTTCCTGCGTGCAGGTCGCCTTGCGCACTTCCTGTTCCTCACGGCTTGATACACTGCCTTCGTGCAGCCCTAACCAGGGGTTGTGCCATGCTCTGCACTATTACCCGGGATCTTACTTATCTTCCAATGTTAATTAATTACCTTCGCCAACTTGAATTTCTTAAGTTATAATTAGCAATAGAAAACATTCATACACGATCGCGCAGTAAATAAACAATATACTTGCAAATTATATCTAATCATGCATTAAACTAGGAAAATATACACAGAATTATAACAAAAATTCTCTTTATTGATTCTTCCAACGGTTACAGATTCAACCTACCCTGCACACTTAGCTGCAAGAGTCCGCACACTCAGCTGCGGACTACTAGGCCTCTACGCACTCAGCTGCAAAGCCTTCTCCTACTCTACCACCCACAAACACACTTTACACTTCGACTCAATCACTTAGACTTCTTATGCTTCCCTTCTATTAGTCCATTTCTCATTTTCTACACTTAGAGCCTCGCTCTATTTATACAATTCCATGGTCCGTGGACAATGGGTAGGTCTATCCAGCTGACATTGCATTACAAAAACTAGGGTGGAAAACTCTGTGACTCTATTATACTTTCGCGCCCCGCGCCCACAATTCGCAGAGCTTTTACGAAAAGATTTGATCAAAACTTGGGCTTTAAGCCCCAAAACATGCATTGGGGGGATTCCATGCCCAACACATGCCATATGGAAATGCAAGCACTCCTCATAAGTATCACCATAGATTGATTCAATGACAAAAAATTGAAGGCTACTTATCATGCTTCTTTCTCATCAAATAATTGTCATCTTATCATGCTTCTTTTTCATCAAATAATCTCCTTTGACAAGAAAAAATTTAAGGGCTAACTTTCACCATTTGACTACCCTACATTTTTTCTCATAAAAAGATTTACCAATTCCATTTTTTACTATAAACGATTTGCCTAAATTCTATAAGATATAATTATTTTTCTTCAGAAACCACTAATTTTCTTTTAAAAAATATATAATTTTTTTTTTTTTTAATTATTAATCTTACAAAATTATTACAAACATTTTATAAATGAGATATTAAAAATGAATTAAATTAACTAAATTTTTTAAATGTATAGGTAATCATGGATACTTGAAATTTTTTAGCTCCTTTGATATAATAATAAAAACCATGTTTAAAGTAACCAATGCATTAATATCTAATTCTAATAATTTTGTAGTTTCAATTTTTAAAAAACTATTAACATTGTTGCCACACATAACACCTAAGAATTTTGTAGTTGTATGTGTCATGATTTGTGACTTGGCATACATAGTGCTTTTTGTTTGTTTGGGGACATAAAATGCTAAAGAGCTTTCAAGACGACGCCTTCAAACCCTTAAATAACCATCCAACAACACCGCTCTTCAAAAATGACAAAATCCCACCAAGGACATTATAACATAAACCACATAAGGGTCATTGCCCATTGTCTCATGAATATTAATGGGGGCCAAAGGTTCCCTAACAAAAAGAGGAAAGGGCAAGGATGAGCACTGTGTTTATGTTATGAAACCAGCTCAAGAAAAGATAGAAAAGAGAGATCAACGCCTTAGAATTCAGCCTCTTCGAGGGGGCAACCTCCTTTACATTACATAAATGAACAATTCTTGGATGATACAAATGACAAAACCTCCTTTCTATATATAGGAGTCTAAGGAGTCACAATATAATCCAGCCGACCTAACAATAATAATATAAAGCCACAAAAATAACAATAGAGGGATTCTATGGGGCACATAAATAACAATATGGGGGTAATAGGGGCACAACAATATAAATAAGGGGTATAACTACAATAGTAATGGGGTAATCACTAGTATTATAGGGACCCAACATGCCCCTCTCCTTCAAAAAAGTGTTGTCCTCAACGCTTGAGTAGTTCTGGATACTTCTGCATAAAATTCTCATCCTCCCATGTGGAATCTTCAGCGGATAAGTTCTTCCACTTGATAAGATACTCTGAAATTGATCGATTTCGTAGCTGTCGAGTTCTTGTTTCTGTGACTGCTTCCGGTTCCAATATAATTTTTCCTTCCTCGTCAAGTTCTGGCAATATTGTTTGAACTGGGAGCTTGTCACCTATAACCTTCTTTAAACATGAAACATGGAAAACTGGGTGCAATCGAGAAGCTGCAGGAAGCTCCAATTTGTATGCCATAGTACCAATCTTTTGCAACACCTTGTACGGACCATAATACTTTGGTGATAATTTATTATCCTTCTTAGCTTGCTTTAGGGACATTTGCTTATATGGTTGTAGCCGTAGGAATACCCAATCACCTACATCAAAACTTCTTTCACTGCGATGTTGATCTGCCTGTTGTTTCATTCTATTTTGTGCCAACACGAGGTTATCCTTTAAGAGTTGGAGGACTTGTTGTTGATGTTCGATGTGATGTTCCACTGCCTGAACCTTAGAATTTTCTCTTAAATATGATGTGATGGATGGTGGTTGATACCCATAAAGTGCCATAAATGGGGTCATTTTTGTTGCTGTATGGAAGGAAGTGTTATACCACCATTCAGCCAGAGGCAACCATTTGACCCATTGTGTCTGTTTATCAGATACAAAGCAACGAAGATATCCTTCCAAACATTTGTTTACTATCTCAGTTTGCCCATCAGATTGAGGATGATAAGATGAGCTATGAGCTAACTGAGTACCAAGACAAGAAAATAATTCTGTCCAAAAATTTCCAGTGAAAATGGGATCTCTGTCACTTACAATAATCTTTGGGTTTCCATGTAGCTTTTGAACTGTTTCCATAAATGCAGTAGAAACTGTACTGGCTTTAAATGGATGTGATAATGCACAAAAGTGTGCATACTTGGTAAGTCTGTCAACTACCACCATGATGACACTCTTTCCCTCAGACTTGGGTAAACCTGTGATAAAATCCATTGAAACCTCCTCCCAACGTTGGCTTGGAATGGATAAAGGTTGTAATAGACCCGGTGTCTTAATTGTTTCAACTTTATTTTGTTGGCAAACCAAACATTCCGCCACAAACTTTTGAATATCTGATTTAAGGCCATCCCAAAAAAATTCCTTCTTAACCCTGTGGTAAGTTTTTAAAAATCCTGAGTGCCCTCCTAAGGGAGAAGTGTGCAATTCCATAAGAATCTTTTGTTTTAGCTGGGAATTCTTACAGAGGTATAAGCGATCTTTGTACCATAACGAATCATTTTTCCAGCTAAATGTATCAGAAGTACTGGAATCTTGTTGTAGCTTTCGAATAAGTGCCCACACTTCTTCGTCATTCTTCCATTCCTCCCTTGCTTCGTTTATCCAATCTGGTTGGATAATAGAAATGGCACACAACAATGCTTCCACATCCTCATCCTTTCTTGAGAGTGCATCTGCCACCACATTTTGCTTCCCTTTTTTGTAGATGATTTCAAAGTCATAACCCAACATCTTTGTGACCCACTTTTGTTGCTCTTCAGAGGATAATCTTTGTTCTAAAAAGTATTTAAGGCTATCATGATCCGTTTTTACCTTGAAGTGTCTTCCCATTAGGTAGGGTCGCCATTTCTTAAGTGCATGGAGTATTGCCAACATTTCCTTCTCATAAATAGCTTTGCTTAAAAACTTTCCCTTGATTGGACGACTTTCAAAAGCAATGGGTCTTTCATCTTGCATTAGAACAACACCAATTCCATTTCCTGAAGCATCACATTCCACAATAAAGGTTTTTGTGAAGTCCGGTGTAGCTAAGACCGGTGCTTGGCACATTGCCTCTTTAAGATGTTCAAAGGCCTTTGTTGCTTCCGGAGTCCATGAAAATGAATCTTTCTTCAATAATGTTGTTAGAGGTGCTGCTATTCTCCCATAATTCTTAACAAACTTGCGATAATACCCTGTCAACCCAAGAAATCCTCGCAGATGCTTTATGGATGTGGGGATTTTCCATTCCTTAATGGCTTTAATTTTGCTAGGGTCTACCTTAACTCCTTCATGAGATACAATATGACCCAAATATTCCACCTCCTGGACTCCAAAGAAACATTTGGATCTTTTTGCATATAATTGTTTCTCCTCCAATAGTTGTAGCACCTTGTCAACATGTTCAACATGATCCTTCCAAGACTTGCTGTAGATTAGTATATCATCAAAAAATACTAACACAAATTTTCTAAGGAATGGTTTGAAAATTGAATTCATCAAACCTTGAAATGTTGAAGGTGCATTGGTAAGGCCAAAAGGCATGACCAAAAATTCATAATGACCCTCATGAGTTCTAAATGCCGTTTTCGGAATGTCTTCAATCTTCATTCTGATTTGATGATATCCCGAACGAAGATCCAACTTGGTGAAGTAAATTGATCCATGCAATTCATCCAGTAATTCATCAATGACAGGAATGGGGAACTTATCTTTAATAGTGAGCTTGTTGAGCTCCCTATAATCTGGACACATGCGCCATGATCCATCCTTCTTGTGCACCAATACTACTGGAGCTGAGAAAGAACTTTGACTCGGTTGAATTATACCAGCCTCTAGCATTTCTGCAACCATACGTTCAATTTCACTTTTTTGGACATAGGGATATCTGTACGGCCTGATGTTTGGAGGAACACTTCCTGGAATCAGATGAATAGCATGATCATGATCACGCATAGGTGGGAGACCTTTGGGAGTCTCAAATACCTTGGAATGATTGTCCAGGACTTTTTGGAGATCTGGAGAAATAGATGATTCCAATGTGGAAACATCTAGCGAACATAATTGTGCAATTACACCTCTTTGCTCCTTTTTTAGAAGCTTTGTCATGCCATTAGAGCTGATTATCTTTCCTGGTTTCCCTGCAATACCCCTTAATTCAACTTCCTTTCCTTCCACAGAAAATTTCATGAAAAGTTCTTGAAAATTAAAAGCTATTGTACCCAAGGATTGTAGCCATTGGACTCCTAGTACAACATCAGCACCTCCCATTGGAATGGAAAGCATTGGGCTAGTCAATACATATTCTCCCATGGATAGCTTGATATTATGGCACTTTCCAGAACAATTTATTGTTCCTCCATTTGCAATCATCACTTGACACTCTGGTGCTGGATATAGGAAGCAATTCAATTCTTTTGCTACCCTACAATGAATAAAATTGTGGGTGCTTCCTGAATCAATCAACACTATTACCTTTTTCTTCTTGATTTGTCCTTCTATCTTGATGGTTTGAGGAGTGGTAATTCCCGCCAATGCATTACAAGATATGGTCGGATTTATTTGTTCTTCATCTAGGCTTTGTTCCTGGAATATATCCTCTTCTTTTGACCTTTCTTGCTCCTTTTCTTCTTCCTCTTCACAATCTATGTAGAATAATTTCTTCTCAGCACACTTATGACCTTTTGTGTATTTGCTATCACAATTGTAACAAAGCCCTTTTGCTCTTTTTTCTTCCAATTGTTGTGGTGTCAACCTTGTAGGTTGTGGAAGACTATGGGCAACAACACTTCCGTCTTTATAGTTGTGAATGGTATGCTTCCTAGTTGCCATAATTTTGCTTTCCATTTTTCTTGCTAACCTGAATGCCTTCTCTAATGAATCAGGTTCCCAAAGGCGCACATCATGTTGGATATTATCCTTTAAAGACCCTATGAACACATCAATCCTATGCTCCTCTGGAATATCTTTTACCCTTATGTTCAATTTTTGGAACTCCTCAATGTGCTCCATTATTGAACCCTTTTGTTTGAGACTTATCAATTGGCTAAAAAAAGTGTTGCTTTTTGTATCCTCATAATGTGCTATCAATTCTTCCGTAAAAATTGCCCAAGTGATAAATTGTTTACGAGAACAAAGCCATTGATACCATACAAACTGATTTGGTTCCAAATATAAAGTTGCCATACGTACCTTTTGTGTGTTTTGCACATTATTGAGATCGAAGAATTGCTCCATCTGTAATATCCATGTGGCGGGATCCTTGCCATCAAACTTCCTCATATCGATTTTTGGAATGTGGTGATTCTTCGATCCAACATTAGCATCTATGGAATCATGATTAACATTTCTTTTGTTCTCATCATGAGTTTCCTTTACTACCTTTTCACCATTAGTAAGTATTTCTTGTAGAAAATTAGTCAAATCTGTCTTCAAATCTGCCATGCCTATCTTCAAATTTGTGTTCAAATCTATCTTCAAATTGTTCATCTTATCTTCCATGCCATTCATCTTAGCTTCCACGCCATTTATCTTAGATTCCACGCCATTCATCTTAGATTCCACGCCACTTATCTTAGCTTCTGTTAGCTTTTGTGAGCGTGACATTTGTTGCACTTGTTCTTGTAATTTTGATATATCATGTAGCATTTCTTCCTCTTCTTCATGAGTCATGCTAGAGCTTTCAGGTTCCTTACTAGGTGTTTGCATTTTCTTTCCTCGGGGCATCAGTTACCGATAATAATGATTTACTATGCCCTTTGAATTCCGTTAAACCAAGCTTACACAAAAATTAAAAGAAAAACTACACACCTTTTTTCACTTTATAGAAGCCTGATATTGAATCTGATGTATCTCTGTAATTTCGGATCATCCAATTCTGAAATTGCTACCTGTAGTAGCCTTCTGCGTCCTCTTTCCAATGCCACAAGTCTGAGCCAAATTGGATTCTCCAAGGAAGAGTTATGTGAAATCTCCCACAGTGACCCGTTTTTAGACTGGTTCAGTAGCGCGAACTTGTGCTACGTGCCACGAGTCACTGTTTCAACCCTTGAATCTGAAACACACACAAAAGAAACTACAGTCCATCCTCTTTCTGTACCTTCTTACGAAATTTCAATCCGATCCCCAGAGAGAAAGTTATGACGATTTTCCCCAAGTCACCTGTTTTGAATGTAATTTAGGAGTGTGCAAAAAGACCAACTTCTTACATCTCCACCACCGGGAGCCCAAGTATCATATACACCTCCAAAATACAAATCTTTTAGCACTGGAAGAAAAGCACCAAAACCTAGCAAGATTAGGTGAATACCCAAAATTGTGGTCATTTTGTTTCTATCTTTCCATACATAGCCAAAGAATGGAAAAGATTCTTCTAAAGTTTCGGGTCCTATGAGTGCATGATAAATACCACCAAAACCTAAAACCGCAGAGGAAATTAAGTGAAGTACCCCAGATACAAAATATGGAAAAGTGTCCACGATTTCCCCACCAGGACCGACTCCCCATCCTAGAGTAGCTAGATGGGGAAGCAGAATCAATCCTTGTTCATACATAGGTTTTTCCGGTATGAAATGAGCCACTTCGAATAGGTTCATTGCTCCAGCCCAGAATACAATTAATCCGGCATGAGCCACGTGAGCCCCAAGCAATTTACCTGAAAAATTGATAAGTCGGGCATTACCGGCCCACCAAGCGAAACCAGTGGTTTCTTGATCACGACCAGCTAAAGCTATAGTTCCATTAAAGAGCGTTTCCACGGGGTAGGACCTCCTCAGGGAATATAAGGTTTTCATGAGGCTGATCTTGAGCCGCCATCCAAGCACGAATACCTTCGTTCAGGAGAATATTTTTTGTGTAGAAAGTCTCAGATTCAGGATCTTCTGCTGCACGGATCTCATGGGAAACAAAATCATAGGCACGTAAGTTTAGAGCTAGACCAACTACTCCAATGGCACTCATCCATAAACCGGTCACTGGCACAAATAACATGAAGAAATGTAACCAACGTTTATTGGAAAAAACAACCCCAAAAATCTGGGACCAGAAGCGGTTAGCAGTGACCATGGAATAAGTCTCTTCGGCTTGAGTCGGGTTAAAAGCATGGAACGTATTTGCACCATCACCATCTTCAAATAAAGTATTTTCCACGGTAGCACCATGAATAGCGCATAGAAGAGCAGCACCCAATACTCTGGCAACTCCCATCATATGAAATGGATTCAAGGTCCAATTATGAAAACCTTGAAAGAAGAGGATAAAACGGAAAATAGCTGCTACACCAAAACTAGGTGCGAAAAACCAACCGGACTGTCCCAATGGATAGATCAAAAATACAGAAACAAAGACAACAATTGGAGCAGAGAATGCAATTGCATTATAAGGTCGCAATTGTACAGATCGAGCAAGTTCAAATTGACGTAACATGAAACCTATTAGACTGAAAGCACCGTGAAGAGCAATGAAGGTCCATAGACCACCTAATTGACACCAACGAGTCAAATCTCCTTGTGCTTCAGGACCCCAAAATAGCAGCAAAGAATGTGCTAAACTATTAGCAGGAGTAGAAACTGCGGCAGTTAGGAAATTGCAACCTTCCAGATAGGAATTGGCCAATCCGTGAGTATACCATGAAATTTTGGTGATTTTTTCTTTTTATTGAAAAATACATTTAATTATAAATAATTGATTTATAACTTGATACTTATTTTTATAAAAAAGATAAAATGTACGTATTAAAAGGTCATTTACTTGTATTTTTAGTTTGGACAATTATGATGATGACAATTAACATATACTAAGACTAATGTGGTCTATCAAATTTTAAGATAAGAGATGAATTGAGGCTATTTAATATTTTACTTCTATGATCAAGAAAAAGAGAAAAAAGTGTTCCTATATTACTATAGTTTTGTTGGCTTAACAAGTTAAGAAGGTTGGTAGTGTGGCAAATTTTTTGGAAATTTTTTTGGAAATTTTTTGGAAATCGGACAATCCAAGATAAAGTGTTTTTCATGTTTAACCCTCTTAGTATCACAAAGGTGACGGGTTATTTCATCCCAAGGCATTTTGGGTATAGACCAACGCCCGATTTCGCTTTAAAGCTCATGATCATTACTTCTAATCTTCACAATGTTTATTTTCTTCTTAACGTTGGTCAAAACATAAAAATAAACTTGGTTAGCAAGATTGGAGTTAGTCACCTCCTTATAATACCTTAGCTTCCTTTTCCCCTCCAACTCATCATCCCATAACTTATATAATGCATATGTATGATATGTGCTATGCACTAACCTAAACACCTTTTTATTTTTAACATTTTTCCTCTTAATTTAATATACATGTATGTTGTTTAGTGCAATTTCCAAATTTTCTATATTAATCTAAATAATAATTAAACTCGAAATAAGTATATAAAAATATAGTTATCTAAAAAATAATTTTTCTATTAAATAAAATTCATTAAATAAAAAATTAAAATAAATTATTTAAATAATTTAATGTTATTTTTATTAATATATTAGTTTTTTAATCAAAATATAAATTAATTAATTTACATAATTTAATTCATACGAGATCACATATTCATATTCATCAAATCCCTTAAGAAAGATTGAAGATAAAAGTCAATTCTAAAGTTGCACTAACAAAATTTCACAGCGATGTCATAACAACATCCTATTAGTAAACATATTATTTTCTTATTGACTCTAACCTAAATACAACTTAATTAAAAGTCAAAAACAAATAATTAATACTCATAATATTTATATATAAAAAAACTAATACAAATAAACGCATCCAATAATAATAAAGGTTTTTTCAACTTATAAGAATATAAAACGGAAAATTAAAATGAAATTAATGCAATCCAAAAAACACTTACTCATAAAGTTATTTTAAAAATATATATACTCTCTCCGAAAAAAAATATTAACATATCCTTAAATTTCATATTTGCCTTAATGCCCTTAAAAATATTTAACCAAAACAAGACAAGACTTTCCGTTCAAAATATCTATAAAGTAACACAATTTGATTTTAATTTTAACTCTGATCTTTTCCCATAGAAATATTTTATTAAAACAAGACAAGGTTTTTGTGGTTCAAAATGTCCAGTACATGCCTATAAAGTAACACAATTTGATTTTATTTTTTCCTTCATATATTTTTATTATTTATGTTTAAAATAAATAAATAAATTAAAATAAAATAAAATAGGTTGAAAATTAATTTTTATTTATTTATTTTATTATTATTATTTATTTAAAAAAATATATATATATATATTAGTTTAATAATATAAATAAAAAATAATAATATACAAATTTAATAATATAACTAAATTAATATAATTAAAAGTTTAAAGTTTATTTTTTTCAATGAATTATGAATTAATCATTTTAAATGATATAATTTTATTTAATAATAATGAATTAACTTATATTTGTAAAAAACAATTAACCACGATTATCTTAGGTTTTGCTACCTTTAAAAAGAGAGGAAAAAATGAAATATTCCTCTTAAAAAAAGGGTTAAATTGATATAAAAATAGCGTTTATTATGTATTAGACTATGTATAGATGTCATTTGAAAACTCAACTTTAATAATGATAATATGGAATATTGAGTTTTTTATAAATATAATTTAGGTTGATATTGTACAATGATAATATGGAATACTAAGTTTCCAGCTAATAATATTTAGATTGACATTGTGTTGAGAAACGTGAAGACATAACTAAAATATTATTAATTTAATTAAACTATCATTTTTTTAAATATAAAGAAATAAAGCAATTACTTTAATTTAGAGACATTTTTTAATAGTGAAAGTCTGTTTCTTATAAACACTAATAATTTTTTTTTAATGTAAAGCGATTTTCCATAAATAAGACTCATAGATCAACTTACAAATACAAATCTCACCATCATTAAATAATTAAATTATCATAAATTTTACTATTTTTAAATGAAAAATTAATAAATTTTTTATGGTTTTTAATAAAAATTAAAATATCTTTAACCATTCAACCCGTTTTTAAGGCCTTAGTTTAGTTAGGCTTCAAATTTTCAGAGACAATCATTGAAATTTTGACAAGATTTTGATAAAATTTGATTGAATTCTTTGTAGATCCAGGTTACAGCTGTCAAACTTAAATATTTTAGGTGTTTCCTGAGTTTTTAGTGGTGCTGAATCCATTTCCACCATTAAAACAAGATTAGTTCTTACTGCTAAATTTTTTACAGAAAAAATGTAGGTTGTCAGCCATATTTGGTCCTTGGGCAAATTTACCAACTGCTTAGACAAATCCATTTTTAAGTGCATTGTTCCACTATTATATGTTTTACAACCTGGATTTTCAACGCGGTTTTGAAACCCCACACTAATAAGGTGCAGGTGGACCCCGCACGCATGGCGCCGGTCATAACATTATTTAGGATTAAAGTGGAGGTAGATGGAAGGTGGACCCACACGCATGGCGTCGGTCAGAGTGTTAGGTTAGTGGACCCAACACGCATTCACATCCTGAAGCCCACCTCAATCTTTGTCGCAGGTCTCCATTTGTCTCTTACCAGACACGATGGGAAACGTTTCAGACTTTTCAACCTCTAAAATACCACTCAAAACAAAATAAGAGAGTTTCTTATTTAAAGATAAGAGAGATTTGACCATTAGTATAACACTTAATAATAAATTTCGACGTTACTGGGGATGGTTTATTTCCGCCATAAATAACTTCCAGATTTAACTCTTTCTCATAACATTTCACTTTAAAACTTAATATTTTTGTCGATTAAAGTAATAAGATACTTTGTATTCGAGATGTTCAATGTTTATTAGTAGCCACTAAAGCAATTACTCTAATAACGAGTATTGTGTTGTGTAATTTATATGAGAAGACTTTTCCCTATATTTTTATTTCTATTTATTAATTATATATATATATATATTAATTTAAAATTAATTTAATATTAATTTAATATGTGTTTTATTTTTTTAATAATTTATTTTTAATAATTTTTTAATAAAAATTAAAGTATTAAATGTTTTTGTTTTATGCAACTTGAGTAGGATAGATGCTTATGTTTGTAGTTACATGTATTTAATTAATTAAAATTAGTTTAATATATGTTTAATTTTTTTGAATAATTTATTTTTATTAATTTTTTAATAAAAATTAAAGTATTAAATAGTCTTGTTTTATGCAACTTGAGTATGATAGATGCTTATATTTGTGGTTACATGTATTTATAGTAAGGAATCAGTAATTAATTAAAATTAATTTAATATGTGTCTAATTTTTTTGAATAATTTATTTTTATTAATTATTTAATAAAAATCAAAGTATTAAATGCTCTTTTTTTTTATGCAACTTGAGTATGATAGATGCTTATGTTTGTGGTTACATGTATCTATTGAAGTAATGAATCAGTAATCAATTAATATTAATTTAATATGTGTTTAATTTTTTTGAATAATTTATTTTTATTAATTTAAAAAAAAAATTAAAGTATTAAATGGTCTTGTTTTATGCAACTTGAGTATGATAGATGCTTATGTTTGTGGTTACATGTATCTATCGCAGTAATGAATCAGTAATTAATTTAGGTGGAATACATATGAAATTGTTATTTAATTTATTTAGGTGGAATACATATTAAATTTTTATTAAATTTTTTCAAGATTTTATTTTAAGTTAGGAAATTTATCTATTTAGGTGGATACATATGAAATTGTTATTAAATTTTTTCAAGATTTTATTTTAAGTTAGGAATTTTTTCACCATAATCACTCTTCAGTTGGATATACGCGATGTTCTTGTGTAATAGATGAATGGTCATTACTGGTGAGTTATTGCTAATGTATCATTGTTCCATAAACATGTACATAAAGTTTTAGTTATCTTTATTATTTGTGTAATAGATGAATGGTCATTACTGGTGACTTATTGCTAATGTATCACGCTTCCATAAACATGTACATAAAGTTTTATTTATCTTTATTATTGTTGTTTTGAAAGAAAGAAATGTTTGTAGAAGAAATCAAGAGTTCAAAATATCATTTTACTTACCGTTTTAATTGTTGTGTGGCAAATCGATAAAGAATCTCCATAAATGTTAAGGATCTTAAGATTAAGTTGTATAATAAGTCTTTGTTGAGTATTTTTTTATCTTTGCAATTTTTTTCACCTCTACTTTGATTGTAATTTGGATTAGTTAATCAATATAGTTTAGAAATAAGTGAAAATAAAATTAAGAAAAAGCAAGAATTGAGTTTGAGCTGAGTCAACCTTGGTAGATTTATAGAGTGAGGTATCAATGTAGGATAAAAAATGATTTTTCTTATAAAATTGTACTAAGTACAATTTATGTAACAATATCAAATAAACAAATGCATTTTTTAACTCTTCTACATTTTGGTCTTTTCTTGGGTATATTTATGGTAAATTTTGCCCGAAATTCAATAAAGATTTTTTGGAATCACAAGTTTGAGTTGTGTAGTCTACAAAATCAAAGTGTCCCAAGGGAATGTTGGATCCATTTATACATTCAAAAATACATTTCAAATATTGAAAATCATAACCTTACCAAAAATTATATTGTTTAATCCCAATGAATAAATGATATTGTTTAATCCCAATTAATAAAAATCAAAACATAAAACCATTAGACTATGCCATAAACAAAACCATAGAATATTCTTTTTCATTATCTGTATTTCACTTTTTCTTATTAGATATGCCATTAATCTTAATTAATTTTTGTCTTAAATATGTCTTCTACATACAATTGATTTCCTTTTTAATTAGGATTATGTCAAACTTAAAACAAAGTTGGTAAAAATTGGTCTAAAATTATTTTAGGTACTTTGGTAACATATAGAACAATCTAAGCGAACGCATCATGTCCAAACTTGTTAACCAATACATAGTTAGTATATAAAACACATTATTTTGTTTCTTTTTAACTAAGGTGAATTGGTAATTCATTGGAGTAATGTCGGCGAAGCCCAAGATCAAACTTAACAGTTGCCACTATAACACCAAGAGTATATCCAATAGCTCGTAAATTAATTATACCAAGAATTTATGACTTAGCAAGAATTAAGACTCCAAAAAATAAAAATAAAAACCTTATAAAAAACATATTTTAAAAGAAACTTCAATCAAAAATCCAAAACCTCGAGAATTCATATTAAAATACATAACCAAATTCTAATATGACAAAAAAATCTTCCATCTCAAGTTCTTATCTCAAGTTCTTTATCCTTGGTTACTTGGAAACTCTTCTTGAAACGATCCTTGATAAAATACATATCAAGAAACCCAACCTCATGCACTAATCACTCTAGTAGTGGTATATCCAGTACCAACAAACTTGAACCAATAATACATTGTTCCTACAAGAGTCAAATCCACACCTTTTTCAATTGCTACAATTAAGTGGTGAAGTTCAACGGGCAATAATACATACAACTCTTTGGTGAGTCCAGCCAAGCTAATCGAAGCATATATTTGTGTGTTATTGTGATGAATAAACACTAATTTTCTTCCTTAATTTTCATGAAAATGCATAGAAAATAATATTTAATTATTTAAAAAATGCTTAGGTTTAGGGTTCAATAACTTTATTTGATGTTTCATTGCTTTGTTTGATTAAGAAATAGTTTGTTTTGACGTTGAAATAGTTGTAACTTAGAGAGTAAGAGGTTTGGTGAATAGGTGTGAGAGGCATAAGATAAAGTAAAATGATTTAGGATGGATCATAACTAACTTAGAGAGTAAGAGGTTTGGTGAATAGGTGTGAGAGGCATAAGATAAAGTAAAATGATTTAGGATGGATCATAACGCTTCATAATTTTTAATGTCTTAATTCATTTTTATTTAATTTAATATTTTTAAATTGAGTTAAATATTTAAAAATAATAATTTTAATTGGTTGATTTTCAAATAATTTTTAATAAATTTATTTCTCAGTTAACATTTTAAAATTATTTTTATAATTAAAAAAATAATTTATAAAATAAGTTTTTATAAATTTTAAATTATTTTCACAATTAAAAAAATAATTTATAAAATAAGTTTTTATAAATTTTAAATTATTTTCACAATTAAAAAATAATAATTTATAAAATAAGTTTTTATAAATTATAGTGTTGTTAGTTTAGAAATTTTTGTTTCGTGACATTGTAGTTTAAAGAATACATTTCAAAAACATTATAGTTGATGTCTATTTTTGTAGTTACTTAGATGCATATAACCCCTCTAATTATCAGACAATTATGATCAGCCTTCTCCTAGCCAAGTTATATGGTATTATTTTGGAAAAGAAGTTGAGCATATGGCTTGAAAGTGAAGGTAAGTGGGCTAAAGGCTAAGCGGGTTTTGGAAAGCAACACTCAACAACAGATCACCTCGTTACGCTTAGGATCATTGTGTAGGAATGTCACAATGATAAATCCAATCCCTTTTGTTGCTTTGTGGACTTTAGAAAGGCTTTCGATATGGTTCCTAGAAACAACCTTTGGAACAGATTAGAAGAGCTAAAGGTTCCTTTTGAGTTGAGAGTTGCCGCTATAAGGTTATACGAGAATGTAATTTCCAAGTTAAAGAGCAATGAGGGGTGGCCGAAAGATATTAAATGGAATATCAGAGTTAAACAAGGTTGCCCCCTCTCCCCTTCCCTATTTGGCATTTACATCGACAAGCTAGAAGGTTGTTTAGAGGAAGCAGGATGTGCTGACATGATCTTAGTTGGGATAGTCATCATCCTTCTTCTCTACGTTGACGATATTGTTCTTCTCGCAAGGTGCCCATCTGATCTTGATAAGAAACTTATACTTCTTAAGGATTTCTCTTCTACCATGGGAATGATTGTTAACACTGACAAAACAAAAGTTATGATTATCAAATCCAAGAAGGACACTTACACTAATTTTATGTATGACAATAGTAACTTGGAGGAAGTGTCTTCCTACAAGTACCTAGGAATTGATATTCATCACAAGCTCAACTGGAACTATAACATTGAGAAAAGGATTAATGGGGGATTGTTACGCAGTAATTTGTCACTGTCTCCCTGTCAGTCTCTCTACTGTGTCTAGGTTTCCAAATAATCAAGCCCATGCCCTCTGAATTGGCCAAATGACCCACTTTGCCAAAGTTTGTTTTACCAGCGCGACTGTTATTAAAATATATGCGCTGACTGGCGGCTTATAGTGTATCCGATGCGCTGCCAGCGCGGAAGCACACGGGTTTCCCGCGTTGGTCGAATTTCATGAGACAGTGCACGCTCTGCCTGTATTGAGCCGCGCTGACACAGACATCTCTGTTATAGTCTTGCGACGTCAGCGCAACAGTCCAGTTATGTACCCGCGCTGATCCTGTTTGGGCGAATTTGTTCTAACAACCAACCTTCCAGATGCCTCCAGACCTGGTTGTTGGCCTTGTGAGTATCGCCCTCCCTTCTATGGCATGTTTGTTCGTCATTTGCCCCATCTTCCTTGGAGTTGAGCTCATCCTCTTACCCTCTATGGAGGCTCCTCTTCTTATTTAAACCTCTACCTTCGCCATGAGCAGCTAGTTTTGGATTGTGTGGAGTTTATAGAGCTTGAATTGCTGCTAGTGTGCATTTTGATAGGTAGTTGGTGTGACAAGTGTGGATTGTTGTAAATCTTAAGGAAGGTTGCATAGTGTGACTTGTGTGAGAGAGAGTTTGTCTTGGGAAATCCATTTCCAAAGGTGAATGCTTAAGAGACTTGTTGGCTGGACCCTCCTGAGAAGGATTTGACATCAGAACATTTGGTTGTACTCTTCTCTGTTATTTATCATTAATAATAGATGACTACTATTATGGTTCCATTCTCATTTGTCTCATGATGGTCAATGTGAATTACATCCTTTCTGGCTGATGTATAGTTGCTTTTATTAGATTTCACGCTTGTATTTGCATCTCTCTTCGTGTGTGCAGGTATCCATTCACCAGGATCGTGAAGGATTGTGACCAGCCAAAGCGAAGGAGTGAGGACAGGGCTTCTTCATCAAGCATAAGCGTTGGAATTCAAGTAGGTCTTCTTTGCCTCTCTTTTATTTGCAATTAGAAACCTGCGTAGTAGCATTGTGTGATTGTTACTAGACCCGCCGTGGGCTAGTAGGGATCGTTTCTGTCCGCAGAGAGGATTTACCTCCGTAACAATTTGGCGACTCCGCTGGGGAGCCAGCCTTCATCCCTTTTCATTCATCCTTGTTTTGAGTTTGTTTGATTGCTCTCTTTTTGAAGTTTGGGGATTAGTCTGCTGTTTTCAAACTTTCTGGGTTAATCTGGGAAGTGTTTTAATTGTTTAAGAGACCCTTGCCCTGGTTTGGGAGTTTTTTGTTTGATTCTGTTTGTTTTTTAGCCTCAGCGCGTTTTTATTTAAAACAGTTGCGCTGGCATCGCTTGCCTGTTTCTTGAGTCTCGCGGTCATCGCGCTTTCTCATTGAACAGTCGCGACGGTTCTGAAATCGAACCAGCGCGGTAACCCCGTGTCCTTCCGCGCTGACAGCGCATAGTTGCTACGCGTGGTCTCTGATCAGCGCACAGTTGCTGAGCGCCACCCGCGCTGACACCTGAAAAATTGAATTTTTTCAATTTCTCCTCCTGGGCTTGTTGGTTTGGCTATCCCTTGTTCTTCTCACCTGGTCTATCACTTGTTTTTCATTGTTTGAATACTGAAGAACTTATTTCGGAGAGTCTTGTTGAGCAGACCTTGTTTTTGTGTCTCGTGACCTGATTTTACCATCCTGTTTTCACTGGATTGGCCTTGTTTAGTTGCTTGTTCACAAAGATCCGTTCGTTGCTTGACTTTACTTTTGCGAGAACTTTCCTTTTGCTTGGTTCTTATTCCACCTTGTTAGACTTCGATCACCTAGCTTTTTCAAGTTTTTGTTTTCCTTTTGATTTGGAGAACTTTTCTAGGGTTTTGGGTTTTGGTTGTGATTTGCATTGAGTGATTTTGCTTTTGTTTGCTCGGTGTTGCTGTCTCTCAAAATTCATTTTAAAGTGCATAGTGCCATTGGAAAAGAAATCAAACTAGTATCTTTTGCGTTCAATAGTTAATTGGAAAAAGAGCATTTCATTGATTTATGTTCTCAAAAGAAAAAGTTTTATTTCATTGCCATTAGCTGCATTAGGTTGCTTGTTTGATTGTATTCGTTTTGTTTGATTGAAAACTCTTAACCTTCTCATAGTTAGAATTCATCGAACGAAATGATGTCCTTTGGCATGTAGTTTGCATTTAGGTAATTGTGAGAGATCATACGGTAGGACCTGAAACCGAAACTTAACTCAAGATCAACCATAAAATGAACTGAATGAACATAAAAACGCATTGGAACATAACGCAAACATCTAGAGGTCTAGGCTAGAGACGTGTTCTGGCGTCTTTAAACATAGTCACTATTGTTTCACATTACGGTTGGGTGATTCCTCCTTCTGTGACTCGATAGTGGTCTAACACGGACTGTGCTCCCACGTACCGTCGCGTATATAGGGAGACCCCACTAGGCTTTTATCCTTGATCCATAGGAAGCCGAGTCTGCCGCCTTGTGAACCGTAACGCACCGAACACAGCATTCGGGAAGATTGACTGCAGTACGTAAAGTCCTTGGTTCTCATATGATTGCCAAGGTGTATAAGCGGTTTTACGGATTGCTTGGTAAACCTTTTGCCTAGAAGTCTCCAGAGTAGTCACTTTTGATCCTTTTCGGACTCCCTAAATGAAAAGGTGCCAGTGAGCGTCTTGTCACTTCGTGCTCATTAAATATTCGAAGGAGACTAGAGTCATCTTTTGTCCTTTTCTCGACTCTTAAAACATGAAAAGGTCAAGTTGTGTCTGTGCGTCTTAAAATTCATTTGGCCACGATAACATTACCTGATTAGATCTTGTGTGCGATAGTTTTGAGTAGGGTTTTTATCGTTAGTTTCCCTTAGGTCTTGTTTGGGGTTTTGTCATCCTGGCTGACCCGTCAACTCCTGTTTCAAGTGATCAAGGTTCTCCATCTTCTTCCCCTCCTGAGGTACCAGTTGTAAGCGATACTCTTCCGATTCTCCCGAGTATCCAGCCTATCAACGTACGTGCCCCAGGTGACGAAGATTACGAAGAGGATTGGAACCCTATCTGGGAGCCTGACGAGGACGATTTTCCAGCCACCCCAACAAGTGTCTCGTCTCCGATGTCGACTTCCCCCATGGATGAGACATCTTCCAGCACAGGCGAGACGCCTGTGGTGTCGAATGTTGACAATCCCATCCCAGCTACTTCTCCACTCCCTCCACGGTATTCGTCAGTGAGGGATAGAATAGCTGCCCGGATGCCTTCTACGACTATATGGGATCCTAGTCTCATTTCCACCACGGAACCTTTTCCGTCGCAACCCCCTAATACACCCGTTACCTCAGTTCCCACAAATCCAACCGTTTGTGTAGCGTATTCGACTCCGGTCGTCAGTGCCGTAACAGCGTCATCATCGAACTCTGGTGCTAGCCCTCCTCACGGTCAAGTGAGTAGTGGCCAGCCGGAACTCTCGCCTAGAGTCATTCACCCTGCACAGAGTGCTCCACCCTCTTCTGGTGCGTTTCCAGGAGCAGGGCCTTATGATGCCCAAGGGCAACCCATCGTGGACCCGAATTACCAAGGTCCACTCTTTTATTATGATTCTACCGGTCAGTACCTTCAGTTCGCTCAATCCGCGCCTCTTCAACATTTTGTTGAAGTCTCGGTACCATTAAACATTACTTATGATCCCGGTACTCATACTTTTCATGGGGGTCAAGCAATCCCTGGGCAGTTTCAAGGACCGCCGTATCAAGACCAGCCACCTTATGTGCAAGCCCCTCAGGGGCAACCACTTTATGGCCAGTCTTACCCAGGTCAATCTGGGGGCCCACAAGGACAACCCTACCCGGGACAACCTTTGGCCGCCGGTGGTCCGTCATTTACTTATCAGAGTCAGCCTTCTGGTTACCCGGGGCAACCCGGTATCCAGCAAGGCTACCCTTCTGGACAACCAGGACAACCTTACGTTCAGCAAGGCCAACCTGGTTTCCAGCAGGGTTATCCCTCTGGACCAGCAGGACAAACTTCTATTCCGCAGGCTCAACCAGCAGGTCAGCAGGGGTATCCCTCTGGGCAAGGGGGGCAACCCTACGTACAGCAGGGCCAACCCTCTGCTCAGTCTATGCATCCTCCTGGGCAAGGGGGGCAACCCTACGTGCAGCAGGGCCAACCCACTGCTCAGTCTGGTCATCCTTCCAGGAAAACGAGCCAACCTACTGTTCCACAGCAAGGCCAACCCAGTGCCTGCCCTAATCCTCCTTCTGGACAAGCTGGCCAGCCTCAGGGTCAGCCAGCTGTCCAGCAGGCTCGACCATCTGCTCCGCAAGGACAACCCTTGGTTGTGCAAGGACAACCCGGCACCCAGCAAGCACGTCCTTCTGGGCAAGCAGGGCCGTCCCAAATCCAATCAGGTCAACCTTCTGGCCAGATGGTCGTAGCCCAACCCGTTCAAGGACATCTCTCTGGGCCTCAAACTCAAATGAGTTATCAAATGCAAGCTGGGCCACGGCCTCAGCCTTCGTATCAGACGCAACCTCTTTATCAGGCTCAGTATGGGGCCCAGCAAACCTATGGCTACCAGCAACCCCAGGGGCAAACTCAGTTTACCCCGTATCAAAATTACCAACAACCGCAGGTCACTCCGTACCAAAATTATCAGTATGCCGCACCTGTCGGACAAGTTGCTAATCAATGGGGTGCTGGGGGGCAGAACCAGGGTCAACTGACCGCATACGAACAAAATCCATATGGACAAAATCCGTACGGACAGAACCCCTACGGGCAAAGTCCCTATAGACCAGGTCCCTTCGGACCAGGTCCATCTGGACAGAGCCCATGGGGGCAACCACCGCCTGGTTGGAATCCTGGTGCTCCTTCTGTCCCACAGCCACAGATGTCCTTTAACCCGCAGTTGCCATTTTTAGCGACGTTGGAACTTCCTGATGTGTCCAAGCTGACAAATGATCCGATTCTTCATAATCCGTATTGGCCACCTGTTCCAACTAAAATACCTGGTGATTGTCCAAAGTTTGATGGTAAGGCAGGTGAAGATCCTCAAGCTCATGTAATGACTTATCACCTTTGGTGCTCATCGAACTCATGGCTTGATGACTCTATCCGGCTTCGCCTCTTTCAAAGAACTCTCACCGGTTCAGCCGCTAAATGGTATATCGAACTTAATCGCGGAACGTTCCAAGACTTCAATTCCTTGGCTATGGCATTTCTTACTCATTTCCAGTTACCCATTCGGTACGAGACTGGGACTCATCTTCTCACGTCTCTGAAGCAGACTACGGCAATGCATATCTCTGATCACATTCATGAATGGAGAAGGCGTCGTCGGTTGATCAAATTCTGGATACCTGATCAACTCCTCACCGATTGGTTCACGACTTCCTTTGTCCCCGCGATCGCGCGAGACATCGCTATGGGAGCCTGCGTAACTGAAGAGCAAGCGATTGCGCGAGCTCAGTACCTTGACTTGGTATACTCTCAGTCAGGTACTCTTTATGATTATTTGCCAGACGCCCCGAGGCCTGGACAGACCAAAACTCCGCCAAAACCATCTGTTGATGGAGTCATTGGTTCTGTAAATTCGGCGTCAAAGAAATCCTCCGCAAACCCTGGGAAGCAAAAACAGAACGCTTCTAATGAAAATGCTCCTTAGGGCCAATCAAATTCTGGAAGTACCTCAGAGGTTAACGCCGTTCAGTCCACCGCGGCGGACAAATCCTTGAAAGGGAAAGGGAAGGGGAAAGGAAAATCTAAAAATGAGACTAAACAACCTAAGCAGGACCCTTCAAAAAATTCATCTGAAGAAGGAGCTAAGTGCAAACCTAAGTATCCTTGTCTCATCTGTGACGAGGATCACTACACCAAAGATTGCCCTAGGCGGTCCGAGGTTAGTCGGTTATTGAAAGGCGCTCCTGGACCTCCTGCTGTGTTGAAAGAGCCTTTCCCTTCTCAACAGACTCAAATGGTGGCCGACCCATCTCAATCCTCTTCCTCGTTCGGTTCTCAAGTCTTCATGGCTGGCACAATCCCCATCCATGTTTCCACTCGAACGAAAGATTATTCTTCTCATGCCAGGAAAGAGCCGGAGGTTCCCTCCAGCGCTCCTCCATCCAGTTCTGGCCCTCTACATATCGAAAGACCCAGCACTGAGACGATCCCCCGACCCCCTCCCAAAGGAGTACTCTGGAAGTCATCTTATAACCCTAGTGCTCGTGCTGCCCAACACTATAGCATTGTCGAGGACTTAGCTCAGGCTCCGTCTGCTATGTCCGCGTTAGAAGTCCTCCAGCGCTGCCCCTCACAGAGGAAGTCCCTGCTATCAGCCATTGGTGGCATCGACCTGGAAGATTCAGATTTGATTACTTTCGATCTCGAGGGTTTTACCCAGAGACTACCTCACCAAGTAGCTTTCCTTATACAGGTCATCATCAATAGCAAAACGATTCATCGTACAGTTATTGATGAAGGTGCCTCCACCTGCATCATGTCTGTTGCTTGCTGGAAGGCTATTGGTTCCCCTGCTCTGAGTCAGTCTCCCACGACGTTAGAAGCCTTCGACGGAAGAGAATCCCGTCCTTATGGTATTCTCCAACGTTTGCCCATTTCTTTAGAAGGTAAGACGGTAGAAGTAGAGGTGGAAGTTGTCGATGCAAATCTTACTTACAACCTCCTCCTCGGCCGCAGCTGGACATACGCCATGCAAGCCGTGGCTTCCTCCTTGTTCCGTGTCATTCGTTTCCCTCACCAAGGGAAGATTGTCACGGTGGACCAGCTCTCTTTCTTCGCCTCTTCCTCTGAAGGTAATGTGCCATTTGTGGAGCATACCTCTAAGTCGTTAGAGAGTGTGGGAGCCGGACTTTTCAAAGATCCTGCTTTAATGGGAGTCTTTCCCCTCCCACCTCCGAATCTCGCCCCCATAAATATGATCTCTGTACGTTCTGATCCATGGGTCCTTCCTCCCCCGAATCAGGAAGACTCCTGGGGCGATATGATGCCGTTGAGTCCTGCCGAGCTCAACTACGTCGAGATTGTCGCTGCATCGGCTCCACCCCCTGAACCTGCTCTTCCGAGCAGTGTTCTCGATTCATATGGTCATGTTCCTTGGCTCGGAGAAGATGATACTTCGGACCCTTTGAAGGAAATTTTTCCCTCTGATGAAGCTATCATAGAGACCATGTCTCTTGAAGAACCTCCTTGGTCAGATCACCACCATCGCTCTTCATTTCTCCCTCCTCACCAAGGCATGATCGCGTGTCTCGAGCGGTTTGCTCCATGTCTCCCATCTACACCCCTGCAGACACCTATCCAGATCTATCAAGTATCTTCTGAGGGCAACATGGGAAATATTATGCAAACCCAGCCTATCGACATCTCTGTCAAACCAGGGATCGTCGAGCACATCCATATCGGAGTCACTTGCACTCCTGAGGAAGTTCAACTCTACACTGAATTATTTCGCGAATTTCGTGATGTTTTTGCGTGGTCCTACGAAGAGATGCCCGGCATCGATCCCAGTATCGTGGTGTAGAGATACCTACGTATCCTGGGGCCAAGCCTGTTCGTCAGCGCCTATGTCCTGTGCACCCCCGAAAGGCCGCCGCTATCAAAGTAGAAGTTGAAAAGCTTCTCAAGGCCGGTTTTATCTACCCCATTCCACTGACGGACTGGGTCTCTAATATAGTCCCTGTGAACAAAAAGCAGGGCACTATCCGTGTTTGTGTCGATTACCGTGATATCAATAGGGCTTGTCCTAAAGATAACTTCCCTACACCCTTCATCGATCAGCTTATTGATGACTGTGCGGGAAGCGAGATTTACTTGTTTATGGACGGCTTCTCTGGATACAACCAGATCAATATTGCACCCACTGATCAACACAAGACGACTTTTATCTGTCCTTGGGGCACTTTTGCCTACAAGAAGCTACCTTTCGGTCTTAAAAATGCCGGCGCTACCTTCCAGCGTGCGATGTCATACGCCTTTCATGACATTCGAAACATCGTACAGCCCTACCTGGATGACCTACCGGCTCATTCAGCGAAGCGCCAGGACCACCCATCACATCTTCGCGCGATTTTTCTCTGCTGTAGACACTACCGTATCAGGCTCAACCCTCATAAGTGTGTCTTCTGCGTAGAGTCTGGCCGACTACTCGGGTTCATCGTCTCCCGAGATGGTATCCATTTGGATCCTCTAAAAGTCGAGGCCATCTTGAATCTTCCTCCCCCTGCTTCTTTGCTGCAATTGCAGAGCTTGCAGGGAAAAGCCAATTTTCTTAGACGCTTCATCCCGAATTATGCCGAAGTGGCCAAGGGTTTCACACGGTTGTTGAAGCGAGACACTCCCTTCCATTGGGATGCCATCGCTCAGGAGTCTTTCGAGCAACTCAAGCATCTTATTGTCTCTGCTCCGTTGATAAGACCTCCGAACTACCATCGTGATTACACTCTTTATCTGGCTGCCGCCGATACCACCATCAGCATGGTTCTGGTGCAAGACAATGATGATGGCACTGAAAACGTTATTTATTATCTTAGTCGCAACCTCTTGGATACAGAGACTCGTTATGCTTATGTTGAAAAGTTGGCATTGGCCGCCGTGTGCGCCGTCCAACGATTCCGTCACTATATCCTGTTGCGCACTACGACCGTGATTTCCGACTGCAACCCTATGACGTACATCTTGTCGCATCAGCTGCTGGGGGGCAAGTACTTGAAGTGGATTGTCATCCTCCAAGAGTTTGACTTGGAGTTTACTGCTGCCAAGTCTAAGAAGTCTCTGGTCTTCGCTGAATTGCTGTGTTCTCTGCCATCCTCTTCTGCACCCCCTGTTCCTGAAGAGCATATTCCGGACGAAACATTGTTTTTAATCAGTACCCTCGACCCTTGGTATGGGGACATCATCGTGTATTTGCAGACGTCTTCCTTCCGTCCCAACGTGTCGAAAGACGCTCGACGAAGGATTCGTCACCAATCCCAACCCTATCGCATTATTGGCGATACCCTATACCGCCTCGGCGCCGACTCTGTTCTCCACCGATGCTTGACTCTCGAGGAGGCTGACCGAGTGTTGAATGACTGCCACTCCGGTGCTTGTGGCGGTCATATGTCCGGGTATGCTACTGCTCAGAATATCCTCCGTGCTGGTTATTTTTGGCCTTCTATATTTAAAGATTGTATTCTTGCCGTTCGCGCATGTCACGAATGTTAGATCTACCACCAGAAGATGCGTGCTCCCCCTGCACCACTGCACCCTGTTGTTACCGTAGGTCCATTTGCCAAATGGGGCATCGATTATACCTCTTGTAACCCTCGCTCGGCCGGGGGGCATGGGTTCATCATCGTTGCCGTGGATTATTTCACTAAATGGGCCGAAGCGATGCCTACACTAACCGAAGACGGTCACACAGCGGCGCAGTTTTTATTCAATCATGTCATTACTCAGTTCGGGGTCCCTCAAGCCATCGTCACTGATCACGGAAAACATTTTCGTAATAATATGATGACGGAATTGACAACCCAGCTAGGCTTGCGTCAGGATAGTTCGACACCGTACTATCCCCAATCCAACGGTCAAGTGGAAGCCATGAACAAAGTTTTGATCACGATGCTTAACGCACCGTCAACACACACAAGTCTAATTGGCACCTAATGTTATTCCCTGCCTTGTGGGCCTACCGGACCTCGGTGAAGGACGCCACCGGTTTCACCCCTTTTCAGTTGGTTTATGGACTGGAGGCCACCCTTCCTGTTGAATGTGAGATTCCTTCATTGAAATTAGTTGTCAAGTTGCTTCCCAACACCACTCCGGTGGAGGAACGACTTCTTTATCTAGAACGGTTAGACGAGACCCGTCGTTTAGCTTCTCTGGCTATTGAAGCGCAGAAGAAGAGAGTCAAGGCTCACTTTGACCATAATATTCAACCTCGTTCCTTTGTTGAGGGAGATCTAGTACTGCTCTACGATCAAGCTAAAGATAAGCTGGGGGCAGGAAAACTCGAATCCATGTGGCTAGGTCCCTATATTGTGAAGAAAGTTTTACAGAAAGGGGCATATGAGCTGATTGACTATGAAGGAAACCCTCTTGACAAGCCCCGCAACGGGCTTTATTTGAAGAAATATTATGCATGATCTCATACACCTAGTTTGTACATACGTGTGTTTTAGTAGGTGTGTGATGCATGTGTAATTTCGTTTTGCTTTGGTATGAAGGCGTGCTTGCCTCTTATTGTGTTTTCTGCTTCTTGTGCGGATGTCTAGTGCACCTTATGTTGGTTTCGCTGATGGTGCTTCCCGTAGCACTTGTAATTTGTCGTCTGCGGCATGGGCGATCTATGATCCTCACGGAGAGCTGTTGGACCTCCAAGGTGTGTGCCTGGGACGTACCACTAACAATGTGGCTGAGTACAGTGCTGTGATTGAGCTATTAGCTGAGGCAATTGATCTCGGCGTTCGTACATTGGTGGTGAACCTGGACTCCCAACTTGTCGTCCATCAGCTCAACAGGCGTTATTCCGTCAGAGACCAACGTATCCTAAGGTTGTATTTACGTGTAAGGTTGTTAGAAAGGAATTTTGATTATATCACATATCAACACATTCCGAGACGATTAAACACGTTAACTGATGCATTGGCGAACCATGTGTTAGATAGACATTTGCGAAATAGATAAACATCATACAAGAAGACATAGAAAGCATAATAAGACCATAGGCATATATAAATAGATTTTTTCCAAGCATAGTTTGCATGCGTGTTGTGTGTGCTTTTAAGCTTGCATTAAAAGATAAAATACATGGGTCGTGTGTTGTGCAACTGATACATAAGATCACATTTGTATTAGACATTTGCATAACATATAAAAACATCATCACATGTAAAAGATCCATCCAAAATGGTATATATATATATATATCGTGTGGCGCACTAGGCGCTCAAAAATAAAATGTATATGTCTGAACATAAAGCCGCAAGTTCTCAGTACAGCTGAGATGAGTGTCTCTCAAAAATATAGCAGTGGAAATAAATCCTAGAAGACTACTGAGCTGGGTTATGCTCTCTGTAGCACACACATGCCCGTGCCACCCGCCTCAGAAGGCGGTGCATCCTAGGTTCCACCCCCACTGTGTGGATCTGATGAACTATGGGGACCTCCTCGACCCCTTGGTAATCCGGCACCCCCTCCAGCAACCCCTCAAGGTTGCGAGCTATCGTCTCCGTCGTGTCAACTCCTGGAGGAACTAGGGCCAGGGCTCCAGCTCCTTGCCCCTCTCTCCGAGCCTCTGGGGCTAGACCAATGGGTCTCACAGGTGCCACATCTGCACACCGAGACATTCATCAAGACATGTACATTAAAAAATAAAAAGCATTAAAAAATATTAAAAAGAGATCAAGTGTCATACCTCCATCATCCCAATGCTCTCCCGTGGGCAGTGGCATGTCGGGATCGCCGCGGAAGTCCATACCGGCATACGGCCAGTCCTCTATGAGAATAGCCTGCCGATCCAGCCACTCTCGAAAGTACACACCCCAAGCCACTGGGCGGCCACCACCTCCACGTGGCATGACCCGGGCCCATCGAGTGGCCCTCGTCTCCCGAGGACCTCTAGGTGGATCCACGGCCATGGTCTGTAGCTGCAAAGCCGGCACCCGCTCCAGCATGAGCGGAAGTAAGAGCGACCCATAAGCGAACTGCTTCGACTCTCCACGTCGGCAGTTGCTTAGTTGCCTCTTCATGCTGGTCGTCACAGCTGCTACCCAGTTGAAAATAGTGGGCTGTAGGCACTCAAGAGCAAGTAATAGATGAGTCTTTGACGCCTCATGATTGGCCAAAGACCCCGCTGCCCGCGTCACCAAGAAGAGTATGGTGCGAAGGACTATGTCGCCCACCGTTACAATGCCGACTTTCCCGCTCCGTGTCTTGACAGCTTGTGGGCACACTCTAGCCATGAGCTGATCAAGAGTCTCACCGCTGGGCCGTTGCCCCTCCAGGATGGGCATCTGACCTCGGCGTGACAATCCAGTCAAAAAGTAGATATCCGAGGAATCAAACTCAATATCTCGGCCTCGGATGGTAAATTTCCCGTCCACTGGATTCCAAGCTCTGATTAAGAGCTCGAGGAGGTCAGGTTGCGCCCTCAGGCGCGGAGTCAGGAAGAACTTCAAGAACCCGCATGCCCGCATTGCATTTCGGCATTCGGGGAGTGCATATGCGGCTATATCTTCATCATCGTGAGCTCTCTCTTGCCATACAAAAGCCATTTTGCCCTGCAAGACCATGAAAAAACATTAGGTTGATAATCAATGAAATTTGTACGTCCATTTTATTAAAAACAAAATTTCACAGCGCCAGCGCGTCTGTTTTTAAAACAGTCGCGCTGATAATGGCGCCCCGTTGTTTTTTCATTGGGTCAGCGCGGAAGAACATGCGTTTTCCGCGCTGACCCGAAAGGTGGTATGTGTTAATCTAAATCGATCAGCGCGGACCCGTGCTGGGAACCCGCGCTGACCGAGAGCGCACCAACGCTCAAAGAATTTGCCCAAATGGCCAAATTCCACCGTGGATTTGCAATCAAAAAGGCTTAAAATGAAACGCAGGAGAAGGAGAACCTACCTGGAACAAGCTGTCGGGTGAATGGTGTCCGCACGGGCTGGAAATCGCTCCGTCAACTTTGCAGCTCCTCCACGTTCTTCACAACTCAAAATGGTAACAATGGTAAAAAATGACTTTTACCCCCCTATTTATGGTAAAAATTCATAATTAACCATAATTTCTTATCGATATGGGTTTTTGTCGCATTTTTGCCATGGATTTAGCTCTAATATCACTTATTATGCTGTCATGCATGTTTTATTATGTTTTTTAAACATGTCGAACGGATTTATGCGGGTGATTTTCTTGTGCAGGTCTCAGTAACTTGCATGGTCATGACATTATCCTATGCACTTGGTCCCAAAAAATGTCGTCTTTAAGCTCTTTTCCGACATAAACCACAAAAGGATGGCCGAGCTTCCTTCCAGCTCGTTAAAAGGAACGGGAGGCGGTCGCTTTTAAAGCTCTTTTTTCGACCGTTTAACTTAAAAATATTGCCGGGTGTTTGTCATTTCGCACTCGTTAGTGGCTCCAAAATGACGTACTTCCGACCGCTTTTTTACTTTTTTCGAGTCGAAGTTACTATTTACGAAAAGTACTCCTCGATCGTAATGGTCGGGCGGTTCTTTCGGGTATTGTTTTATACTTTTTCGGGCTCGAGAGACACAACTCTACGAAAAAGGACCCCCCTGGAGTTTCCTTTTCCGTTGTCTTTTCAAACTCTCTAAACATGAAAAGGCGCCGAGTTCTTCCTTTGTCAGACTCGTTAAAACTTAATGACATCGGGCATTGTCGAGATGACGCTCTCCAAGCATATGCTATCCCCGTTAAGCTTGTCATCCAAAAATAATCGGGGTACCTGCCAGCAATGGTGGGGAAAATGGAACTGTAATAATCGTCGTGTCAGCAGTATGTCGCTCTTGAACATGGCACTTGTCTGCATTCGTGTCTAGGTGGGGATATCTCATCTCGTTTCACATTAGCCTCCGTGGGTTTGGGTTACCCTGTTTTGACCTCTCATCTGCTCATTGCCTTCATGACCTCTGCCCATTTGATGTCAAATACTGCCAAATCCACCGTCGTGCCGCCGATATGTTCAAGAGAAGTTGACCTCTGCATTAGTACAACCTTCGCTTATATCTCACACAAACTATTTTACCTCTGTCTTGTGTCGATGATGTGGGAAACATTATGGCCCACCTTCGATCAAGGTCATTTCCTGTCGACTTCAGCTCATTATTCAGGAAGGTGACTTAGAGACTCCCTTCAGGTGCCTTGGAGCCTGCATGCCTCAACGGCAGGTTCCTCGTATTCGACGCGAGGTTTGCATCATTGGCCTCCGATCGAATGATTTTGCGGGTGTTCGATGCCAACTCATTGATTCACACGCCGCGGATTGTACCTATAGTACCTTGAGGTCCATTGTCATTATTGGTGGTACCTCTCGCATCTGTTAACATTTTTCATCATTGACTGGTAATCAGACGATGTCCATGCATGTTCGACTTCAGCTCATGTATTCACATGCTTGGACTTGTACTTTGTTCGGGTCGAGATGTAGCGCAAGACCCTGGATCCCTGTCTGTTATGGTCCAGGTTGCGATTTTGTGGATGATCATTACATGACTCATTGGTGGATGGCTGCGCCCATACCTGAGTCTTCATGGATGGATGCGACCATACCTTATTATCATCATGGTCTTCTTAGCTGGGTGGCTGCGTCCATGCCACAGACCTTCTTCGCATGTCTTTTGGATGGCTGTGCCCATGCCTAAACTGCATGTACTTGATTATCAGAGATATTCGGTCCTTCCTGGTGGTGTTCCAGTTCAGCGAGTTTTGTAAAGCATTTCACCCCTCCCACTCTCTCGGGTCTCACGCTTTAGGGGGCAATCTGTTACGCAGTAATTTGTCACTGTCTCCCTGTCAGTCTCTCTACTGTGTCTGGGTTTCCAAATAATCAAGCCCATGCCCTCTGAATTGGCCAAATGACCCACTTTGCCAAAGTTTGTTTTACCAGCGCGACTGTTATTAAAATATATGCGCTGACTGGCGGCTTATAGTGTATCCGATGCGCTGCCAGCGCTGAAGCACACGGGTTTCCCGCGCTGGTCAAATTTCATGAGACAGCGCACGCTCTGCCTGTATTGAGTTGCGTTGACACAGACATCTCTGTTATAGTCTTGCGACATCAGCGCAACAATCCAGTTATGTACCCGCGCTGATCCTGTTTGGGCGAATTTGTTCTAACAGCCAACCTTCCAGATGCCTCCAGACCTGGTTGTTGGCCTTGTGAATATCGCCCTCCCTTCTATGGCATGTTTGTTCGTCATTTGCCCCATCTTCCTTGGAGTTGAGCTCATCCTCTTACCCTCTATGGAGGCTCCTCTTCTTATTTAAACCTCTACCTTTGCCATGAGTAGCTAGTTTGGATTGTGTGGAGTTTATAGAGCTTGAATTGCTGCTAGTGTGCATTTTGATAGGTAGTTGGTGTGACAAGTGTGGATTGTTGTAAAGCTTAAGGAAGGTTGCATAATGTGACTTGTGTGAGAGAGAGTTTGTCTTGGGAAATCCATTTCCAAAGGTGAATGCTTAAGAGACTTGTTGGCTGGACCCTCCTGAGAAGGATTCGACGTCAGAACATTTGGTTGTACTCTTCTCTGTTATTTATCATTAATAATAGATGACTACTATTATGGTTCCATTCTCATTTGTCTCATGATGGTCAATGTGAATTACATCCTTTCTGGCTGATGTATAGTTGCTTTTATTAGATTTCACGCTTGTATTTGCATCTCTCTTCGTGTGTGCAGGTATCCATTCACCAGGATCGTGAAGGATTGTGACCAGCCAAAGCGAAGGAGTGAGGACAGGGCTTCTTCATCAAGCATAAGCGTTGGAATTCAAGTAGGTCTTCTTTGCCTCTCTTTTATTTGCAATTAAGAACCTGCGTAGTAGCATTGTGTGATTGTTACTAGACCCGCCGTGGGCTAGTAGGGATCGTCTCTGTCCGCAGAGAGGATTTACCTCCGTAACAGGGATGGAAAGCTTATTTTGGTCTCAAAAATAATTGTAAAACGACAAACGTCGTAATGTGGGATAGAAAGAAGTTCCTCTTTGAAACTTTAATCACTCTGGTTATCTTATATGGATGTGAGGTTTGGGGTTGTAGCATCTCCAGAGAATCCTGAAGAAAGATTGAGAAAATCCAGAAGCATTTTATAATGTATAACATCAAAATTAAAAGAAACACACCCTATCCTATTCTCCTTATAGAAGTGGGTCTTTCCCCTATCGAGAGCCCAGCTATGACTAGGCTTTTGTTGTACAAGCACAAAATCAATAACATAGGAGACCATAGACTTCCTAAGATAGCTTTAAATTCTAGCCAAAACCACCTAAGGCTAAAATGAAGTTGGTATAAAGACACCAGGGCTTGGTTAAACCATTTGGAGATTGACGAGAATGTTGCATTGCAAAACATTAATAACACTAAAAATATTGTTACTTCTAAGTTCAAGGAAAAAATGTGGTGTGAGAAATATTTAGCAGCTAAAAGAAAATTAAGATATTATAAGGAGGTCATCAACCCCACCCTAGAAGATCAAAAGTATCTCTCTGTTTTAACTAGCTCAAAGAAGAAAATTAATATAGCCAATATTAGAATGAACTCTCATGAGCTCCATAGTGAAATGGGTCGTTGGGCAGTTCCTAAAACACCATGGATGGAAAGGTTTTGCCATCTCTGTGAGAATACGAACATCGATGATGAAAATCACTTCCTCTTAGAGTGCCACACATACAACCACATTAGATCTTAGTTTCAAAATCTTTATTGCAATATTGACCTTCCTAGCCTTTTATGTTGTCAAAATTACAGTGAGCTCGAGAGGCTTTTCTCCAAGCTTTTTGAGCATAGGAATAAAATCTTAAATCAAACTAAATAATTAATTTCTTTAGGTCTGATAGACCAAAGTTTGGTCTCAATGGACGTTAACCATTATCATCATCATATATTTGTTACTCTTTTAATATTTTTAAGTCCATGTCAACCTATTGTACATGGTCTTCTCAGGTTTTGTTATAAATTAGTATATTATAAAAAAAATAACAATTTTTTTTATAAGGGTGGGTTTGAAAATCAAATTCATCAAGTTTTGAAATATTGAAGATGCATTAGTAAGGGAAAATGACATCACTAGAAAACTCATAATGACTTTCATGTTTTCTAAAGGTCGGTTTAGGGATGTTTTATTCGCACAATTTGTTTTTAAGATATCCAAAACAAAGGTCCAACTAGGTAAATAATTTTGCTCCTTACAATTCATCTTATAGTTCATAAATCACTCGAATAGTAAACTTATCTTTAATAGTCATTTTGTTGAGCTATCTATAAATCTAGAAACAGAGGCCATGGACCTTCCTTTTTTAAAAACTTTATCACTAGTAAAAAGTAAACACTTTGGTTAGGGAACCTGTAAGGGCTAATTTGTATTTAATGAAGTTATGGGTACTACTAGAATCAATTAATACTAGAACCTCTTTCTTTATGATATATCCTCCTATCGTGAGAGTTTGAGAAGTGTTGATGCTTGCAAACACATGAAAAGATATGGTTGGAGTAGTTTCTTCTAATTCTAGATCTTGTGATGGTTTCAGTTATTTATCTTTTTCATCTTCAAACTATGTAGAATAATTTCCTCTCACAAATTTATGCCCCTTCCTATATTTGTTGTCACAATTTAAATAAAATCTCTCTATAGGAGAGGGAACATAATGTTCTTTATAGTTATTATTGATTACCCTTTTAGTAGCCATATTTTTACTTTCAGCTTTCCTTTCCACACTAAAAGAATGCTCCATGAGTTTAGGTTCTAAGAAGTACACCCCAAGTTGAATGTTGCCCTTTAAAGTTCCTATAAAGTGATCTAACAAATTATCCTCTAGAATGTTCTTTACTCTGATGTTCGACTTTTGAAATTGCTACATATGTGCTATAATTGGACCTTTTTGTTGGATATTTATCAACTATCTCAAGAATGTTTTGCTCTTAATATCCCCATGGTGTGTTATCAATATTGTAAAAGTGGATCAAGAGAGAATAAAATATTCTTTTCATTCACAAAGCTATTGATCTTAGATAGATTGATCAAGTTATATAAAAAAGGATGAAATAATCACCTTTTGTAAAGTAGGAAGTTGGTTACCTTTTGTAAAGTTGGAACTTGGTGTAGACCAAAGAATTGATCCATCTAGAATATCCATGTAACAATATCTTTACCATCAAACTTCCTCGTATATTTCTTGGGAATTAATTAATTCCTTAGTCCTGAGTAGAATCTCGAATAATGCATATCTTGCGTCACAATTTTTCAATTAAAAAAATAGATCTTCTAATTGAAAACTAAAATAATTTCAAGTTAACATACCTAGAAAAATTGTAGTTTGTAGATTGCACTGTTTGCCAAAGTCCCTCATGAAAGGCCTCTAAAATTTTGGCCCTTGTGAGATTAAAATTTTGATTTGTAGTAGCCTAATACTTTTTCTTTGCAATTCCATAGGATGGGTGGAGATAAATTTACGGTAACTTCCCCAAAACTTATATTTTAAACCCTTTTCAAGAGAGAAAACTTATCTTATCCACCATGTGTGCTATTTTTCATATCAACTCCAGAAACTTGTACCCAAAAGTTATGTCATGTATTATTTTCAAAGAATTTAGTGACACTAATTTTAAACATTTAGGGCTTTAGATATGACAATTTTACCAAGAACACTTATTTGAGACTAGTTTCAAGACTAGTCCAAAACCCTAATTTCCACAACTTGTATGTCTAAAAGCAAAGTGAACTATATCCTAAAATTTTTACCATAGATACTCGATAGGTCTCCTTAGTCTCCCCAAACTTTAAATATTTGAAACATCCTCGAGAAAATTCATAGAAACAATTCCTAGATGGCTCATTTGGGACTAAATTTAAGGTTAGTAAAAAACCCTAATTTCCATAGGTTATATCTTCAAAAGTATAGAAATATAGAACTTGACATTTTGAAAACAAATGCTTTTTGTTAGGGGAAATTTCAAGTCTAAAATGTGCCTCCTAAGGAAAATAATAAAATAATAGTTAAATAATACACTAAGAGTTATTAAATTTCAAAGGAAGGAAATAAAACTACCTCTTTATATTTCATTTTTACTAAGTTATCTCCTCATAGGTTTACTCTAATTTCAAGTGTATGACATTGTTGGATGTGGAATTAATTTTTTCTTCTAATGACTATCACTTTGCATATTTTTTGTAGACCCATAATGAGATAAATTAGAAATACATGAAAACAATCCTTTTCGAAATGTGTTTCTAGTTTTTCTCAGTGTGAGTTTAATAAAAGTATACATAGTGGGTAGTTAGTGGATGCAGAATTAAATTCCATCTATAATGAAACCCTACATTTGAAATTTGAGTAAACCTATAAGGAGATAAGTTGAAAATATAATTAAAAAAGGTATTTTACTTCATTTTCCTAAAAAATGCATCTTGAATCCTATTGGTTCTTTTAAAGTTGATTTTGATAATATAAATTTTGTTTTGAGCTCAATTTTTTACCTCAAAAACTCCTTTAATGTTATGTATTCTTAGGCTCCCAAAAATTTCCTAGTCTGAACTATCCTGAAAGAATGTTATAGTGAAAACACCAAGATGACTCATTTGAAGGAGCCAAACCCAAGGATTGTATGCTTTGAAACCCAACGGAGTGCACCAAACACTCAAATAGCATAAAAAGATAAATATGAGTAAGTCCACACCTTAAGAATGAGAAATAATAATGAATGTGAATATTCTTTGAGGGAAATCCCCCTTTAACAATAGAAGAAATTTACAAGATGGGATGATTTCTAAAACTAGGTCTCCTTGGTATATATACGAGACAAAAGTTACAATTACAATTGAAGGATATAGCTAATAATACTAATATAACAATAGAATGCAATAAATCAATATCTAGGGCCTCAAAAAATGAAAGTTAAAAAAGAAAGAAGATGGACTTCACTAGCCATTGTAAGCAACAATGACATTTTCCCCTTCTCCAATAGTTATAAATAATAAAAGAAAATATTGGAAACTCTCTACAATAGTGTTAATATCCATATTATTTAAGCCATTGATCTTGAATCTGAAAGATAAACCAATAGTGTGCATACTAAAATAGTTGGAATTCCTAGAAATCTAAATGGAAAAACCAACATTCAATGGGATTTCACTAGGTTCTTTATTTCTTTGATATGTGAAAATTATAATATTCTCAAGATGTCTAATGCAATCTTAGTCTTCACATGGGAATTTGGATAGCAATTCCTCTCACTCTTAACAAAAAAACACCCCTCTTCCTTTGGGGTGCAAGAATAAATAAGAGAATAGCTTAACTAGTGGCTTAGCCAAGTGTCCACAAGTCTTCATTTCCCTCAAGTGTAGGTTCAAATTCACCTCTTTTGTCCCTTTTTTTCTCAAATATATTTGAGAAACAATTTCTAATGTTTTTATTTTTTAAATGCACATTGTTTCTCTTATTTACCTGTGTGTGTGTGTGTTTTCTTTCCATTCATCATGCATAAATCCATAATATTATATTAATGTAGGTTTGAAAAAAATACTAAACTAGCTACTACAAAATAAGAGAGAAGAGAGAATAAAATAAAAAAGAAAGTTGACTAACAAAAGAGACAATTTGAATTACTCATGAAACTTTAATTTGATATTATTGTCGAACATGAATATAATAAATAATTTTTCCATGAGAGAAACACAATTCGAATGACGTTGGGTTCCCTTATGGATGCAATTTTAGAAAGTAATAGAAATTTTGTACTATTGATGTATTCAAACTGAAAACAAGAGATTACAAATTTCCTCTATTATTTCATGGAATGGAAATCATAATTTAGAAAAACATGTAATTACATGAAACCATTAAAATACCACAAGAACACAATGATTTACAGGGGAACTCAACTGGGGAAAACACCTTCGCTTCTTTTCATTAATCATATGAGAGTGAGAAACTATTACAATGTCTTGCTTCGATCTTGGCACACAACGTGCATTGTAAACTTGTTCTCCTACTCACTATACTATTATGGTAAACACTTATCCAATTCAAGGCCCCAACTTGCTCCTATTTCCTTACATAATCCTCGAGGAAATTAGCTCCTAAAAGATAGGAATTTTCTCCTATTTTCTTGCACAATTCCCAAGGAATTATTCCCCTGCTTAACTGCCAAGCCTACACATTCAACTAGTATACAATTGATAATTACAATGTGCATTTTCCTCCACTCCAGCTAGGCAATTCAATTTTCATGCATGTCTGGGCTATTTTTAGCTTATTGACTGGTTTAACTAAGAGATCCTTTAGTTAACAACAATTTTACTACTCAACTGACCTTCAACTAACTCAACTTAGTACTTGTGCTCAATTAACTGAGTCAAATTGACATAGATTACTAAATTTTAGGAATCACTTCATGCACTACACTACTTCTAGCCTCTAACTCCAATTTATTAAGTGAACTAGTAGACAAAAGCCATGTCACACAAGTTAACTGCAATCCAAGTCATCCTGTTGATGTCGAAAATCGAATTACTAAATTTGACTAAGGCACAAGTCAAATTTAGTCTTTATTTCTACATTTCTAACACTCCCTCTTATCAAGAAATGGATTTTGCACTACCCCTATCCGGCACCTATGGAAATCAAATTTGCCTCTTGAAAATGCCTTTGTTAAGATATCTGGATCCCGCTCCTCAGTTGGAATGTACTCTAGCATCATAATTCTCCTTTAAACTCAATCCTGCAAGTGATGGTACTTGATATCAATGTGCTTGGACTTGTCATGGAATATTGGATTCTCAAAAAGTTTGATACAACTCTAATTATCACAATGAATCACTATCGAATGCATCTCCTGACTGAAAAGACCCACCAATATTTTCCTCATCCATATGGCCTCACATGTTGCTTGAATTGCAACCATTCAGCCTTTGCTGAGCTGAGTGCCACAAACCTTTGTTTCCTACTATACCAGGAAATAGTTGCAGACCCAACACTGAAGATAACACTTGAAGTAATTTTCTTGTCTAATGGAATCCCTACCCAATCTATAGTGAAGCCTTGGAGCTTCACTCTCTCTTCCCTTTTGTACCATAATCCATACTCGAGTGAGCCTATGAGGTACCTTAACGCATGCTTTGTTGCCTTCCAATATAACTTGGTAGGATTCACCATGGATTGACTCAACTGATTAACTACATAGCATATGCCAAGCCTTATGTTACCATATACATCAAGGACCCCACAAGCTATCTGTAGATGGTGGCATCTACTTCCTCTCCTAAAGAAGCACTCCCTCCATTTTGTAGCTAGAGGTGTGTCCATAGGCTTGCAGTTCTTCATGTGAAATCTCTGAAGTATTTAGGAGGCATAATTCCCCTGACTCACAAACAACTCACCATCACCCTTCCATACTTCCAACCCAAGGAAGTAATGCATGAAGCCCATGTATTTCATCTCAAATTCTCACACAATTTCCTCCTTCGAAGAGAGGATAAACTACTCATCCCTTGTAAATATCAAGTCATCAACGTATAAAAATAATATTAGCAAATTTCCATCTACCACAATGTGATAGAGATTGGCATATGCTTCACTTTTGGTAAAGCCCAATCCATTGAGATATGTGTCAATATAAGTGTACCATGCTTAGGGAACCTGTTTGAGACCATACAAGGCTCTCCTAAGTCTACATATATGTGTCTCCCTATCATATGTCTCAAATCCCTTTGGATGCTCTATGTAAATTTGTTTCTCAACAACACCATTGAGAAAGGTGGTCTTCACATCCATCTGATGGATCTTCCACCCCATCTACACAACTAATTATAGAATGGTTCCGATGGAGGAATATCTTGCCACTAGGGAAAATGTTTCCTCATATTCCACTCCCTATACCTGAGAGAAGCCTTTGTCCACAAATTTTGCCTTGTACTTCTTGATGTTCCCATTAGTTGCATGCTTCATTTTTAGATCCATGTGGAACCAACTACTGACTTGTTCTCTAGTCTTGGCACCACCTCACATACATTGTTCTTCATGATTGAGTCATACTCCTCAACCATGGCATCAACCTACACTCTTTGAGAAATTTCTTCCTCAAATGAAGAAGGTTCTGTCTCAATGAATTTTGTCATGAGAGCCATATACCAAGTGTATTTTTCTGGTGACCTCCTCTTCCCACGCTGAGATGAAAGAGCTCCCACATGCTCCTGTGCATCCTACACCGATTTTTCATATTCTCTAGTTATCTTCCTCCCGTCTTAGGAAGATTTTGGTTGAGTGGGTGCCTCCACTCTACCTCCTGTCTACTCCTCTACATGTGGCTACTCCACAACATCCTAAAGATCTGTCTGAGGCTCCTCCTTTGGAACTAACAACTACTCCTTCTTTGGGATACTCAATTCTCACTCTAGAGAGCATCTCATAACCTTCTCCTTAATCAAATTTGACATCTCTCCTCGCTATCGTTACCCTGAGTGAGGAAAAATACACCCTATAGTTATGTGGTGTCTCTGTGTATCCTACAAAGACTTCCATCTCAAATGTAGGCTCAATTTTCTTCCTGTTAGATGCAAAGAAGCACAAAAAATCATGAAATAAGATACATCTGGATTCCTCCTAGAGAAAGCTTCTTCGGATGTCAACATGCCAAGTCTATTATGGCTCTTGTTCTGCAAATAAATTGCGGTATTGAATGCTTCTGCCCATATATGTAATGGAAACCCCTAATCATGCAACATGGATCTTTGTGCTCCCACTATGCTTATGTTCTTCCTTGCAACCGCTTCATTTTAATGCCCTCTTTGGCATAAAATTCCTTGAAGGTCCTAGAAACATATTCTACTCCATTATTACTTCTCAGGGCTTTCAGTTTATGACCAGTCTCCTTTTCAACAATTGATTTGATTTCAATTTTTTTTAGAAAACTTCATCCTTCTTCCACATGAAGAAGATCCAACATTTTCTTGAAAAGTCATCAACAAAAATTACATAATACCTATGTTTTGATATAGAGGCTGTAGAAAATGGTCCACATACGTCAGGGTGGACTCGCTTCAATATTTGGGAGACTGGTAGTAATTTGCTGCATGATCTTAAAGGCCCCATGGTGCAAGTGTCCCATGCGTCTGTTCCAGAGTTCTCCTATATCTCGACTCTGCACTTCTCCTGCCTTGCTACTTAGTGAAACACAAGCTTCCACCTCAACTTTTTGAAGATTATTCACTTGAAATCTAATATGTTTCATCTTCCTGGTAAATTTGATGACATCTGCAAAGCTACAAACCAGGAGGCCGGTAACTAGGTTGGAATGACAGAGGAGGAAGGGGGGGGGGGGGGGGGGGAAGAGGTCCCCTCCTACCGAGACATGGTGGCAGGGGATTCCCACCAGAATACAAGTAATCCAAAACTAGCAGGAGATACCAACAAAATGTCAGGACTTGTCCTCGGGGCACGATGGCAGGCATGCAGCAGAGGAAAATGTTTACCATGTGCGACGAAGAAATTGATATTCATCATTCCGATGAACAAATTGGAGCGATACAGAAGCTACATGAAAGACCATGCTCTACTATGGAAGTTCATCAAAGTCTGGCTGACGGAGAAGGACCTCACCAAATGGATACAACAAAAATGGCAGCCTAAAGGTCATATTGAGCTCAAGTTGGGAGCTAGAGGCTTTTCACAGTAATATTCTTGAACCTGCAAGACAAAGAAAAAGTATTTGAAAATGGTCCTTACTTTCATTATAATGCTAGTTGTTTATGAGATACTAGGAAGAATGCTACGACCCAGACAAGGAAAAATTTCTTGCAGCCCCGGTTTGGGTCAGGTTATCAGGTCTCCCAATGAATTTCTGGGACCCAGAAATACTGAAGGTCATTGGAAATACGATAGGCAGATTTTTCAAAATAGCAAAAATGAAAAAAAAAAAAGGAAGATACACTTCATATGTGGGAATATGTATATACATGAACATAGCTGAACCTATACCAGACTCAGTGGAACTAGAATATCATGAAGAGGTATGGCAACAAACCCTAGAGTACTAACATATCTAGTTCAGATGTCGTATATGTCATGAGTATGGTCACCTATTTAAGGAGTGTCCAATGAACCTAGAGGAGGGAGAGAACATGAACAAACAACATAGGAAACATCAAGAAGATAAGGAAGGGTTTCAAGAAGTGAAAAGAAAGAGAAGACAAGCAAAAGAAAACCCCAATGCAGGGAAAAAATAATATCAAGCTCAGCTGAGTAGAACGAACAACTTTGAAGCACTGCAGGAAGAAGAAGAAGAAGAAAATGAGGCCCAAACTATAGACTATCAGGAAAAAGGAAAGGAGAGTAGTTCGAGTCAAGGCAAACCAAACCCTAAGAGGAAAGCCCAAAGAGAGATGGAAGAGAAAGAGGATGAGGAAGATAGGGAAAATAAGGAAAAAACCATAATGGAAATCAACCCAAGCAAGGGAGAGGAATTACGCATGGAAGAAGAGGTGCTGAAGAAACTATTGAATGAATGGAGACACCTAGATGATAGATTTATACCAGAAGACCAAAAAAGACTATACAGAGAAACATTCCAACAGTATCAAGCTAAACAGGGATAGGGACAGGTGGAGATGGCAGAAAAATTGGGGATGCATCAGGACAACTCCCAAGAATATTCAAATAAAATGAAAGGAGGAAAGTAAAGAGGTCGGAGGAACCTATAGGAATCTATACAGATTATGGGAGAAATGTTGGTGAATACATGCAGGGTGGTACCTCTATTAGCGGTATACCAACAAATAAACAAAGTATCCCAACGATAATTACATCATGGGACATAAGAGGCCTCAATAATAGAGGTAAACATAGACATTTAACTCAGAGACTATGAAAAGAAAAACCTCAACTCATGTTGCTACAAGAAACAAAGATTATAGGAGGGAAAATGGAAGATATATTAAGTAAAATAAAACCAAGGTATGAATGCATGATCATAGATGCGAGAGGTAGCGTGGGCGGAATAGCAATACTGTGGAACCCAACAGAGATCACAGTGGACTACTGGATAGGTATGAAGAGAATCCTCACGGGGCGGTTCCGCCTGATAGGAAATAAATAATGTTTCCTAGTCTCTGCAGTATATGACCCTCACATTCCAGTGGAAAAGGAAAATTTCTTCCAGCAAAATAAAGAGGTTTAGCCAACTACATAAAGAAAAACTATGGCTGGTACTAGGGGACTTCAACTTAATAGCAACAATAGAGGAGAAAAAAGGGGGACTGTGAAGAGAAGAGTCAGAAATGGAGAAATTCAGAGATTTAAAAGAAGAACTAAAATTGGTGGACATCCCAACAATAAATGGAAAATATACGTGGAATAATAGAAGGGGAGGGAGCAGACAAATAACCTCTCGACTGGACAGATTCTTGGCCATAGAACACTTCATTAGCAAAGATGTATACTATGAAGCATCAATTCTACCATGTCTAGGGTCAGACCACTAGCCTATTAAACTCGAAGTAGAAATGAAACAAGGAAACTGAAATAGACCTTTTAGGTTTGAGGCATTTTGGCTAAGAGAACTGATCCTCATAGAAAAAATGAAGGAGTGGTGGAATGAGAGCGAGATAGTAGGGAGAAACCTGATGCACACCTTTCAACTCAAACTTAAAGATCTAAAAGGAAAAATAAAGAAATGGAATAAGGATGAATTCAGAAACATACAAAAGGAACATGAGTTGATCCAAACAAAGACGAAGGAAGTACAACAATAAATAATCAACGAAGTCAAAAGTGAAGGGCTAGCAGAGGAGGAAGGGCAACTGATTAATAAAATGGAGTAGAGGAGACAAAAAGAAGAAATACTTTGGAAACAAAAATCCATAATTCAATGGTTAAAGGAAGGAGAATGAAATACAAGGTTTATTCACAAAGTAATGATCTATCATATTCAACAGAACTGGATATTCTTCCTAGTAGATCTATCATATTCAACAGAACAAGATATTCTCCCTAGTAGATCTATCATATTCAATAGAACAAGATATTCTCCCTATTAGATCTATCATATTCAACAGAGCAGGATATTCTCCCTAGTATATCAGCAAGGCAATCATCTTACTCAAAATTAAGACATGGAGAATCTGTTAGTGCAACACTTGAAAGGGCTGCTGACAGAACCAAACATAAGAAGGGAGGAGAATATAAACAAAATCATAGAGTGCATCCCCAATCTGGTGAGCAGAGATCAGAACATGGCCCTACTAAGAGAAATATCTAAAACAAAGGTAGAATAAGTCATTAGGAATATGGCGAGAAACAAAGCACCAGGGCCAAATGGATTCATAGCTGAATTCTTCCAGGCGACATGGCCATTCATGGGTGGAGACATAGTGAAACTAGTGGAGGAGTACAGGCGCACCAAAAGAATACACCCGGCCCTGAATTCCACATTTATGGCCCTGATCCTGAAGACAGATCATTCAGAAGAATCGCAAGGGTTCAAACCAATGGCACTTTGTAATGTCATATACAAAATTATGGCTACAATTTTGGTTAATCATTTAAAACCTATACTACCTGGGTTGATATCTCAGGAACAAACAGGGTTTATCAAAGGAAAACAAATAACATATGGCATAGTGGTGGCATAAGAGGAAATTCATTCATTAAAAACAAAAAAAAACCCAAAGGAATGCTGGTTAAATTAGATTTGTCAAAATCCTATGATCGACTGAATTGGGATTATTTACAAGGAATATTGAAGGCATTCGACTTTGATGCAAGATGGATAAGTTAGATAATTTCGATGGTATCAACTCTAGTTCTGTCAATTCTACTCAACGGATCACCCACAAAGGCGTTTAACACAACCCAAGGGCTCAGGCAAGGCAGCCCGCTTTTCCCTTTTTTGTCCATCCTGGCAGCGGAAAGCCTTAGAAGGTACATAAAGGAGAAAGTTCGAAGTGAACAGTACACTGGCCTCAGACTATGGGGGAATGATCTACCATTAACTCACCAGCAATTTGTAGACGACATAATGATGTATGGACAGGCATCACTCAAGGAAGCCAGGAAAATAATGGAAATTCTCACAGACTTCAGTAGTGCTTTAGGGATAGAGAAAAACAAAGAGAAGTCTAATATATTTTTCTTCAACACAATAACAATCTCACAAGCTTTCTTAGCAAGAGTAATGGGATTCAGAATAGGAAATTTCCCCTCGAAATACTTAGGAGTTCAGTTAAATGATCAGCAAAACAGAGAGGCAAACTAGAAACCCCTGTTGGGAAAAATCCAAAGAAAGATGTAGAACTAGTCATTCAGGGCACTAAATATGCCAAGTCGCGTAATATTACTGAGATCAATATTACAATCTATCCCGATTTACCAACTAACTAGTCAAGCGACTCCTAAAATAGTATGCCAAAAGATGATAGACATCTTCAACATTTTTTTATGGAAAGGGCCTAGAACGGAAAAGAATGGGCTCCCCTATCATGGAATTGGCTCAGCAAACCCCTAAAAGAAGGACGACTAGGACTCCGAGATCCTTATATACTCAATCAGGTGATGGGGGCAAATTTATGGTGGAGATGGATCTAGGGAGGGGTAGACCTATGGAAACAATTGTGGGAGAGGAAGTATGACATGCCTAGATCAATAGAAGGAAAGTTGAGACTCCAAGACAATAAGAAAGGTTCGACCATATGGAACCTAGCCTTAGATAACAGAAATTTGATTAGCAACCATAGTTTCTGGGAAATCAGAGGAGGTGACAAAGTCAATTTCTGGGAAGAAGCGTGGCAACAGAGATAAAAACTGATAAGTAAGCCTAAGCTTGAAGAAGTCCACCAATATACCAACATCCATGGGGAAAAAACAGTTAAAAACTTTTGGAGCATAGAACCTGGAGAATACTGGAGAAAGTGGAAACAAAAACAGGACTGGCCAGATGCACCAAAAACACCCCAGTGGAAGTTATATGAAAATGAAATGGCAACCCGGAAAATTGCAAAAGCAGAAGGGCTAGACATACTAAGTTGGGGTTACAGGATTAAAGGGATGTTCACAATTAAAGAGGGTTATCAACTACAAGCAGAACATCTCAGACATCAAGAGACAAATATCTAGGAAAGAGTATGGCAAGAAAAGATATGGCCAAAGGTTGCCTTCTTCATGTGGATCCTTCTCCACAGGCGCGCACTTACATGGGATCAACTGCAAAAAAAAGGGCTACAAGGACCCTCGATATGCAACTTATGTAAAGAACAAGCAGAAACAATGGAGCACATGACCAATACATGTAGATATAGTGATAACCTGTGGAAAAAACATAACCAACCCTTCAGAGATAGTGATAGGAATCCAAACAACATGAAGACAACTATAGATAATTGGCGGAAAAATCCTTACCAAAACACAATCCTGAACCGAGCCTGGAGAATTTTGTTAGGGTTCGTCCTATGGGCTATATGGAAGGAAATAAATAACCTAATCTTCAAAGAAAAAGGAAGAACTGAATCAGAAAAATGGAATCAGATAATCTAGAACATAAGAGAGACAATACTGGCAGAGAAATGGTATGAGGAGGATTGGAAAAGCAATCCATAGGAAGAAATAATAATGAAAGGCCTGAACTTGAAACCTAGTATGCTAAACACATCCTCGTGGAAGCACCATACCCCCAATGGAGAGTCTGCAAATTGCTATAAATGGCCTCAAAAATAATTTATCAAACTTAATTTCGAAGGAGCTGCAAAAGGGAACCTTGGTGCGGTGGGGACAGGAGGATTATTCAGAGATAACAAGGGGAAAAATCTCAGAGTTTACACTATGGACTGCGGAAATGCAATAAACAATGAAGCATAGCTTCATGCTCTCAAAAGGGGAATGAAAATTGCGATAAGAGAATGATTCCAAATACTGCAGGTAGAAGGAGACTTGAAAATGGCGATAGAAATGGTGAAGAAGCTACAACAAGGAACACAGTGGGAAAGAATCAACCAAAGCTGGAGGACTGCATGGTTGGTCCAAGAGATCAACAATCTAATTCGACAGATAGGACACATTATCCCAACACATGTCTGAAGGATGGGCAACGTGGAAGTAGACAATCTCGTAAAATTGGGATGTGGCCAGGTAAGCAGAAACCTAGATATAAAAGTAGAAGAGTTATTACAAATGGAGGAAATGAAGAAACTAGTCGAAATACTAGAAAAAGACAAGGAGCATGAGGAGAACCCCCGATGAGGGTGTGGCAGAGAAGAGGAGGTGGGCCAGCAGCGATGGGAAGTGGAGATGTCAGATATCATCCACACGAGCACAAGGATAGAGATCTCTTTTGGATGTGGAGGAAGAGGACAACAGGAAGGGCAGGTGGAAGGACAAGGTAGGGAGGGAGAAAGCCCCAAGAGGAGGCAGGTGGAGCTAAGAAGGGTAGGAAGAGAGGAAGGCATGGGAGCCAGCGGGAGAGCAGGCAGAATGATGCCAACAAGTGGCAGGATAATGGAGAAGGACTCATGGTAGGAGTAGCCGGATGCACGAGGGAGTTAATGAGAGTCAGAGTGGGAAGGGACGGAGGGCCATCATTCCTAGGTGAAGAAATGAGGAAAAGGGTGGTAAGTAAATTTGAAGGATAGGTGGTAGGTATGTCGAAAGGCAATAGGGAAAGGGAGGTAAAACAAAAGGGTAGAGATATAGATGTTAGTTGCATGCAGAATGTGAGAGCGAGAGTAGGAGCAGAGAAAGGTGGTTGATTCAAGACAAAGATGCAGACCGGGGGAAGCAGTTGCACCAACTCTGGTCAACGGTATGTTTTTCTCCATTTCCTAAACCACAGAATTATAGTTATGTCAAATTCAATAGTCTTTGGGAAAAAGACTGAGAAAGGTTTGGACTCTGAAAGAGTTGAAACCGGGATCTCCTAGAACACCACCTACAGAGAAAAGGAGGGAGGTCAAGGAGAGAAGAACGAACCTGGCAAGGGAGAAGGTCTAAGGAATTCCACTCCGGCCAGGTGGATCCTGAGGCTTGGAAGAGATTTCGTAGGTAACTGGAATAGCGAGGAATCCATCATGGAGACCTCAGGAGATAAGACAAGGGATAGTGCAGCCTCTGAGAAACCTATCTGGAATTTCCTGAGTAAAACTGAGAGGAAAACCAGAGGTTCAATTAGAGTAAAGAATGTAGACAGGAGCGAGAATGGAATGAAATTACCTTGTGCAGCCCAGAACAGGAACATGGTCCTCCCCTATAGTTCTCTCGGTAGAATTTCTATGGTAAAAATACCTTGCGTTGTCCAAAACAAGGACATAGTCCCCCCTAGTGGCCTCCCCAATAGGTTGTCTATGGAAAACCTTCTGTACGAAGGTTGATAGGGAGAGACTAACCTGAGAAAAGAAGAATTGAGTGGAAACAAAGAGAAAACCCAAGAGATGGCAGGGGGAAAGCGGAGGGGAATGATAAGAAAACTTAGGCCGTCAGGTCTTGAGAGAGATACCAAGCATGGCTCAACTAAATGTAAGACAGATTGGGTGTTATACCAATAGAATACTGATACTTTTCATGCTAGTGTTTTAGGTTTAATCATAATTTTTGTCCATTACAATGTGAAGGCAAGCAAGAACATAGAGGAAAGCAAACTGGGAGAAGGAAACGACAACCGTGACAATGCAAGAATGGGAAGAGATGGAAAATAAGTGACTAAGAAGAGCAATAGAGGTACAGGTAGAAAGATAGCTAGGGGGATGGGAAGCTCTAGCAGAGAACAACGCAAGAGAGGGAGAAAGACAGGACGGGAGCATATGAAGACCCTCATTGATGCGTACATGGTAGGGAACCCACCTGAGGTCAAAGCCCAAATAGCGGGTTGGGAGCGAGAATTAAATGACAATATTACCAACTAATATATTCCCATGGAATAATGGGAAGACATGGTTCAAGACCTGGGAAACACCCGTTGCTGGCACACCCTCTTCAGACAAATGATCCAGCAATACTGGTTCATGAAGAATGTTGTGGCCCGGGCCATGACTCTCAACAAAGAACAGGCAGAAAACAAAGGTCAGGAGGCACATGAGGACACCAAAGGTAAAGATTCCATCAGAGTAGAGCTTCTTAGGGAGATAACAATAATTCAGATACAAACATATCAAAGCAACCTGGCACTAGGAAGGATTGAACAAAGTCTGCAGGATATGAAGAGAAGTGAGATGTCTGGATCCAGTGCTAAAGCCCCAGCCGCCGTGGATTCCTCAGACGAGGAGTAAAACAACGATCCAGATATATATTTTTTTATGTTTTATGGTGATTAGCTTTTATTTTCCAATGTTTATTTTCAGTATAGATAAAATAGGCAATGCTGTTAGGTTGATGGAGAAAGACATACAAATTTTGGATAGCTTTTAATGCTGATAGGTGGCCAACCTGGTTTCCTACGAGTAGGTTGAAGCTACTTGGAACAAATGGAAAAACTTGATTTTGGCCAGTTAATATAAATAGCGAAAGTAATACCAAGTTTACAAAAAAAAAAAATGTAGAGGAAATCTCCATGTCACTATCTAGTCACTGCCGTATGTCATCCTAAGTGTCATCCATTACTAACAATAGACTTAATAAAAATAGAAAATTACTAAAATAGTTGAAGATACTAAATGGAAAGAAAGGTCTAGTAATGAATGAAAAGTGGTCATATGTGCCCCTAGTGATGTATGGAATATGATTAAATGATTGTCGAAGTGAGGTCTTGATGAAATCCTCAGTTTAAAGTACCTCAACACCTGCTCGAAGTATAATCACAAAGTATGTTAGTGAATGAGTCCCAATAATTTTTAGCCATGTTTGGTACTCATGTAAAAAATCTATATAAAACATTCAATGAGTCCCACTAATTTGTAGCCATGTTAGGTACTCATGAAACAAAATATGCAACACACAATATGAAAAAGGTGAGGTAAAGAGGGAAAACCTAGTGGGAAGAAGATCATGGCTAAAAATACAATGCACATAATGCCAAATATGTAATTATTGTGATAAGGGATGGTGTTTTTGATAAACTCCAACACATATTTTCCCTTGTATCCACCCTATACCATGATGTACGAATCCTTTTTCTATTAGTTGAACATGTACTTGCTAACAATAATAGTGAGATTTTGTGGAGTACCAAAAAACTAAGAACTAGTTCTCTGTGACTTGGCAGTTTCTCCCACTAGCTCATTGACTATTTGTAAAGTATGATGTGCCCTTTGTATCTTATGATATAGAAATGAAATGTGTTTCTTAGGGAATTCTAAATTAAATACTAAATATGATAAACATTCTAGTATGAAGAGTATGAAAAATCATCTTGAAGATCTCTCTTAGAAAGACGTGTCAAAGAAGTTGTTGTAGTAGGACTAGTGTAAGGTACCAAATTAGAATAATTTGATGTCTCCAATGATTAGAGAAAATTGAGTCTAAAATATTTCTATTAGATAATGAAGTAATAAAAGTTAAAAAATGACTCATACCTTGATACTTTGGTGGCTTGTCTCTAGTCTTCTTCTTGATATTGTCTAGGATGAGGTCATCTAGCTTATGCTGCTAAAATACTTTGGCCATAAGATCATTTTTCTTCACCATACAAGAACTCTACAAATGAAATCATGTAATTTAGTAGTTTCACTTTTTTCTCTCCTTATTAGATTTTCTTCCCTTGGGGATCATACTCTCCTTACTCGATGATCCGAATTGGATCCTTAAACTCTCTTAAAGCTACCTGAACTTTGTAAAAACTCATACCGAAGTTTAAAGTCTTGTGGATGTCGAAGCCTATTAGAAATAACCTTTGAACAACGACAGTTTGTAGCCAACACAGAACACTGAGGACCTCGGTTGAAGCACATTGAATGAGGCCCATGGAGACCGCGCAGTGGCATAAACTGGCAAATGGGAAATCTAGATCAGAAAATGGTTAATCATTAAGACTTGGGAAAATTTAAAGTTTTCGAAGTGGGAGAGGTTCTTGTAAGTTAGACAAGAATCCTAAGAGCCCCATTTTCAGATCAGGTGGTATCAGAGCTTAAGATTGATTAACCCCACCTTCAAAGAAGGTTGTATCAGAATGCTTGATTGACAGGGCAAAGATTGCTTGTCCAAAAGGTGTTTGGACAGTCAAAGATTGATTGCCTCATCGATTGTATGCTTGTTTGCAGACTGACTATTGTTTGAGTTTGCAGAGGTGAAGGGAAAGCTATTGATAGCTCAGTCCAGGAAGGACAAGAAGGAAGAAGGGCTGAAGGCATTCTTCTTATCCCCAAAAGACCTCAAAGAAACCCTTGAAGCACAAGAGGTTTGTTGCAAAAGGTTGCTTGAGTAAGCTCTTTATTAATCTTGTTTGAAGTTCTTTTGTTCATTGGCATAATGAAAACTTCTACAAGTGAGTTCTCAAATTCTTCTTGCTCCCGAAGTTCCTTTAATGGAGACATGAAGCAAGACTTGTCCACCATGATGGATATGGTGAGAGAAATGTATGAGGATGGAAGGAAGAGCAGCATACATAGAGAGTAGTTGAATTTTGTGGAGGAAGAGAAGTAGATGCTTTTTGACAAATTGCAGGAAATGGAGAGGCAACTTCATATTGCAAATATGAACCTGAAAAGGATGCATGAGTTGGAATCACAGCTCTTTGTTGCAAAAGAAGTCTTGGCCAAGTATTCAAATTCTTCTAAGAATGCTTATATTGGTTCTTTTGAAAAACATACCAGAGGCATAGGTTCCAAGCTAATGTCCAAGATGGGCTATAAAGGAAAAGGATTGGGCAAACATGCACAAGGTATTGTTGAGCCAATAATGGTTGAGGAAAGGCCTAAGTATTTGGGTCTTGGTTATGGACAGTCTTATGGAGAGAGTTCCAAAGCTGCCATGAAGGCCATTGAAACAGTTCCAAAAAGGAGTTTCATTGCAGGTCCTCTCAGAAGTGTGAGGATTGTATTCAGGAGGAATGAGATAGCTCGAAACATCATTCACATGATGCAAGTGTTCAAAAGCACATACTTGAACCAGAGAGTTGTGGAAACTCTGACAACCTTGAAGAAAGTGATGGTGTTCCAAAGGGAGCCACTTTTTCATTTTCTTCACCTCCTCATGAAGGAAATAAAGGTGAAAGAGGCAGGTATAAATCTAGTTCTAAACACATTCCTTTTGATTTTGTAAAGCATGGAAAAATAATTGCATGTTCCTTTTGTGGTTTGGATAACCATTATGTTTCTAGATGTTGGAAGAGGATGGCCACATACAGGAAACTTTTGAAGGAAAAGAAGCAAGCAACCAAAGGTCCACATGACAAGGCAAATCATGCTGTCAAAAGGATGCACGTGTGTTGCACTTACTGCCATAAGCAAGGGCATCTTGCTGAAAGGTGTTGGACTTTGAATCCAGCACTGCTTCCACCAAAGCTAAAGGAGAAGGTGGAAAAAGAAAATGGCAGGAATGGAAATAAAGATTCCATGATTGATGTGGTTCAGGATGATTCACATATTGATGCTGATGTGCAAACAAAGGAGGGACCTTTGAAATGGATTGGTAAGAAATGGTTAGAATTCTTATCCAATTAAGACTGCATGTCCTTTGATGCATCTATTTTCTTTTCTTTGTGGAATAAATGCAAGTTGCAAGATCTTACCAAAATGGTAAATAGAAAGAAGTTGAGTAGGAAACTCACTTTATCGCTGCAACAGTATGTTCATTTCAGCTTCGAAAGTACAGTGTACTTAAGCGAATGAAAGATGGAATGCATGCATGAGCATGAGATGCATGTAATGTTGGCTTGAGAGAAGCTAACTTGGTCTCCAAAATGGAGATAATGATGAAGTATTTCATCTTTTGGAAAAGAGTCCTAAAGGTCTTTTTCTACATGCTTGACTTGAAGGGTCATTTTTTTTAAAAGCATGTTTTATTGGCTTGTTATCTAGTCAATCATTTGTATGCAGATATAAGACATGGAAGGGTTCACAAGATGTGAAATCTGTTTCTTTTTTGAAGCAGGAGTTAGCCCATGTAGTTGTTGTCTGTATGCCTATTGTTGTTAACAATTGTTGTTGGCACCTTTTCAAACAGGTACAAATGAAAGTTTTGTGGAGCATATGTAATTCACATTTTTTTGAGCCACCTTGGATCAAGGATCAAGGAAAAGAAGTTCAAACTACCTTCTGTAAACTTCACAGCTGAAGTTCTGCATGAAGTCAAGGAGGAAAAAAATTCTTCTCGAGACGACCAACCCATCCAAGAAGGGAAGTGGTCAGAGATTTTTGCGAAGGCAAGTGTAGGGAGGCTGAAAGAAGAGGGTGTTGTTACTCTCATTTACTGCACATATCAGTATATTAGTCTTTTGGTGGACCAAAAGTTCCTTAGTGGGAAGGTGTGATCTGAATTGGATCCTTAAACTCTCTTAAAGCTACCCAAACTCTGTAAAAACTCATACTGAATTTTAAAGTCTTGTGGATGTTGAAGCCTATCAGAAATAACCTCTGAACAACGACAGATTGCAGCTAGCATGGAACAACAAGGACCTCGGTTAAAGTGCGCTGTCCGAGGCCCATGGAGACCGCGCAGTGGCGCAAAATGGCAAATGGGAAATCCAGATCAGAAAACGGAGGCCATTTCTGATGTGCGATTCTAATCGCACATCGTTGGGAAAAACCCCTCGAGAAGGAAAAGCCCCGAGCGCACGGTCACAAGGGAAGCTAGAAAACCATGGGAAAAGCGCTAAAACTGAAGGCGGGTCCCGCGCTCCAAAATCGGTGGAATATCAGAGGCATTTCGGGCGGTAAGCGGGTTTGTCAGAGGACCCAGCGATTCCATACATTGATTGACGTGTGTCTGGCGAATGAGAGAGAAAACCGCTCTCATGGCAGGCTAACGTTCGAGCAAGTCATCTACGTGATAAGAGCGATAACCGTAGGATCTGGAGACTCCAGATCTAATGGCAGAGATTGGGCCCGATGGATGATTGGATTTGACAAGGAAAATAAGCCACAATGCATAAAAGTTTGAAGTTCGATTTGACCACTGAGCTGGCAGATGAATCATGTCATAGATTAACCAAAATAATGGACCGTCGAGGAAGAGCTGGCACACAGTTCATGAAGGGACAAGTGGCCACCTCCCTATTAAACATTTCATAGTGGCGATGACGCAGAAGCAGGGAATTCCAAGCGGACAGAGGCAGGCGATCCGAAGAGACGGAAGAGGAAGTGAACAATCATGAGACAGGTTGGCTTTAAGCCATGAACAGACAGAGAGTAAAAAGGCGGGGGAAAAAAGAGAGTAGCCTAGGAAGCAGTAAGCAGACCTAGAAGTAGAGAAACCAGAGCCGAGCTCATTGTAATAGGCAGAGCCACCAGAGGTTGGAGGCAGAGCCAAAAAGCCAGAGAGCTCAATTGACAGTAGCATATTGTTGTTGAAGTTGCTTGGAGGTTGAGTGACTCATAGAGGCATGCAAAGGCCGAAAGAAAGAGCTTAGAGAAGCCATAGCAGAGAGCCGCAAGCCAGAGCCAGAGCCAAGAGCCAGAGTGAGCACTGGAAGCAAGAGCTGAGAGCCAGAACCAGAGCCCGCGCTAGAGAGCCAGAGCCAGAGTCAGAGCCAAGAGCCAGAGCAAGAGCCAGAGCTAGAGCCAAGAGCCAGAGCTAGAAAGTCGAAGAGCTCCAAGAGCCAAGGGATAAGATGGTGTTCTAAGCCCAATGTTCCTGTGTAAAACATTGGAGTTGAGTGTGGAACTTGTAAAAGAACTGTTTCCATAATCCCAGGGAGCCTAGTCGAGTTGACTAGAGCTCAAGGAGACATAGCCCAAGATATCAGGGTGAACTCCATATTATATTGTTGTCTTATGTATTTTTTTTTTTTTACTGCTACTTTAACTACTGTTATATGCATTTATATATTAGTTTAAGCACATTCCCATATCAACACAAACAACAGATTTTAAAGTTAATAATCAGCTGAAAACAAATACAAGAATACACCTTATTTTCAAGCATTTCTTAATTTCGCATTGGTTAATCATTAATACTTGGGAAAATTTAAAGTTTTGGAAGTGGGAGAGGTTCTTGTAAGTTAGACAAGAATCCTGAGAGCCCCATTTTCAGATCACTTGATTAGATTCTTTCTCCATGTATCTGATCAAGATCCCTTGTTTTCTACTTCTCTTTCTTGTTATCATCCTTCATTGTAAATGCCTAGGGTTTGGAATGCTTAAGAGCCCCAATGTATATAATATTAGACTGCGCAGTTATCAAGGACTCAATAAAATAACATAAACATGGAATATTCCAGTTTTTACCCATGGAGATTTTAGAAGTATGGAAATAAGAGATAGAAACAACAAATTAAGGACCTAGATTAAAAAGTATAGAAAGGAAAAATTGTTCCTCCTTCATATTTATCCCACAAGATTTTACCTATGTCTTAAGATTCTTGAATTCTTAGAAGAATTCCTACAGGGAATCAAAATGGTTGGGATCTATATAAATCATATCAATCTCTTGTTGATATCCTCTAAGCTCATCTTTTTGGCCGAACAATTTGTCCAATTTGGTCCAAAGCTTGCGAGGAATTTTACAACCTTGCTAGGAACTTGTAGAAATTAATAAAAATTTTCTATTACAGACGTATTCAAATTGAAAACAAGAGATTACAAATTTCCTCTACTAATGGAAATCATAATTTAGAAACACATGTACTGACATGCAACCATTAAAAAACCACAAGAACACAATGATTTATAGCGGTACCCAATTGGGGAAAACACCTTCGCTTCTTTTCATTAATCATATGAGAGTGAGAAACTAATACAATGTCTTGCTTTGATCCTGAAGCAAAACCTTCACTGCAAACCTTTGCTCCTGCTAACTGTACTTCTCTGGTAAACACTTATCCAATTCAAGACCCCAACTTTCTCTTATTTCCTTTCGCAATCCTTAATGAAATTAGCTCCTAAAAAATCGTAATTTTCTCCTATTTTCTTGAACAATTCCCAAGGAATGCTTCACCTTCTTAACTACCAAGTATGCACACTCAACTAGTATATAATTGAAAATTACAATTTTCCTTTTCCTCCATTCCAGCTAGGCAATTCGAATTTTCATGCATGTATGGGATATTTTTAGTTGATTGATTTGTTTAACTGAGAGATCCTTGAGTCAACAACAAATTTACTACTCAGTTGACCTTCAATTGACTCAACTGAGTACTCCAGCTCAATTAATTGAGTCAAACTGAAAATAATTGAAATAGATTGCTAAATTTTAGCAATCACTTCATGCACTACTCTACTTCTAGCCTCTAACTCAAATTCATTAAGTGAACTAGTAGACGAAAGCCATGTCACACAAGTTATTTGCCATACAAGTGATCTTGTTGATGTGGGAAATCAAATTACTAAATTTGACTAAGGTACAAGTCAAATTTAGCCTTTCTTTCTAAAATTTTAACACTCCCACTTATCAAGAAAGGGATTTTGCACTACTCCTATCCTACACCTATGGAATTCAAATTTGCCTCTTGAAAATGCCTTTTTCAAGATATCTGCATCATGCTCTGTAGTTGGAATGTAGTATAGCATCATCATTCTCCTTTGCACTCAATCCTGCAAGTGCTGGTACCTGATAACAATGTGCTTGGACTTGTTATGAAATATTAGATTCTCAGAAAGTTTGATACAACTCTTCTTATCACAATGACTCACTATCGAATGCATCTCTTGACTAGAAATACCCACAAGTATTTTCCTTATCCATATGGCCTCACATGTTTCTTGAATTTCAGCCATGTATTCAACCTTTACTGAGGTGAGTGCCACAAACCTTTGTTTCCTACTATACCTAGAAATAACTGCAGACCTAACACTGAAGATAGCGTTTGAAGTAATTTTCTTGCCTAATGAACTCCCTAACGAATCTACATAACCGAAACCTTGGAGCTTCACTGCCTCTGACCTTCTGTAGCATAATCCATACTCGATTGAGCCTATGCGGTACCTCATTGCATGTTTTGCTGCCTTCCAATATAACTTGGTAGGATTCACCATGGCTTGACTCAATTGATTAACTGTATAACATATGTCAGGCCGTGTGTTCACCAGATACATCAAGGATCCCACAAGATGTCTGTAGATGGTGGCATCTATTTCCTCTCTTGAAGAAGAGATCCCTCGAGTTTGTAGCTATAGGTGTTTCCATAGGCTTGTAGTTCTTCATGTGAAATATTTGAAGTATTTCAGAGGCATACTTCCCCTGACTCACAAAAAACTCACCATCACCTTGCCATACTTCTAGCCTAATGAAATAATGCATGAAGCCCATGTCTTTCATCTCCAATTATCTTGCAAATTCCTCCTTGGAATAGAGGATCAACTGCTCATCCTTGTTAGAAAAATATATATTACGGAGCAATGGAACACATAAAATATTGCAGAAATCTAAACACAGAAAAGACATAAAACAAGAGAGACACGGATATACGTGGTTCACCCAGTTTGGGCTATGTCCACCCCGAACAGCCAGTCCTTCCTTTCTATTATCCAGCAAAATGAAGAGACACAACCTACAACAGATCCGCTGTAATATCCTCTGTTTTCTCTCACAGTCTCACCTCTCTACTTCTCGCTCAGAGAATACACATCTATTACACAGCCTCAAATACAATGCCCTCATACAAAGAGAGGGGTTGCCTTCTAGGGCAAAAAACCCTAAACTAAACATAATTTCTACCGTCAGATCATCTACCTAATGAACGACCCAGATTGACTAGAAATTACTATACTTTTACAAGGCAATTTTACATCTGTTTTTAGCTTTAGGGGCACTGCCCCCAAAACCCCCACTGGGGGACCGCTGGCCCCCAGACCCCCCAGCCGGGGGGGATCGGCCCCCCCGAACCCCCGGGGGGGGGGACAAGTCCCCCCCACACCCCCCCACGTGGAGGGGTGTACAAACTTCCTGGGGTATACATTTGGCTGAAGCAAAGACCTCTAAACAATCATGCTCCATACGCAACAATCCACTCTAAGTATTAAGTTATTAACATACAAAACCAAGACAAGCAAATTTCCATATACGACAATATGATAGAGATTGGCATCTGCTTCACTTTTTGTGAAGCCCAATCCACTGAGATATGTGTCAATCCGAGTGTACGATGATTAGGGAAACTGTTTGAGACCATACAAGGCTCTCCTGAGTCTAGATATGTGTGTCTCCTTGTCATATGTCTCAAACCCCTCTGGATGCTCTATGAAAAATTCTTCCTCAACAACACCATTGAGAAAGGCGGTCTTCACATCCATCTGATGGATCTTCCACCCTATCTGTGCAATAATGCTAGAATGGTTTTGATGGAGGAATATGTTGCCACCAGGGAAAATGTTTCCTCATAGTCCACTCCCTATACCTGAGAGAAGCCTTTGTTCATAAATTTGCCCTTGTACTTCTTGATGCTCCCATTAGTTGCATGCTTCATTTTTAGATCCATGTGGAACCAACTACTGACTTGTTCTATTGTCTTGGCACCACCTCCCATACATTTTTCTTCATGATGGAGTCATACTCCTCCATCATGGCATCAACCCACAATGGTTGAGAAATTTCTTCCTCAAATGAAGAAGGCTTTGTCTCAATGAATTTTTTCATGAGAGCCATATACCTAATGTATCTGTCTGGTGACCTACTCTTCCTACACTGAGATGAAAGAGCTCCCACATGCTCATGTGCATCTTGCACTAATCTGTCAGCTTCTCTGGTTCTCTTCCTCCCCTCTCTGCAAGATTTTGGTTGAGTGGGTGCCTCCACTCTGCCTCCTATATGCTCCTCTGAATGTGGCTATTCCACAACATCCTAAAGCTTTGTCTGAGGCTCCTCCTTTGGAACTAACAACTACTCCTTCAGTGGGATACTCAATTATCACTCTAGAGAGCATCTTATAGCATTCTCCTCATCAAATTCGACATCTCTCCTTACTATTGTTACTCTGAGTGAGGGAAAATACACCCTATAGTTATGTGGTGTCTCTTTGTATCCTACAAAGTCTCCCTTCTCAACTGTAGGCTCAATGTTCTTCTTGTTATCATTGGAGAATTGACAATACAAAGTCGCTCCAGAAATCCTAAAATGAGCTGCGTCTGGCTTCCTCCTAGAGAAAGCTTCTTTAGGTGTCATCATGCCAAGTATTCTATGAGGGCTCCGTTCTGCAAATAAATTGCGGCATTGCATTCTTCTGCCCATAGATGTAATGGAAACCTTTAATCATGCAACATGGCTCTTGGTGCTCCCACTATACTTATGTTCTTCCTTGCAGCCACCCCATTTTGTTGTGGGTTATGGGGAGTTATCAGTTCCTTTTTAATGCCCTCTTTGGCACAAAATTCCTTGAAGGTGCTAGAAACATATTCTCCTGCATTATCACTTCTCATGGCTTTCAGTTTCTGACTAGTCTCCTTTTAAACCAATTCTTTGAATTCACCAAATTTTGAGAAAACTTCATCCTTATTCCTCATGAAGAAGATCCAACATTTACTTGAAAAGTCATAAAAAAATTACATAATACCTATGTTTTGCTTTAGAGGTTGTAGAAAATGGTCCACATACATCATAGTGGACTCGCTCCAAGATTGATCTAGCTATGCTATCTTGGCCCTGGAAGGTGGATTTGACATATTTTCCCAATGTGCATCCCTTGCAGATAATATGATGGTCAAGGGTGCATTTTGGGTGACTGGTGGTAATATGCTACATGATCTTCAAGGCCCCATGGTGTAAGTGTCCCATGCGTCTGTGGTAGAGTTATCCAATATCTCCAATATTCACATCTCTTCCCTTGCTACTTAGTGCAACACAATATTCCACCTCAACTTTCTAAAGATTATTCACTTGAAATATAATATGTTTAATCTTCCTGGTAGCTACATGTCTCAGAAATGATTTCCCCTTACTGAAAACAACATCATAGCCATGATCCTCTAATACAACTACAAATATCAAGTTCTTATTCAACCCAAGTACATACAAGACATCTTTCAGATGAATATGGGAGTCTGAATCCCTCTTAAAGGTTAAATTTCTAATTCCTTTGGTACTGTACCACTGATCATCCCCGAGTTATACGTGCATATGGAGATCCTTCTCCTCTAGGCTACTGAAGAATTATTGCATGCTGTCATATGGAATGAGGCACCTGAATATAGATAACGCACACCCCCCACTACAGTGCTTGCCATGCATGCAATTAGGGTGAAGTCTAATTCAAATTTTGAGGCAAGTGCTTCACCTCCTACTGCTCTTGAAGGCTTCTTGTTAGAATTCTTGTGCAAAGACATTTTTCATAGTGCCCAAATTCATGGTAGTGAAATTTTTTATCCTTGCTCAAGTCATTCTTCTTGCCATTGTTCTAGATGGTCCCTGGATTTTTTTAGGCCTTCTTTCCCTTATCAACCAAGGAAAAATTATCTTCCTCCTCAGATTTGGATATTAATCTTTCTCCGGTGTTTCGCTGAATTTATTCATGCACTAGATCAGACTATAGTCTCTCCCAATTTGGATTTTTTTCCTTCCCTTTACAGAGTCTTGGTAGTTGTGACAGGATTTTGCAAGGCCTAGGAGAGCTAGGTTCACTAGTAATGAAGAGGGAATGTTTTCTCCAACTCTCCATGATCATCTCGACACTGAATGAATCAAGAGAGATAATCTCGAATGGTTTCTCCTTTATGCATGCAAATGTTTATGAGCTTGTCCCTCAATGCCAATTTCTTGGAATCACTACCATTTTTGAATATCTTGGTGAGTGTCTTCCAGATAGCAAAGTGAGTCTCGTTTCCATATAATTTCGAGACTATGTGGTCTCTCACACCCTCCAGGATGGTCCTCCTAGCTTTTGTGGGATCCTTTTCCCACTGGGATAATTGTTGTGCATATGATATTGTTGGCTTTGGAATGTCAGTTTGGGTGTACTCCAACACACCATTAACATGGAGCACTACTTCCATCCTATCATTCTAGGCTATGAAATTCAAGGTTCCCTCAAGGGCATACTTCAATATTAATCCATTGAAAGACATTTTCTCGCACGAAAGAAAAATTGCTTCAATGAATTTGCAAATTTAACTCTATAAAGGAGAATATCTATTGACTAGTTTCTAGTTTGATTTATACTTTGATATCATGTAGAAATTAATAGAAATTTTCTACTACTGATGTATTCGAACTGAAAACAAGAGATTTCAAATTTCATGTACAATTTTGCAAAATGGAAATCACAATTTAGAAACACATGCAATGACATGCAACCATTAAAATTCCACAAGAACATAATGATTTATAGGGGAGCCCAACTGAGAAAAATCCCTCCGCTACTTTTCATTAATCAGATGAGAATGAGAAACTGTTACAATATCTTTCTTTGATCCTGAAGCATAACCTGCACTGTAAACCTATTCTCTTATTGACTACCCTGCTCTGGCCAACACTTAGGAAATTCAAGGCTGCAACTTGCTCCTATTTCCTTAGGAAATCCTGGAGGAAATTAGCTTCTAAAATATAGGAACTTTGTCCCATTTTCTTGCCAATTCCCAAGGAATTATTCACTTTCTTAACTACCAAGCCTGTACACTCAACTATTATACAATTAATAATTACAATGTTCCTTTCCTCCACTCCATCTAGGTAATTCAGATTCCATGCATGTCTGGGTTATTTTTAGGTGATTGTTTAGTTTAAATTAGAGATCACTAAGTTCATAATAGTTCTACTACTCAACTGAACTTGATTGCTAAATTTTAGCAATCACTTAATGCACAACTCTACTTATAACCTATATCTCTAATTTACTGAGTGAATTTGTAGAAAAAAATGATGTCACACAAGTTAACCGCAATCCAGGTCATCCTGTTGATGTGGAAAATCGAATTACTAAATTTGACTAAGGCACAAGTCAAATTTAGTCTTTCTTTCTACATTTCTAACAACACTCAGTTAACTTGTTAGCAATCCTAGAATATTTAGCAAGTTAAAATTGAAGTGGTAGGCCCTAAGTTATAAAAATATCTAAAAATATCTAATGATAGGATTAGCTGAAAGTTACAAGAGAAAATTATTCCTTGGAATTGAAGTGTAAACTCTCTCATGCAACTTCTAACTTAGATGTAGCTAGAAACCTCCAAAAATAAAATTGAAAGTTAAAGGATAAGGTTGGTAGGTGAGTGGATTATGTTGTGGATAAAGTAGTCTCCTAAAATAAGAAAGGTAATTTGTATAATGTTCATAGCTATGAAATAATGTAGAGGAAATCACCATGTCAGTATCCATTCACTGCCATATGTCATCCTAAGTGTCACCCATTACTAACAATAGACTTAATAAAAATAGAGAATGACTATAATAGCTGAAGATAATAAATTGAAAGAAAGGTCTAGTAATGAATGAAAAGTTGTCATATGTGCCCATAGCGATGTATGGAATATGATTAAGGTCTTGATGAACTCCTCAGTGTAAAGTACCTCAACACCCACTCGAAGCATAATAACGTAGTATGTTAGTGAATGAGTCCCAATAATTTTTAGCCATGTTTGGTACTCATGTACAAAATCTATATAAAACATTCAATGAGTCCCATTAATTTGTAGCCATGTTAGGTACTCATGAAACAACTTATGCAAGACACAATATGAAAAAGGTGAGGTAAAGAGGGAAAACCCAGTGGGAAGAATATCATGGCTAAAAATAGAATGCACACAATGTCAAATATGTAATTATTGTGATAAGGGACGGTGTTGTTGATCAACCCCAAAATAAATATTCCCTTGTAATCACCCTATACCATGATATGAGAATCCTTTTTCTGTTGGTTGAACCTGTATTTGCTAACAATAATAGTGAGATTTTGTGGAGTACTAAAAAACTAAGAACAAGTTCTCTATGACTTGGCAGTTTCTCCCACTAGCTCATCGGTTATTTGTAAAGTATGATGTGCCCTTTGTAGCTTATGATATAGAAATGCAATTTGTTTATTGAGGAATTATAAATAAAATACTAAAATATGATAAACATTCTAGTATGAAGAGTATGAAAAATCATCTTGAAGATATCTTTCAGAAAGAGGTGTCAAAGAAGTTGTTGTAGTAGGACTAGTGCAAGTTACCAAATCATAATAATTTGATGTGTCCAATGATTAGAGAAACTTGAGTCCAAAATATTTCTATTAGATGATGAAGTAATAACATTAAAAAAATGACCCATAACTTGATACTTTGGTGGTTTGTCTCTAGTCTTGTTCTTGACATTGTCCAGGATGTGGTCCTCTAGATTATGCTGTTGAAATAATTTGGCCATAAGATAATTTTTCTTCACCATACAGGAACTTTGCAAATGAAATCATTTCATTTAAGTAGTTTCACTTTGTTCTCTCCATATATTTTCCTCCCTTGGGGATCATACTCTCCTTACTGGATTAGAATCTTCCTCCATGTATGTGATCAAGATCCCTTGTTTTATACTTCTCTTTCTTGTTATCTTCCTTCAATGTAAACGCATATGGTTTGGAATGCTTAAGAGCCCCAATGTACATAATATTAGACTTCTCATTTATCAAGGACTTAATAAAATAATCTAAACATGGAATAATCCATTTTTAACCCATGAAGAGTTTAGAATTATGGAAAGAAGAGACAGAAACAACAAATTAAGGACCTAGATTAAAAAGTATAGAAAGGATACATTGATCCTTCTTCATATTTATCCCACAAGATTTTACCTATGTCTTAAGATTCTTAAATCCTTAGAAGAATTCCTATAAGGAATCAAAATGGTTGGGATATATATAAATCATATTAATCTCCTGCTGACATCCTCTCAACTCATCTTTCTTGCCAAACAATCTATCTAGTTTGGTCCAAACCTTGCGAGGAACTTATAGAAATTAATAGAAATTTTCTAATACTGATCTATTCAAACTGAAAACAAGAGATTAAAAATTTCCTCTACTATTTCATGGAATGGAAATCATAATTTAGAAACACATGTAATGACATGCAACCATTAAAACACCACAAGAGCACAATGATTTACAGGGGAACCCAACTGGGGAAAACACCTTTGCTTCTTTTCATTAATCATATGAGAGTGAGAAACTATTACAATGTCTTGCTTCAATCCTGAAGCACAACCTACAATGTAAACATGTTCTCCTGCTAATTGTACTTCTTTGGTAAACACTTACCCAATTTAAGGCCCCAACTTGCTCCTATTTCCTTGCGCAATCCTCGAGGAAATTAGCTCCTAAAAGATACGAATTTCTCCTATTTTCTTGAACAAAGGAATGATTCACCTGCTTAACTGCCAAGCCTTCACACTAAACTAATATAAAATTGATAATTACAATGTGCCTTTTCCTCCACTCCAGCTAGGCAATTCGAATTTCATGCATGTCTAGGCCATTTTTAGTTGATTGACTGGTTTAACTGAGAGATCCTTAAGTTAACAACAATTTTACTACTCAACTGACCTTCAACTGACTCAACTGAGTACTTGAGCTCAATTAACTAAGTAAAACTAAAAATAACTTAAATAAATTACTAAATTTTAGCAATCACTTCATGCACTAATTTACTTCTAGCCTCTAACTCAAATTTATTAAGTGCATGTCACACAAGTTAACTGCAATCCAAGTCATCTTGCTGATGTGGGAAATCGAATTACTAAATTTGACTAAGGCACAAGTCAAATTTAGCCTTTGTTTCTACATTTCTAACACTCCCTCTTATCAAGAAAGGGATTTTTCACTACCCCTATCCTGCACCTATGGAATTCAAATTTGCCTCTTGAAAATGCCTTTGTCAAGATATCTACATCCTTCTCAGTTGGAATGTATTATAGCACCATAATTCTCCTTTGCAGTCAATCCTACAAGTGATGAAACCTGATATCAATGTGCTTGGACATGTCATGAAATATTCGATTCTCAAAATGTTTGATACAACTCTAATTATCGAAATGAATCACTATCGAATGCATCTCCTGACTGAAAATACCCACAAGTATTTTCCTCATCCATATGGCCTCACATCTTTCTTGAATTGCAAAAATGTATTCAACCTTTACTGAGCTGAGTGCCACAAACCTATGTTTCTTGCTATACAAGGAAATAATTGTAGACCCAACACTGAAGATAGCACTTGAAGTAATTTTCTTGTGTAATGGACTCCCTAACCAATTTGCATCAGTGAAGCCTTGGAGTTTCACTCCCTCTACCCTTTTGTACCATAATCCATACTCAATTGAACCTATGAGGTACTTAAACACATGCTTTCTTGTCTTCCAATATAACTTGGTAGAAGTCACCATGGCTTGACTCAATTGATTAACTGCATATCATATGGCAACCCTTGTGTTTACCAGATACATTAAGGATCCCATAAGATGTTTGTAGATGGTGGCATCTACTTCCTCTCCTGAAGAAGCACTCCCTTTAGTTTGTAGCTAGAGGTGTGTCGATAGGCTTGCAGTTCTTCATGTGAAATATCCAAAGTATTTCAGAGGCATACTTCCCCTGACTCACAAACAACTCACCATCACCGTAACATACTTCCAGCCCAAGGAAGTAATGCATGAAGCCCATGTTTGTGATCTCAAATTCTCTCCTGAGATCCTTCTTGGAAGAGAGGAACAATTGCTCATCCCCTGTAGGTATCAAGTCATCAACATACAAAACCAAGATAAGAAAATTTCCATCTACCACAATGTGATAGAGATTGGCATATGCTTCACTTTTGGTGAAGCCCAATCGACTGAGATATGTATCAATCCAAGTGTACTATGCTTAGGGAACCTGTTTGAGACCATCCAAGGCTCTTTTGATTCTACATATATGTGTCTCCCTGCCATATGTCTCAAACCCCTCTGGCTGATTTATGTAGTTTTATTCCTCAACAACACCATTGAGAAAGGCAGTTTTCACATCCATCTGATGGATCTTTCACCCCATCTGTGAAAATAATCATAGAATGGTTTTGATGGAGGAAAATCTTGCCACTGGTGAAAATGTTTCCTCATAGTCCACTCCCTATACCTGAGAGAAGCCTTTGTCCACAAATCTGGCCTTGTAGATCAATTACATGCTTCATTTTTAGATCCATGTGGAACAAACTACTGACTTGTTCTCTACTCTTGGCACTACCTCCCATACATTTTTCTTCATGACAGAGTCATACTCCTCCATCATGGCATCAACCCACACTAGTTGAGATATTTCTTTCTCAAATGAAGAAGCCTTTGTATCAATGAATTATGTCATGAGAGCCATATGCCCAGTGTATCTTTCTGGTGACCTCCTCTTCCTACACTGAGATGAAAGAGCTCCCATGTGCTCCTATGCATCCTGCACCAATCTTTTAGCTTTTGTGGTTCTCTTCCTCCCCTCTCTGGAAGATTCTAGTTGAGTGGGTGCCTCCACTTTGCCTCCTATCTTCTCCTCTGCATGTGGCTACCCACAACATCCTAAAGCTTTTTCTAAGGCTCCTCCTTTGGAACTAACAATTACTCCTTGTGTGGAATACTCAATTCTCACTCTTGAGAGCATCTCATAGCCTTCTCCTCATCAAATTCGACATCTCTCCTCATTATTGTTACCCTGAGTGAGGGAAAATACATCCTATAGTTATGTGGTGTCTTTTTTATCCTACAAAGACTACCATGTCAACTGTAGGCTCAATTTTCTTCCTGTTGTCCTTGGAGACTTGGCCATACAAAGTAGCTCCAAAAATCTTGAAGGGAGGTACATCTGGATTCCTCCCAGAGAACGATTCTTTGGGTGTCATCATGCGAAGTATTCTATGAGGGCTCCTGTTTTGCAAATAAATTGCGGCGTTGCATGCTTTTACCCATAGATGTAATGGCAACCCCTAATCATGCAACCTGGCTCTTGGTGCTCCCACTATGCTTATGTTCTTCCTTTTAGCCACCCCATTTTGTTGTGGGTTATGGAGAGTTATTGATTCTCTTATAATGCCCTATTTGGCACAAAAGTCCTTGAAAATGATATAAACATATTCTCTTTTATCACTTATCAGTGATTTCAATTTCTGACCAATCTCCTTTTCAAACAATGCTTTCAATTAAACAAATTTTGAGAAAACTTCATCCTTCTTCTGCATGAATAAGATCCAACATTTTCTTGAAAATTCATCAACAAAAATGATGTAATCCCTATGTTTTTCTATAGAAGCTATAGAAAATAGTCCACATACATAAGAGGACTCATTCCAAGGTTTCTCTTGCTATGCTATCTCAATCCTGGAAGGTATATTTGACATATTTTCCCAATGTGCATCCCTTGTAGACATTATGTTGGTCAAGGGTGCATTTTGGGAGACTAGAGGTAATTTGTTGCATGATCTTCAAGGCCCCATGGTGTAATTGTCCCATGCATTTGTGCCAGAGTTCTCCAATATCTCGACTCTGCACTTCTCCTGCCTTGCTACTCAGTGCAACACAAGCTTCCACCTCAACTTTGTAAATATTATTCACTCGAAATCTAATATATTTCATCTTCCTAGTAGCTACATGTCTTAGAAAGGATTTCCCCTTACTAAAAACAACAACATAGCCATGATCCTCCAATACATCTACAAAGATCAAGTTCTTCTTCATCCCAAGTACATACAAGACATCTTTATAATGAAGATGGGAGTCTGAATCCCTCTTAAAGGTTATAGTTCCAATTCCTTTGGTACTGTACCACCCATCATCGCCGAGTTCTATGTGCATATGGAGGTCCCTCTCCTCTAGGCTACTAAAGAATTAATTGCATCCTCTCATATGGAATGATGCACCTTAATATAAATACCACACACTCCTCATTACAGTGCTTGTCATGCATGAAATTAGGGTGAAGTCTAATTCAAATATTGAGGAAAGTGCTTCACCTCCTACTCCTCCTGAAGGATTCTTGTTAGACTTCTTGTGAGGAAATGCTTTTGCATAGTGCCTGAATTCATGGCAGTGATTTTTTTTATCTTTCTCAAGTCCTTCTTGCCATTGTTCTTACAGGTCCCTAGATTGTTTTGGGCCTTCTTGCCCTTACCATTCTTTCCCTTCCCAAACAAGGAAAAATTATCTTACTCCTCAGATTTAGATCTTACTCCATCTCCAACGTTTCGCTGAATTCCTTCATGCACCAAATCAGACCAGAGTCTCTCCCAATTTGGAATGTTTTTCCCTTCCATTTACAGAGTCCTGGTAGCTATGCCAGGATTTTGGAAGGCCTAGGAGAGTTAGGTTCACTAGTTCTGAAGAGGGAATATTTTCTCCAATTCCTCCAAGATCATCTCAACACTAAATGAATCTAGAGAGGTAATGTCGAATGGTTTCTCCTTTATGCATGCAAATGTTTCTGAGCTTGTCTTGCAATGCCAATTTCTTGGAATCACTACCATTTTTGAATAGCTTAGTGAGGGTCTTCCACATAGCAAAGGAAGTCTCCTTTCCATGTAAATTTGAGACTATTTGGTCTCTCACACCCTCTAGGATGGTCCTCCTAGCGTTTGTGGTATCCTTCTTCCACTGGGATAATTACTATGCATCTGATATTACTGGCTTTGGAATGTCAGTTTGGGTGTACTCCAACACACCATTGTCATCGAGCACTTCTTCCATTCTATCATTGCAGGCTATGAAATTCTAGGTTCCCTCAAGGGAATAATTCAATCTCAATCCATTGAAAGACATTTTCTCGCACGAAAGAAAAACTGCTTCACTAAATTTGGAAATTTAACTCTCTAAAGGAGAAGATCTATCACCTGGTTTCTAGTGTGATTTATACTCTCATACCATGTAGAAATTAATAGAAATTTTCTACTACTAATGTATTCGAACTGAAAACAAGAGATTTCAAATTTCCTCTACTGTTCTACATAATGGAAATTACAATTTAGAAAACATGTAATGAAATGCATCCATTAAAACTCCATAAGAACACAATGATTTATAGGGGAACCCAACTGAGAAAAACCCCTCCGCTACTTTTCATTAATCAGACAAGAATGGGAAACTATTACAATGTCTTGCTTCGATCCTGATGCATAACCAGCACTGTAAACATGTTCTCTTGTTGACTGTCCTGCTTTAGCCAACACTTAGTAAATTCAAGGCCCCAACTTGCTCCTATTTCCTTAGGAAATGCTGGAGGAAATTAGCTCCTAAAAGATAGGAATTTTGTCCTATTTTATTGCCAATTCCCAAGGAATGATTCACTTGCTTAACTACCAGGCCTATGCACTCAACTCATATACAATTGATAATCACAATGTCCCTTTTCCTCCACTCCATCTAGGTAATTAAGATTCCATGCATGTTTGGGTTAGTTTTAGGTTCTAAGAAGTACACCCCAAGTTGAATGTTGCCCTTTAAAGTTACTATAAAGTGATATAACAAATTGTCCTATAGAATGTTCTTTACTCTGATGTTCGACTTTTGAAATTGCTAAATATGTGCTATACTTGGACCTCTTTGTTGGATATTTATCAACTATCTCAATAATGTGTTGCTTTTAATATCCCCATGGTGTGTTATCAATATTTGTAAAAGTGGATCAAGAGAGAATAAAATATTCTTTTCATTCACAAAGCTATTGATCTTAGATAGATTGATAAGTTATAAACAAAAGGATGAAATAGTTACCTTTCATACAGTAGGGAGTTGGTTACCTTTCGTAAAGTTGGAACATGGTGTGGATCAAAGAATTTATCCATCTAGAATATCCATGTAACAATATCTTTACCATCAAACTTCCTCATATATTTCTTGGGAATTAATTAGTTCCTTAGTCCTGAGTAGAATCGCGAATAATGCATATCTTGCATCACAATTTTTCAATTAAAAAAATAGATCTTCTAATTGAAAACTAAGATAATTTGAAGTTAACATACCTATAAAAATTGTAGTTTATAGATTGTATTGTTTGCCAAAGTCCCTCCTGAAAGGCCTCTAAAATTTTGGCCCTTGTGAGGTTAAAATTTTGATTTGTAGTAGCCTAATACTTTTTCTTTGAAATTCCATAGGATGGGTGGAGATAAATTTACGGTAACATCCCCAAAACTTATATTTTTAACCCTTTTCAAGAGAAAAAACTTATCCGATCCACCATGTGTGCTATTTTTCATATCAACTCCAGAAACTTGTACCCAAAAGTTATGTCATGTATTATTTTCAAACAAATTAGTGACACTAATTTTAAAAATTTAGGGCTTTAGATATGACAATTTTACCAAGACACTTATTTGAGACTAGTTTCAAGACTAGTCCAAAACTGTAATTTCCACAACTTGTATGTCTAAAAGAAAAGTAAACTATATCCTAAGAATTTTACCATAGATACTTGATAGGTCTCCTTAGTCTCCCCAAACTTTAAATATTTGAAACATCCTCGAGAAAATTCATAGAAACAATTCTTAGATGGCTCATCTGGGACTAAATTTAAGGTTAGTAAAAAGCCCTAATTTCCATAGGTTATATCTTCAAAAGTATAGAAATATAGAACTTGACATTTTGAAAACAAATGCTTTTCGTTAGGGGAAATTTCAAGTCTAAAATGTGCCTCCTAAGGAAAATAAGAAAATAATAGTTAAATAATACACTAAGAGTTATTAAATTTCAAAGGAAGGAAATAAACCTACCTCTTTATATTTCATTTTTTACTAAGTTATCTCCTCATAGGTTTACTCTAATTTCAAGTGTAGGACCTTGTTGGATGCGGAATTAAATTTTTCTTCTAATGACTATCACTTTGCATATTTTTTGTAGACCCACAATGAGATAAATTGGAAATACATGGAAACAATCCTTTACGAAATGTGTTTCTAGTTTTTCTCACTGTGAGTTTAACAAAAGTATACATAGTGGGTAGTTAGTGGATGCATAATCAAATTCCGTCTCTAACGAAAGCCTAGATTTGAAATTTGAGTAAACCTATAAGGAAATAAGTTGAAAATATAATGAAAAAAAGTAGTGTACTTCATTTTCCTAAAAAATGCATCTTGAATCCTATTGGTTCTTTTAAAGTTGATTTTGATAATATAAATTTTGTTTTGAGCCCAATTTTTTACCTCAAAACTCCTATAATGTTATGTATTCTTAGGCTCCCAAAAATTTCCTAGTCTGAACTATCCTAAAAGAATGTTATAGTGAAAACACCAAGATGACTCATTTGAAGGAGCCAAACCCAAGGCTTTTATGCTTTGAAATCAAATGGAGTGCACCAAACACTCAAATAGCATAAAAAGAGAAATATGAGTAAGTCCACGCCTTGAGAATGAGAGATAATAATGAATGTGAATCTTCTTTGAGGGAAATCCACCCTTTACAATAGCATAAATTTACAAGATGGGATGATTTCTAAAACTAGGTCTCCTTGGTATATATACGAGACAAAAGTTACAATTACAATTGAAGGGTATAGCTAACAATACTAGTATAACAATAGAATGAAATAAATCAATATCTAGGGCCTAAAAACATGAAAGTTAAAAAAGAAAGAAGATGGACTTCACTAGCCATTGTAAGCAACAATGACATTTTCCCCTTCTTCAATGGTTAATAAATAATAAAAGAAAATATTGGAAACTCTCTACAATAGTGTTAATATCCATATTGTTTAAGCCATTGATCTTGAATCTGAAAGATAAACCAATAGTCTGCGTACTAAAATAGTGGGAATTCCTAGAAATCTAAATGGAAAAACCAACATTCGATGGGATTTCACTAGGTTATTTATTTCTTCGATATGTGCAAATTATAATATTCTCAAGATGTCTAGTCCAATCTTAGTATTCACATGGGAATTTGGATAGCAATTCCTCTCACACTTAACAAAAAAACATCCCTCTTCCTTTGGGGTGCAAGAATAAATAAGAGAATAACTTAACTAGCGGCTTAGCCAAGTGTCCACAAGTCTTAATTTCCCTCAAGTCTACTGTCGAATTGTCCTCTTTTGTCCTTTTTTACTCAAATATATTTGAAAAACAATTTCTAATGTTTTTATTTTTTAAATGCAAATTTTTTCTCTTGTTTACCTATGTTTGTGTGTGTGTGTGTTTTCTTTCCATTCACCATGCATACATTCATAATATTATATTAATGTAGGTTTGAAAAGAAAATACTAAACTAGCTACTACGAAATAAGAGAGAAGAGAGAATAAAACAAAAAAGAAAATTGACTAACAAAAGAGACAATTTGAATTGCTCATGAAACTTTAATTTGATATTATTGTCGAACATGAATATAATAAATAATGTTTCCATGAGAGAAACAAAATTGGAATGAGGTTTGGGTTCCCTTATGGATGCACTTATAAAAAGTAATAGAAATTTGCTACTATTGAGGTATTCAAACTGAAAACAAGAGATTACAAATTTCCTCTACTATTTCATGGAATGGAAATCATAATTTAGAAAAACATGTAATGACATGCAACCATTAAAATACCACAAGAACACAATGATTTACATGGGAACCCAACTGGGGAAAACACCTTCGCTTCTTTTCATTAATCATATGAGAGTGAGAAACTATTACAATGTCTTGCTTTGATCCTCGCGCACAACGTGCATTGTAAAACTTTTCTCCTACTCACTATACTACTATGGTAAACACTTATCCAATTCAAGGCCCCAACCTGCTCCTATTTCCTTACACAATCCTCAAGGAAATTAGCTCCTAAAAGATAGGATTTTTCTCCTATTTTCTTGCACAATTCCCAGGGAATTATTCACTTGCTTAACTGGCAAGCCTACACATTCAACTAGTATACAATTGATAATTACAATGTGCCTTTTCCTCCACTCCAACTAGGTAATTCGAATTTCATGCATGTCTGAGCTATTTTTAGCTTATCCACTAGTTTAACTGAGAGATCCTTGAGTTAACAATAATTTTACTACTCAAATGACCTTCAACTGACTCAACTTAGTACTTGTGCTCAATTAACTGAGTCAAACTGACATAGATTGCTAAATTTTAGCAATCACTTCATACACTACTCTACTTTGAGCCTCTAACTCGAATTTATTAAGTGAACTAGTAGACAAAAGCCATGTCACACAAGTTAACTGCAATCCAAGTCATCCTGTTGATGTAGAAAATCGAATTACTAAATTTGACTAAGTCACAAGTCAAATTTAGCCTTTCTTTCTACATTTCTAACACTCCCTCTTATCAAGAAAGGGATTTTGCACTACCCCTATCTTGCACCTATGGAATTCAAATTTTCCTCTTGAAAGTGACTTTGTTAAGTTATCTGCATCCTGCTTCTCAGTTGGAATGTAGTATAGCATCATAATTCTCCTTTAAACTCAATCCTGCAAGTGATGGTACCTGATATCAATGTGCTTGGACTTGTCATGAAATATTGGATTCTCAAAAAGTTTGATACAACTCTGATTATCACAATGAATCACTATTGGATGCATCTCCTGACTGAAAAGACCCACCAATATTTTCCTCATCCATATGGCCTCACATGTTGCTTGAATTGCAGCCATTCAGCCTTTGCTGAGTTGAGTGCCACAAACCTTTGTTTCCTACTATACTAGGAAATAGCTGCAGACCCAACACTGAAGATAACACTAGAAGTAATTTTCTTGTCTAATGGACTCCCTACCCAATCTGCATCAGTGAAGCCTTGGATCTTCACTCTCTCTGCCCTTTTGTACCATAATCCATACTCGAGTGAGCCTATGAGGTACCTCAACGCATGCTTTGTTGCCTTCCAATATAACTTGGTAGGATTCACCATGGATTGACTTAACTAATTAACTGCATAGAAAATGTCAAGCCTTATGTTTACCATATACATCAAGGATCCCACAAGCTATCTATAGATGGTGGCATCTACTTCCTCTCTTAAAGAACCACTCCCTCCATTTTGTAGCTAGAGGTGTGTCCATAGACTTGCAATTCTTCATGTGAAATCTCTGAAGTATTTCAAAGGCATAATTCCCCTGACACACAAACAACTCACCATCACCCTGCCATACTTCCAACCCAAGGAAGTAATGCATGAAGCCCATGTATTTCATCTCAAATTATCTCGCAATGTCCTCCTTGGAAGAGAGGATCAACTGCTTATCCCTTGTAAGTATCAAGTCATGAACATACAAAACTAATATTATCAAATTTCCATCTACCATAATGTGATAGAGATTGGCATATGCTTCACTTTTGGTAAAGCCCATTCCACTGAGATACGTGTCAATCTAAGTGTACAATGCTTAGGGAACCTATTTCAGACCATACACGACTCTCCTAAGTCTACATATATTTGTCTCCCTGTCATATGTCTCAAACCCCTCTAAATGATCTATGTAAATTTCTTCCTCAAAAACACCATTGAGAAAGGTGGTCTTCACATCCATCTGATGGATCTTCCACCCCATCTACGCAACTAATTCTGGAATGGTTCTGATGGAGGAATATATTGCCACTAGGGAAAATGTTTCCTCATATTCCACTCCCTATACCTAAGAGAAGCCTTTGTACGCAAATCTGGCCTTGTACTTCTCGATGCTCCCATCAGTTGCATGCTTCATTTTTAGATCCATGTGGAACCAACTACTGATTTGTTCTCTAGTCTTGGCACCACCTCACATACATTGTTCTTCATGATCGAGTCATACTCCTCAACCATGGCATCAACCTACACTGGTTGAGAAATTTCTTCCTCAAATGAAGAAGGCTCTGTTTCAATGAATTTTGTCATGAGAGCCATATACGCAGTGTATTTTTCTGGTGACCTCCTCTTCTCGCGCTGAGATGAAAGAGCTCCCACATGCTCTTGTGCATCCTGCACCAATTTGTCATATTCTCTGGTTCTCTTCCTCCTGTCTTAGGAATATTTTGGTTGAGTGGGTGCCTCCACTTTGTCTCCTGTCTACTCCTCTACATGTGGCTACTCCACAACATCCTAAAGATCTGTCTGAGGCTCCTCCTTTGGAACTAACAACTGCTCGTTCTTTGGGATACTCAATTCTAACTCTAGAGAGCATCTCATAGCCTTCTCCTCATCAAATTTGATATCTCTCCTCACTATTGTTACCTTGAGTGAGGGAAAATACACCCTATAGTTATGTGGTGTCTTTGTGTCTCCTACAAAGACTCCCATCTCATATGTAGGCACAATTTTCTTGCTGTCATCCTTAGAGACTTGGTGAGACAAAGTGGCTCAAAAAATCATGAAATAAGATACATCTGGATTCCTCCTAGAGAAAGCTTCTTTAGATGTCATCATGCCAAGTATTCTATGAGGGCTCTTGTTCTGAAAATAAATTTCGGTATTGCATGCTTCTGCCCATATATGTAATGGAACCCTAATCATGCAACATGGCTCTTGGTGCTCCCACTATGCTTATGTTCTTCCTTGCAACCGCCCCATTTTTGTATGGGTTATGGGGAGTTATCAGTTCCCTTCTAATGCCCTCTTTGGCATGAAATTCCTTGAAGGTCCTAGAAACATATTCTCCTCCATTATTACCTCTCAGGGCTTTCAGTTTATGACTAGTCTCCTTTTCAATAATTGCTTTTAATTCATTTTTTTTTATAGAAAAATTCATCCTTATTCCGCATGAAGAATATCCAACATTTCTTGAAAAGTCATCAACAAAAATTACATAATACCTATGTTTTGCTATATAGGTTGTAGAAAATGGTCCACATACATTAGAGTGGACTTGCTTGAATATTTCTGTGACTATGTTATCTCGGCCCTAGAAGGTGGATTTGACATATTTTCCCAATGTGCATCCCTTGGAGACATCATGTTGGTCAAATTTTGGGAGACTAGTGGTAATTTGCTGCATGATCTTAAAGGCCCCATGGTGTAAGTGTCCCATGCGTCTATGCCAGATTTCTCCTAGGGTATTGTAAGGCCCATCATCCTCGAGTTCTATGTGCATGTGGAGATCCTTCTACTCTAAGCTACTGAAGAATTCTTTGCATCCTGTCATATGGAATGAGGCACCTGCATATAGATACAACCCACTCCCCATTAAAGTGCTTGCTATGCATGCAATTAGGGTGAAATCTAATTCGAATTTTGAGGCAAGTGCTTCACCTCCTAGTCCTCCTGAAGGCTTCTTGTTAGACTTCTTGTGCATACATGTTTTCCATAGTGCCCGAATTCATGGCAGTGAATTTTTTTTTTATCTTGCTCAACTCCTTCTTCTTGCCATTGTTTTGGCTAGTCCCTGGATTTTTTGGGGCCTTCTTTCCCTTACCCTTCTTTCCCTTCCCAACAAAGGAAAAATTATCTTCGTCCTTAGATTTGGATGTTACTTCGTCTTCGGTGCTCCGCTGAATTCCTTCATGCACCAGATCAGACCAGAGTCTCTCCCAATTTGGATTTTTTCCCTTCTATTACAGAGTCCTGGTAGCTGTGCTAGGATTTTGGAAGGCCTAGGAGACTTAGGTTCACTAGTTCTGAAGAGGGAATATTTTCTCCAACTCCTCCAGGATCATCTCGACACTGAACGAATCTAGAGAGGTAATGTCAAATGGTTTCTCCTTTATGCATGCAGATGTTTCTAAGCTTGTCCATCAATGCCAATTTCTTGGAATCACTACCATTTTTTAATAGCTTAGTGATGGACTTCCACATATAAAAGGGAGTCTCCTTGCAATGTAAATTCGAGACTACGTGGTTTCTCATACCCTACAGGTGGTTCTCCTGGATTTTGTGGTATCCTTCTTGCAATGGGCTAATTGTTTTGCATTTGATATTGTTGGATTTGGAATGTCAGTTGGTTGTACTCCAACACACCATTATCATCGAGAACTACTCCCATCCTATCATTGCAGGCTGTGAAATTTGAGGTTCCCTCAAGGGCATACTTCAGTTTTAATCCGTTGAAAAACATTTTCTCTCACGAAAGAAAAATTGCTTCACTGAATTTGCAAATTTAACTCTCTAAAGAAGAAGATCTATTGACTGGTTTCTAGTGTGGTTTCTACTCTGATACCATCTAGAAATTAATATAAATTTGATACTGCTGATGTATTTGAACTGAAAACAATAGATTTCAAATTTCCTCTAATTTCTGCAGAATGTAAATCAAAATTTAGAACACATGTAATGGCATGCAACCATTAAAACTCCATAATAACAGAATGATTTATAGGGTAACCCAACTAAGAAAAACCCCTCCTTTACTTTTCATTAATTAGATGAGAATGAAAAACTATTACAATATCTTGCTTCGATCCTGAAGCATAAACTGCATTATAAACTTGTTCTCTTGTTGACTATCATGCTTTGGCCAACACTTAGCAAATTCAAGGCCCCAACTTGCTCCTATTTCCCTAGGAAATCTTGGAGGAAATTAGCTCCTAAAATATAGTGATTTTGTCCTATTTTCTTTCCAATTCGCAAGGAATGATTCACTTTCTTAACTGCCAAGCTTGTACACTCAACTCATATATAATTGATAATTACAATGTTCCTTTTCCTCCACACCATCTAGGTAATTCAGATTCGATGCATGTTTGGGTTATTTTTAGGTGATTGACTAGTTTAATTAAGTGATCATTGATTTAACAACAGTTCTACTACTCAACTAACCATCAAATGGCTCAACTAGGTACTTGAGCTTAGTTACCTGAGTTAAACAGAAAATAACTGAATTGGATTGATAAATTTTATCAATCACTTAATGCACAACTCTACTTATAGCCCCTATCTCTAATTTACTAAGTGAACTTGTAGAAAAAAAAGATGTCACACAAGTTAGCTGCAGTCCAAGTCATCCTGTTGATGTGGAAAATCAAATTACTATATTTGATGAAGGCATGAGTCAAATTTAGTCTTTCTTTCTACATTTCTAACAACACTTAGTTAACTAGTTAGCATTCCTAGAATATTCAGTAAGGCCAAAATGAAGTGGTAGACCCTAAATTATAAAAATATCTAATGATAGGATTAGCTGAAAGTTACAAGAGAAAAGTATTACTTGGAATTGAAGTGTAAACTCTTTCATGCAACTCCTAACTTAGATATAGCTAGAAACCTCCAAAAATAAAATTGAAAGTTAAAGGATAAGTTGGGTAGGTGATTGGATTATGTTGTGGATAAAGTAGTCTCCAAAAATACAGAAGGGAATTTTTATTAGTGACCATAGGTATGAAATAATGTAGAGGAAATCACCATGTCCCTATCTAGTCACTGCCACATATCATCCTAAGTGCCACCCATTACTAACAACAGACTTAATAAAAATAGAAAATGATAAAAATATGTGAAGATACTAAATGGAAACAAAGGTCTAATAGTGAATGAAAAGTGGTCATATGTGCCCCTAGAGATGTATGGAATAGGATCAAATGATTTCCTAAGTGAGGTCTTGATGAAATCCTCAGTGTAATGTACCTCAACACCCACTCGAAGCATAATCACACAGTATGTTAGTGAATGAGTCCCAATAATTTTTACTCATGTTTGGTACTCATGTACAAGATCTATATAAAAAATTCAATGAGTCCCACTAATTTGTAGCCCTGTTAGGTACTCATGAAACAAATTATGCAAGACACAATATGAAAAAGGTGAGGTAAAGAGGGAAAACCCAGTGGGAAGATATCATGGCTAAAAATACAATGAACACAATGTTAAATATGTAATTATTATGATAAGAGATGGTTTCATTGATCAACCCCAACAAAAATTTTCCCTTGTATCCACCCTATAGCATGATAAAAGAATCGTTTTTCTGTTGGTTGAACCTGTACTTTCTAACAATAATAGTGAGATTTTGTGGAGTACCAAAAAACTAAGAACTAGTTCTCTATGACTTGGAAGTTTCTCCCACTAGCTCATTAACTATCTGTAAAGTATGATGTGCCCTTTGTAGCTTGTAATATGGAAATGCAATGTGTTCATTAGGGAATTCTAAATCAAATAATAAATATGATAAACATTCTAGTATGAAGAGTATGAAAAATCATCTTGAAGATCTCTCTCAGAAAGAGGTGTCTAAGAAGTTGTTGTAGTAGGACTAGTGCAAGGTACCAAATCATAATAATTTGATGTGTCCAATGGTTAGAGAAACTTGAGTCTAAAATATTTCTATTGGATGATGAAGTAATGAAAGTAAAAAATGACCCATACCTTGATACTTTGGTGGCCTGTCTCTAGTCTTTTTCTTGACATTGTCTAGGATGAGGTAAACTAGATTATGTTGCTGAAATACTTTGGTCATAAGATCATTTTTCTTCACCATACAGGAAGTCTACAAATGAAATATTGTATTTTAGTAGTTTCACTTTGTTCTCTCCTTCTTATATTTTCCTCCCTTGGGGATCATACTCTCCTTACTGGATTAGATGCTTTCTACATGTATGTGATCAAGATCCCTTTTTTCTACTTCTCTTTCTTGTTATCGTCCTTCGTTGTAAAAACATAGGGTTTGGAATGATTAAGAGCCCCAATATATATAATATTAGACTGCTCATTTATTAAGAACTCAATAAAATCATCTAAACAAGGAATATTCCATTTTTTACCCATGGAGAGGTTAGAAGTATGGAAAGAAGAGACAAAAACAACAAATTAAGGACCTATATTAAAAATTATAGAAAGGATAAGTTGTTCTTCCATATTTATCCCACAAGATTTTAACTATGCCTTAAGATTCTTGAATCCTTAGAATAATTCCTACAGGGAATCAAAATGGTTGGGATATATAAATCATATCAATCTCATGCTGATATCTTCTCAACTCATCTTTCTTGCCAAGCAATACATCCATTTTTTTCCAAACCTTGCAAGGAGTTTTACAACCCTCTACATGAAATAACAAATCAAGGATTATGGAAAAACAAAAAATCCCATAGGAATAATCCATTCTATTGAATTAATTCAATTTCTCAATGGATGATGTAGGCTCAATTTTGGTCCCCATTGTGATCCTAAAAATTCTCTTGCTACATAAAAATAGTTGGTTATTTAGCTTCAAATGAAAATAATTTAAAGAAGTGAGGACCACACTAAGTTTTTCCATTCTATTTTTGTTATTCTAATATTTTCAAAATTTTAATAAAATATCAATATTGATTTCATGATGGATTTAATCACAAATATAAGATATAAGTGTGAAAAAAATAGTAGACTAGCTTTTGCAAAATAATAGAGAAAAGAAAATAAATTTTGTGAGAAAAATGTTGGGTTTTTTGGTAGTTTTTTGTGTCTATTTTGACGATTTACAACAAGCAATTTTCGTTGTTAGCGATTTTTTGGGCACATGATGGTTTTGTAGATTTGGTCAGAGGAATTGCGATTATATTCTAATCCATGGATAATAGATCGAGGGTTTATCAATCATACAACATGTATATAATTGTAAAGGAACATAATGAAAAATCAATCTGGTTTTCCTAGTTTTGGGTTCCAAGAGAAAAATATTTGGGTATATTTTCTATGATTTCCATTGTATCTTTTATGTTAGTTTTAAGAATTTGCTTGAAGGTATTATTTCTATAGGGTTAAAACCCACATTTGGTATCAAAGTAGTTTTGGATTCAAGAGCACACCTTTGTGGCTAAAGGGTTTTTCTTGGGCCTTTGGTAGACCATGTTATAGTGGGAGATATGTAGGATCAATTGTTATGGTGAAAGGAAATAGTGCACAATGCAAAGATAAAGATCCAAAAATTCAACTAACAAAGTTTTTAGTTATGGAAGCTCAATATGGACAGTCCCTTGGTGGATAAATATCAGTGGATTGTTATGGATCTAGGTACTAAACCAATGAAATTTTTGATAGAAATTTGGACCAAGTTGAATTGGAAGGAAAAGAGCACAATACAATTGTGTGTCTCAAATTCAATATTACTGATTATTTCAAGAGAAGCTACAACAAAAGTTTTGTGGGACAAATTAGGGACTTTGTATCAGTTTATGTCCCTGGTAAATAAATTGTTCATAGGGAAGAAACCGTATAACCTAAGGATGAAAGATGGAGACTCGATGAAAGAGGATCTGAATGCCTTCAAGAACATGGTAATTCAATTATTATCTGTTGATATTGAGATTTCAGATGAAGATAAGTGCATTAGTTTGTTATTTTCTCTACGAGACTCGTGGGATAGTCTGGTTGTTTCCATAGGTAGTAACATAACAACTTTGAAGTTTGACGATATAGTCTCATCCTTATTGTTGGAAGAGATGGGATGGAAAAACATGGAAGTTCTAAATGGAGACTCTGTATCTATAAGAGAATGTCCTCAAGTGGGATATCTAACTCTAGAGGGAGATCTAAATATCTTAGAAAATATATAAAGGTGTGTTGGAAACACAGAAAAGAAGGGAACTACAGTAAAGATTGTAGATTGAAAACTGCTGAGAAAGGAAGGGGATCTGATGATGATATTCCTATAAAAGCGAAAATCACATCAGATAAAGGTGGGGACGTGTACTTGACTTCTTCAAGTACACATGTAGATCATCAGGCATGGTTGATTAACTCATGTTCATCCTTTCATATGACTCCCCATGGGGAGTGGTTCTGTGATTACAAGATATATGATGGTGATGATTCCTTCTAGGTGATGGTAGGAAAAATAGAATCATAGGATGAGGAAAATTCAAGTTTAAGTTGATAAGTGGAAGGATTATAACACTTCTTGGTATTCTACACATTCTAGGATTGGCCAGAAATATAATTTATGTAAGCAAGATGGATGATGTAGGTGTAAAAACAATGTTTGAGAAAGATACTTGCAAGATAGCTCGAGGAGCATTGGTATTGATGAGGGGAGTTCAAATCTAAACTCTATAGAAGCTACTAGGTAGTATTGTTATTGATGGGTGCAACAATTTTATTCACTAGTAGAAAATGGAGAAATTAGTGACTAGGTGACTAAAAAAGTTAGTCACCATAACTTTTCCAAGTCAAATACTACCAAAAATTAGCAATATAAAGAGACCCAACTAAAAATGACTAATATAAATGACTAATTTAGTCTCGAGTTAAAATATACTTCTAGCTAATAATACTACTAAAAATGACTAATGTGAATGACTAATTTAGTCTAGGAACAAAAATATGACTACCTAACAAGAACTACAACAATATGAATTAATCGTTTATGTTAGTCATTTTCATTGTGTCACTTCAACAATCTAAGCTTACAAGTCATAGGGGGTTCAAAGGCTATTATAGATTGGATGAAAGGTTATACTTCCTTATATACTTCTTTATTGGATCAGAGGATGATTAGCATTATGGAGTTTATTATAATATTTAGGGTCATATCATTTGATCACATTCATAGGGAATTAAATTCAAAGGTTGAAAAATTATCAGAAATGGGAGTGGACCAACACCTCCTTTTGCAACATGACATGACCACCTATATATGTTGCAACAACCTTTCCAACTAATTTAGTGTGTTGCACATCTATTTCACATTTCTTCTTCATATTGCAAAATCATAGTGCTAAGCAGAGGGTATGAACCTTGATCAAGGAATGTTCACTTAGTACCACTACCAATTTTTCTAATTCGTGCAACTTTTCAAATGTCTTAAGTTTGCTTCACAACTTCTCATAGTGCTTAAATTACTTGTCTAACCTCTAATTGTGACTACAACCCTCCAACATCTCTAACTATTCAAACTCTTCAACCTTTTAGAGTCTTCTTAGATGTGCACTCGTGCCTGAAGCATAACCTAACACTAGTATCTTGAATGTGCATGCTCATTCCCTCCTTTAATGCCTCATTGAAACCACATTATCACACTGCTTAAAATGAAATGTTCAGGTCTTAAGGAAAATCACTTACCTTGCTTATAACAACCTAAACTATGTGAATGACTAGGAGAGAACTCCAATTTCTCAAGGTGAAAACATAGGGCCTTAAAACTCCATTCACAAAACAATTTGAATATATTTAACCTAAAACAAGATGTGTATCCTACTCCTTCCAAATTTGACATATGAATTTTAATCAACTAACACGTGTTTTTAACTATTAAATCCATTTACTATATACTTTATTTTATTTTTACCCACTTAATATGCAAGAACACCTAAATTTTTTCAATACAACCAAGTTAAAAGCACTTGTTTCCTTCCAACATCTCACATTTTGCCTCCATAAACTTTAATAGAAAAATCATTGCATAAAAAACATAACCTTAAAATTAAATTATTATTATTTTATTATTATAATAAATACCACCTAATATCACAACCAAAAACATGTAAAGGCCTATTAGTTTCTCAAATACAACTAAAATATGTAAGTGAAAATAAAATATTGTATCTATGTTTTTCGCATTGGAAAATTTTAACACTTTTTAAAAAGCTTTAATTTTTCTTTACAATACCCCTTCCAACCACAAACTTTTCATAGGGTGCGAAATGAAATCTGAGAGAGTTGTGAATTATGGTTTTATCTGACCCAATATCGAATGCCACCATCGAATCCTCAGTCCATTGATCACGACAGACCCAATATCAAATGCCACCATTGAATCTCCAGTCCATAGATCATGACAGATCCAATAATGAATGCCACCATTGATTCTTCATTCCAAAACTTGGAGGCATCTATTCTCGTTGTGGTTGGAAATATCTATCTTCCTGAAGCATTTGTCCTCCTCACGATATATTCAAAACCTAGTGAGTCATTCCCAACTTTTAGTTCATTGTTAAAAGCATGAGACCACCATTTTGGTATTGACTAGGGTTTGATTTATATTGTAAAAACTATCTCATTTCGCTTCCAGAGATGAAGCCACAAATAAATACCAAAGATAAATTTTTTACATTCCATTTGGAGCCTAATCTAACACCCCAAACTACTTTTCTATGGAAACCAAATGCCAAAAACTGAAATTTCCATCACATTGTGATCCATATGGTTTGAGGCCTCCTCTCTTTGATAAAATTGTGAAGCTGGTTGAATCCAATGCCAACCTCTTCCCAGAAGAGTGAAAGTAGATCGCCCCCTTCCTGAGGGATAATTTGAGGGTGTCTTGCATTGAGATGTTGTCAGTGGGGTTGCTGTAATGATCCCTCAGGCGAGTCTAGCCTTTGGTGCAGTGAAAGCTGAGGAAACACATCTAAGGATTTCCCTTTTAGTTGGGCTTCATTCCTCTTCATTTAGAACGGACTTTATGCCATTACCACGCTTTCCAAACATGACATGGAATAATTTCTATCGATGGTAAGTGCATGCTGATTAGATTTAAAGAGTCTTATTCAACATTCACCATTGCATGATGCTCATTTTTGGTTACTTCAATATAACTAAAGAAGGGAAGCAAACAACCTGTGCCTTGATGTTGGATACCTGTAGGGTGATTTAATTGTATGCTAAATTCCTGTCATTTAATTTTTTCAATTCGAGGGTTTCGTAAACTTAGAAGCAAACCAAAATATATGGGACCTCAGATGAAACTATTGTAGAAAGTTTGTTTAGAATGGAAGTGCATATTACAACTATAACTAAAGAAAAATGCAAAAAGAAATCACATGCAAGAAAACTGAATTAAATTCTGAGGGTGAAATGAATGAATGCCATGGCCTTTGTAAAATCTTATAAACTAATCTATGAACAACTTATAAGAAGAAAACTATGATAATCTAGAAAGTAGTAAATAACAACTAGTGAGAAAGCAGTAAATAACAACTAGTGATTTAGTTGTCAAGCAAGAAATCTAGGAGAAATAGTAAGCAAGCAGTTTAATGACAATCAAATCAAATTTAGGAAATGAAATCATACTTGCAGAAAGGAAATAACAAAAATCAAACTATGTTACGATTGTATGCATATTGCAGTTGATGGGGATCCTTCCATTCCTCAATGAGCACACATGAACAACTATCACACCTTAAGAATCAAACAACACTCATAACTCATAATGTTGGAGAAAATGATATTATTCACGCTGAATGAATAGTCATAAATCTGATGCTAATGAATAACTGATAACTATTGGCTTCCTTTGAAGGATGCACCTCTTAATTATACATGAGTTAGGTTTATCTGCTCAATAAATGTAGATCCCTTAAATATCTTATAGATCCATACTTGTCTCATCTTATCCCTAAATATTAGATACAAATCCTATGACTCATAAAGATCTCCATGATCTTTCTCCTTGGAATATGGTCCTCCTCTTGAGTTGAAATTCGAATTTGTGCTTGGGAGGACAAGTAAGACTCTTCTAGAAACTATGAAACTATGTTAATTTCCTAGTTTTTAATCATTAATTATAATGCAGAAAATAAATAAATTTGGAAAATAAGGATTCTAACCCATATGTTTGTGAAGATGATTACTTGATGTAGGGTTTTAGGGCTAAAGAGTCATGAGATGAAGGTTAATATAGACATGAAATGATGGCAATATGGATGAAAATGGAAGACAATTTTGAGACTCAACATACCCCCCAACTGAAGTTGTTGCATGCCCTCATGTACCTATTGCATTGATCCATTTATCCATAAGTTGATCCTTTTGAAATGCTTTGCTTCTTTATGAGCTTTGACTTGTATGGATTCTCTTCAAACTTTGTGTCATCATATTCTCTTTTGCAAATTGTAATAAATTTGATTGCAACATATATTTTTGATGGTTGGTTCTTGTGTGACAACCAAAATTTTTGAGTATTGGTTCTTGTGTAACAATTTTTTCTTTTGTTGCATCAAAATACATGAAAACATTGAGAATTTTCTTTTCAAGTCTTATAGTAACTATCAATGAATTGATAATTTGCAAAGCATATTATCTTTTGGTATCATACTGCAACAATAGTTGATTGGGAAGAATATGTGAGTTGGAATGAAATGAAAATGTATGATGGTGTATGAAATGTAAATGTGAATTGATGTCCCTTCCCCCCAACTAAAGGTGTTTTAATTTTATGATAATATGAGAAAGGGAGTATAAATGGAGTGATGAATTTTCCAAAATTACAACTTTAGCTTTTAAGGAATTGTATGACTAAAAATTAGAAAACGACATGATATCTTCAATTACCTTCAATGTGGATGAGTAGTGTATACTGAAGAGTGTGGCTACTGATGTTTGATCATGGAGTATGTAAACAAAGGAATTTGATCTGCTTCTTTGTTCTTTTTGTGCTGATGACAAGATTGGAATCTTTATTGCTACTGTTACAAATTAATTCATGCTGCAAATTGATGAAATGATGTAGCCTTCAAGTGTTACAAAATCCAATGGTACAATTCTAGTCATGCGAATAAATGTGTCGATGTCGAGCATGAAGAGTAGTCATTGGATTATTGGCCATTAATGAATGCCGTTAACCAATGTGAGGCAAAATCACCGTTAATGTCAATGAGTGCCAAGGTACCTAAGTACATCTTGTGAAGTGCGAATAGATGAGATGATGTCGAGCCACTTGCAAGATCCAACGATCAAGGGACATTAATGTATTCCCATGATTGTCAGCGAGAGAACTTGTCATTAAGGCATACAAGCCTCAAGGTACTAATAAGGACTCTAGCCTTGAACCTAGATAATGTGCTGATGTTAATAGGCCAAGACTTGTTAGAAGGGAGGCCTTAATGAATCCTCCATCATCTAACACGAGCATAAAACAATAATTTTGAAGGACTATGGATGAAAATTTTTGCAGTGGATCAAGGTTTATTTGACAAAACAAAAAGGAAAATGGAATGAATCAACTTTGTAGGGGAGCTGAATGGTTTTATTGTTGGGTTACAGGTTAGTGAAAGCGAGGCAGGAAAATGACTATGAAGGAAAATGAGATGAAGATTTTATTGACTGAATAAGTAGGAATGCGATGGTAAGATTGGTATCTGAAAAATGGTGTGATGGATTTGATTTTGCATTCTTTATCAAAAATCATGTGCTCACGCTTGGATATTTTATCTTTGATGTTTCCCTAATTATGTCCTTAGGAAATATGGTCTTTGAGAGACACTATTTGTTTGTGTTCATCTGTTTATCTTCCTGGAACATGCAAAAACATAGTACTTTTTCTGTAATGAAATGTAAGATTATCAAAAGAGACAGGTGATCAATCTCTCTATTCATGAAATTTACATGAAACAAACCAAGAATTGGTACTAATAAAACAAATTCAAGAAAGAAAATCAAATGAATTTTTACCTGTTTTGAAAATAGTGCCTTAGGTTACCTGTAATGTTTTGTCAGAAATTTCTTCATTCTTTTTCTGTTTTAAATTCTGATGAAAGCTTTCTCATTGTGTATATCTCATTGAGATCTTTCCAAATACGTTTGAATTGTTGAAGACCGATGTCATATGAGAAAGTTATGCTTATTTTAATTTTTTGTGAAACAATGAAAATTGTCACGCGTGAGTGTGACATAGAAACATGATGCTTATGTGAAAGATGAAGTAGGTAGATGATATGTCATGATGATTAAGAATTTCTAATCAGAATGCATTGTCACGAAATAGATCATTGAATTAAATACAACTCTGCAAAATTGTTTTTCAACTGTAGAATTACGCATTTCCTGCATCTAAAAATCCTATGTGGACAGTTAGGTTTACACAACTATGCAAATAATCAGTCTGATCTTTGAATTAATAAATACCTTTTCCAGAAAAATGAGCAAATCTCTACTTGTTCTATTGATGTAAAAAATGTAGTGAACAAATTTTATTTAAAAAAAAATAAAAAAATAAAAAATGAAAATAAAAATACATGCATTAAAACAACAGAGAAATTTTTAGAAATACCTGTAGATGTTGATGTCGTATCCTTGTTTGTTGCTCTGTCTGCAAGACTCAAAGAGATATTATGTATAGAAAGAATTGTTTGTACAATTATGAGAGGTCTTTTTTTTTTGTTAAAACAAATTGACAAACAAATTGCAGACTTTTAAAATGTAGATTATTCGAATAAAACTTAAATGAAAGCACATTTCTCCCTCCTTAACCATCAAAATACCTCGACAACACATCAAAATTATTGCTGCTAAAGATTGATCCAATGATCCATCCAAATCTTGACACCAAGACACCACCAACTCCTCTTCCTTTCCAATAAATAAGAAATAGAATAGATAGTCGGGTCCATAGAGTAACCTGTGGTAACAGAGCTATTATCTAATTGCTAATATATGTAAACATGTTCTGGTGGTGAGTTATGTAAGAAAATTCTGACGAAAAAACCTGATCTAGACATTTTGAAATTAAAAAGTAGTAGAAATAATCATCGTGAATAAAAAATGCAAGAAACCACGTGTCTAATGGATCTGTGTTTTCATTCAGTTATATTAGTGACATTTTTTTTTTCTTAAGTGGTTTTCAAACACATTAGCCAAGAGGAAATAGTGGCAATACACCTACTTTGGTATTAGGGACTCCAAAGCAAGCAACCAGACAATTAAGGAAGCGCAACTAGAATGAACAAGAGCATCACTCCAACTCCCATGCCCATTGTTGATGCTTGCCTACCAGTGGTAATGAATGGTGGTTTGTCCTACAATCTTCACTACTTTCACGGTTCCATTACCGTCAATAGGGCTTCCTTCAGGTTTATGGTCTTGTTGTTTCTTTCGTTTTTAGTAACACGATGGGTTTGGCTTAATCAAAGGGGCTTCATAGATTTTGAAATCGATAAAGCCCCAACCATTTGGCATAGCTCCCACCAGCTTGTGTAAAAAATATAGGCTGCTATGATTCCTACTAGCCCACAAAGTGCAAAGTGTAACCATGTTGTAGGAGCTTAATGAGAGTAAAGAAGCCAAAATGCACACCCAGAAAATGCAATAAATGCTAAAAATATAGTGACATAATATCCTTTCTGGAGTATTGCCATGGGATCTTCCATAGGCGACTTTAGACTTGAATCACGCGTACGTCTGATGGAAAGTATTCTGCATGCAGATACTATTAAATTAGATGAATTTATAACAAGAGGGAAGAGAATAAAACCAGATGGATCTTAAATCTTATATCGCTTAGCCATGGTACCTCCAAGTATCATTGCACTAATTACCTCAACAACAATAATTTTAAAAAGGTCTGCACCATGAGCTACACAATCACCAACATTGTCGCCCATGAAGTCAACAATGATAGTTGGTGTTGGCTTGTATGGGCCCGACCTAGGTTCGGAAGAATTATTTAGCTAAACAAATCCTGCCGCTACCGGCCCTTTCGGCAATAGCCCGCGGAGCGTGGACTGAGGTCTCACCTAAGGCAGTAGGGGAGGGTGCTGGAACCAAGTTTCCACACCCTTGGGATGTCTAGATGTGGTTTGGGGGTTTCGCACACTGACTTGCAGCTTCGCGCCACTCTGTATTTGCACAGATCCAGAGGAACACTCGCCTTCTATTAGCGCACTGCCTACAGATCTATTCTACTGGACGAAATGTTGTAAATCAAATCTACTTAGCAGGGTCTTTAAGAAAACATTTAACAACTTTAACCAGTTAGCGTACTTAGATTTCATCCAGATTCACATATATTCAACCATGTAAGCATATGCGCATAGAATAAACAGTTATCCCAATCATACAATAACCCAGATACGCAATAACTCAGATTTAACACATAAATTACATAATTAACTTATCTTTATTCTCTTTCTTCACCAATACATCCAGATCTATCTTGTGCACTTAGCTGCAGGGGTCCGTGCACACAACTACAGACTCTCCTAGGCCTCCGTGCACATAGCTGCAGAGCCTCTATCCACTACCCAAACCCCCAAATCGGACTTACAGATGTTGTCAGACTATTCTCCTCCAAAACCCATTACATTTTAGATTCAAGATCATACCCAAAAGAACTACTTTTCTTTCATAGAGTCGCGCTATATTTATACCTTCCTATGGTATGTGGACTGATTTACTTCCTATTATTTTATATTATTTCTTGGGCAGACAACCCTTTGACTCGACCTTTTACATTTCGCGCTCCACATACTTTGAAGTTCTTACAATATTTTTATCCTAATTTCTAGGCTTTCTGCCCCAAAACTATTACACGGGACCTCCGCTACCTAACAGTCCCCCAACACAATCATCGTGACTTTTCGTGAGTCACTTGTTGGCGCGGCGAGACGCGCTGCCTTGGCTTCGCGGTTCACCTCCCTTTGAGTGACGCTCGTTGTTCCACTGCTCCTTCGTTACCTCCTGCAATTCTTTGTCGAGCTCCTTCTTCATTGTTTCTACCATTGCTTGCCACCAATAATGCTCATTCTTCTCTACTCGGTTAACAAAGAACACCCCCTCCTAGTATGTTAGCTCAAGTGGGTGAGACGCATACGGGACCTCCTGGTACCATCGTAGCCACTTCCAACCTTCGTATCTACTCTTCGCACTGTCTGATACAGCTTGTGTTGCAACTTTGCAAGACCTCTGCTGCTATCCGTGAGATCCCAATCCTCAAGGTCATGCAAAGACAACTTAGTAACTTTGTATCCACCCGTGGTCTCCGTCTTGCCATCCTTTCACTGTAGTGTTGTAGTTCGCTGGCCTGCCCCTGGGCGGGGTGACATCATTCGGACCAATTCTGCTTCGTGTCCCTCCTTTTCTAGCACATCCCCTACTGTTAATGTTGCAATCTGTGGGACGACCGCAGCTACCAACACCATGCTCCCTAGCAAGTCCTACTTCTCCATCGGCCATATCACCACCGGCGTGCTTATTCCATGGGTAGGAATAATGAACAGCTTCATATCAATACTCATCATATGTTCCCCAACAGTATATGTCTCCCTGTGGATGCCCCTTGGTAATATATAAGTGATTCGAATTTCAAATTCACCGATTCCTGTCTGTTCTAGCATCCTCGTGTAAACTCTGTGGCAGCTCGTTCCATATCTGGCTTGTATGCCTTCTCTTAATTGCCTGCCGCCCACTCCCTCATGCCATAATAGAGACATCTTGTCATGAATAGTGACATTAACAGTCATCGTTCCTGTTATGCGTGTGTCCGCGTAATCCTTCTTGCATAACTCCGACCCTCATGTTTGGCCAAATGTACGCATACCCTGGTACTCATGCATCTGTCCTCCAGACTGCTTTATCGTCCCATGCCCTCTTTCAACTGGTTGGAGCGGTGAGACTATCCTGTGAATGGTTAGTTAGGCGGCTGGCCCGCCCGTGTAGAGCTTTAGGCGACTGCCATTCACTCTTCCCAGGAACGGGTCTCCATTGAGATTGGCAAGCTGAACTGTGCCCCCCTCAGTAACTTCCTTGACAACATAGGGTCCCAACCAATGCGTTCGGAGTTTTCCAGGGAATTTCTCGAATTTACTGTTGTATAGCAAGACTAGATCATTCTCCTTGAAAGTGCACACCTTTATATGGCGATCATGCCATGCTTTTTCACATTGGCTTTGTACTTGCTGATGGAATCCAACCAAAAACCATTCCTCCTTCAGTTCTTCTAGCTGTGCAAGGCTTTCCTCCAAAGCCCCACAGTTTGCCATACCTGTGATTTCCGTGATCTGCAGACTAGGCACAATATATTCCATAGGCATAACGATCTCCTTGCCCTAGACTAACCAAAAAGGTGCATGGCCCATCAACTTATTGCACGTGGTTTGGTAAGCCCATAGCACAACAGGGATGTGCAAGTCCTAGTGATTGCGTTGCACATTGCAAACCTTGGTCAATGCGGTCTCCAAGATTTTGTTGATAGCTTCCATGGTTCCATTCACTTGCGGGTGATAGGGCGTACTCTATTGATGATATATCTAGAATTCCTTGGTGAGTGCGCTGATCATTTCATTCAGAAAATGTGTTCCCTAATCACTCATGAGAATTTTGGGACATTCAAACCTTGTTAGTACATTTTCGAACAAAATCTTCGCAGCTGTCACAGTTGTGAAATCCTTAACCTGCTGTGCCTCTGCCAATCGGGTCAAGTATTCTGTGGTGATGATGATATAATGCACACCTGTCTTTCCACGCGGCTCAATATGTCCTACAAAGTCGATCACTCACTTCTCGAATGGTTGTAGCGTCATCTGTGGTGTGAGTGGCATTTCATCTCTCCGCAATAGTTTCCCCATCCTTTAACATACGTCGCAAGCTTTCCAATATGCTTTCGAATCCTGGTGCAAAGTGGGCCACCATAATCTGGCATGAAGAATCTTCTGGGCTGTGGCGCGGCCTGCATAATGTCCGTCAGCAACCCCTTCATGTGCTTCAGCTAGGATCTATCCTCGCTCGAACTCTGATACATATATGCGTAATATTTCATCATTGCCCATCTTGTAGAGGTGCACTACAATCACAGTGAAATCTGCTAGGCGGATCACCAATTCCTTCTTCTGCTGGACTGAATACCCCTGTGGTGCGGTTCTTGTAGTTAAGAAATGGATTATATCCTCAAAGTGGCCATCCGCTACGTGCACGGCATACATTTGTGCATCCGGGAGTCTGTCCTCTAAACTTGTGGGTTCTTCGCCTGTCTCAATTTAGGATAGGTGATCTGGTCCTACATTTAGGCACCCTAACACAGGCTTATTCACTAGGTACTTGAGTGCAGATTGGTCAGGTACATCTTGAAATTTCCTTTGAGCAAATAGTGATGGTATTTTTGGAGCACGTATACCATCGCCAATCCCTCTTGCTCAGTAGTAGAGTAATTCTTCTCAGCTTTTGACAACTGGTGACTTGCGAACGCGATCGGATGGTCAATTCCCTCCGTGCTTGGTTGAGTAAGTACTGCCCCTAATGCGATACATGATGCATCGACATGCACATGAAATTCAACATCCCATTTCGGAAAGACCAATATGGGAGCTAATGCCATCTTTTCCTTAAGCATGTCGATACTTTTGTTGCATTCCTCATTCCAGCAATAAGTAGCATCCTTCTTCAGCAACTGCTCCATTGGGGCCGTGATCTGGGCATAGATTTTGATGGACTTCCGATAGTAGCCCGTGTGTCCTAATGTGGCGTGTAGTTGTTTTACATTTCGCAGCGCTTGAAGATTGAGTATGACAACGATCTTTGCCGAATCCACCATCAGTCCTTGCTTACAAACCACATGGCCCAACAGGTTCCCGAAGGGGACGAGGAAAGTACACTTCTTTACGTTTATCACAATCTGGTGATGTTGGCAAGTATCCAGCATCAACGGTAAGCTCACGATATGTTTCTTCACCAAGCCAAATACGGTCTAGTCATCAAGATAGACTTCTAAGAACTTGTGTATAAATTCTTTGAATGCAGCTACCACAATGTAGGAAAATATCATCGGCGCATTCTTTAGCCCAAATGGCATCACCGTATACTGAAAACAACCCCATTCAGTAGCGAATGTTGTTTTACTCCGGTCTTCTGGCACGATCTTGATATGGTGATACCTGGAGAACCCGTCCGTGAAGTGTTGGAAATAATACTGAGAGGGGGGGGGGTGAATCAGTATTATCAAATCAATAAATTTTTTTCATTTCCATACTTTAGATACATATACGCAACTTCAGTTAATGGAACCCGTGTGTATATGCAACTGTGTCTAATGCAACTAGCGTATATCCAGAATACTTGTGATTCAGTTAATCCATTAAATTTTGATCTTTAGTTAGTGCATCAGAACTTCATTAACCATATGAACAGTAAGCAGGTGCAGTAAAATAGAACATATCATCACACACAAGAAGCACACATGAACACCATGATATAAGGTGGAAACCCAATGTGGGTGAAAACCACCTGCTGCAAGTTGTCTCTATCTTCTTTTAATAAGAAACTTTTTACAATAGTTCTGTACTGGTGCAGTCTTATACCAGTACGTAGGCTTCTACCTGCAGAAGGCTACAACCTTCTCTCGTTCTCCAGACTCTCCTGGAAGGGAGCTACAACCCCCTTAGCTCTTGTACTAGCCGATCCATTTACTAGTATGTAGGTACCAGCCTACTGAAATGCTCCAATCTTTACTCGTTTTCCAACTGCTACTGGAAGGGAGCTACCACCCCCTTAGCTCTTGTACTAGCTGATGTACTAGTACGTAGGTACTGACCTACAGAAGGCTACAACCTTCTCTTTCTTCCTCTAGGTACCACGTTTCATACATTTTCAGATTGGATACTCCTGAAGCACAACACAATAATCTGAAGGCCACGTTTCATCCAATTTTCATACTGGACCCATCAATATCATTGAAGCACAAAATCAATCAATACTAGCATCATCAATCTCTGAATCACTGAAACACTGAAACCCTGTCAACAACATAGTCACCAAAACACAGAACAAACAACAAAACTCTGCAACAATAACCAGATCCAACTGCAACTTCAAATATCATATATCATAATGTATACGCTACTATGACGAACCAAAACCGCGTACATACGCACTTTCACCAAAGCCAACCTGCGTACAGATCTACAAATATTTTCTCATAACTTTGCAGATGTTCCAGACATCAATCATACCCATATCATAACATTTATAGAACATTACATGCGTCAGTATACATATCTAGAATAAGCATGATCAAACCGTATAGAGATGATTCATTCCAAGCCATTAGATCCCGATCTATCCTTAGATCTTGTTCTCCATCAACTACAAATCATCATGAACCCATAACTTGCATCCTGGATCTCATCCTTCATCAGATATTCAAGACCTTTTTTTTTCAATACATTTGCCTAATGATCTTCTTCTCCTTTTATAGACTTAGGCTTTTCTCAATACCATGATCTAAAACTATAAATAATCAATACCTTGGACCAAATACTTGGGTTCAATATTTTAGACGCAATACCAAGGACCAAAACCATAGGTTCAAATATGTCGGACTAAATACCATGGACCAAAAGATAATTTTTTCACATGTACATGCCTTTCCATGCATGAATGTGCGTGCATATGCATACACGACTTTTGGTCAGCAATATCACGTGTATACGCGCCTTTGCATTAGTGAACCTGCGTATATACTTTTCTCTCTTCATTCTTGTAGTCTGATCATCAATTCCTTGCTACTGACCTGTTGCACTATGATCTGTCATCTGTGTGATTTGCCATCAAGGACAACACTTGTCTCATAATGCCAACAATCTCCCCCTTTGGACTTGATGGCAAAGCTAACTTGTCATACTGAGAACTGTCATCTGATTCCTTTGAGCTGTCCGGCATCCCATGCATTCAGTCACATCTGATATCTCTTCTGTAGATTCATCTAGTTATAAATAAGTGAGATGTTCTTCTACGAGTGGGTTGCCATCAAGTACAACACATGCATCATAATGCCAACAATCTCCCCCTTTGGACTTGATGGCAACAACACCAAATCACTCTCCCCCTTTGACATCAAGGGCAAAGGGCGAACCAAGATATTCTCTTTCCTTGATAAACATTCCGCTGTCCATACTCCCCCTAAATACCTGCTGAAATCTCTAAATGAGCTCCCCCTTTGTATATGCCAAGGTGTACCAATCTGACCATGCTCCCTCTGAGTACATGCTGAAGTCTCTGCTCTGCTGAAGTGTGTTGTTCATGCTCCCCTTGACTGTAAGCAAGGTCTGCAAAAAGATGTTCTACAAGAAGAACATGACTCTATCATAAATGACCTTCCTATCACTAAGGACTTATACATCCATCTCCCAACCCAGTGGGGATATACCAATATTGACTCATCCACCCAACCAAGTGGGGATACATCAAGGTTTACACATGATAACACAAGAGTAAAACATCATCCATCCCAGGTATAGTGGGGAAACCAACATATTCTGTTACATGACCTTGATAATAAAAGAAATACATGACTGAAATATTTCATCATCCTTCCTATGCATAGTGGGGGTACAAATTACATCATATGACTAGAAGAGATTTTATCAAATGACTACAATAGATAGAGACACACTATTACATCATGAGTCTTGATATGACCTTTACATGAGACCAGATGTTATCACTCAGGTTGTCCCTTGGCTCCTAAGGGATACGGTCGAGGTAACCACTAACCAATCTTTTAGCTGCAGGTCCTAGCCTACCTACAACCAGAGAGGGCTCTCTCTTTAAGTTTTAACTTTGTTTTGGAGTAATTTTAGGCTACTTATGATGTACAGGGTTTTGTTTAAATTTGGTTGGATGATGATTTCAGTTAGGACTGGTATGCAATTTCAGAACAGTCTAGCTATTGGGCAATGGAGTCAATGATAGTGCACTGCTGAAAGTATTTCTTGGGAAAAAGGTAATGCTACAGAGCCAGACAGGCATCCATGGAACAATTCTTCAAATCTGGAATATGATGACATGAAATCAGAGAATGAAAGGCAGCCAAGGATCTTTCACTATACTGATAGAGGGAAAATGTGGGAATATTATCTAGGAGCACTTAAGAATTCCTAAACAACATTCATAATGAGAGAATCAATACAAACATGAGCAGTTAAGAATTCATATTTATGATTAATTCTGAAGAAAACACAGTTAACAACAGAGATTGAGCAGAGGGTGCATTCAAGCAAGTCCTGAACTATTCTTCTTCTCTATTGCTGAGATCATGAAACATATATGTGAATTTAGCAAACACAGAAAGACAAAACGTGGTTTAAGATAACTTATTGTTCCATTAACATCACAGGCTTCTGTAGCAGAACGCAGATCATCACTTTCACATCCAAACAGTGCAGACACCATGAACTTCACCAGCCATTTGTATTAGAAGGTCTGAGAATTTACAGTGCAGTGTCTTAGAGAGAAAATCACCAATGACCAACCCCAAATATGTTCCATGGGGAGGTATATATACAAAAATTGAGTTACAAAATATCTAGTTGATGAGTTAATAACTCATAACTTCTTTACCAACTCTTGAGGAATAGTAGATGAAAGAGTAAATGATGCAGTAGATATTTAGGGTATTAGCTATCCGTTCTGTCAGAGAATTTAGACTTTTGGGATCAACTGAGTTGGCTGAGGCTGTGCTTTTAATTTGCATTTTTTGGGCCTGCTGCCCTAGTGCTTTGCTGAGTCACTGCTTTGTTATCCTGCTCTCGGTATGCATACTTGGCCTTTTTATAAAATTGCCGTAGTCATATCTTGACTCCCTCTACCTGCTGCCTTTTCTTTAGTTCTCTGTTTCCAGCGTTGCCTCTTGCAAATTTTTGGGTTTTGCAGGTAGCCGAGCAATAGGAAGCTCTCCTTCTTGAGTAATTTTTCACGCATCGAAAACTGCCTCTGTTTCTTGATTCAGGCATTCTTTGACGCAATTCTCGTCCTTTGTGCCTTTTCTGTGATGACGTCATCGGCGGGTCCCAGGTACGGCAGGGTGACGTGGCAGTGACGTCAGTGGAGGATAGGTGGTGGATGACATGGCAGTACGGCAGGGTGACGTGGCAGTGACGTCAGTGAGACGATGGGGACGTGGAGGTGACGTCACGAGGACGTGGCGGTGACATCACAGACGGGGAGCGGTATCCGGTTTCCTCCCGCACCGCTTTTCCGCGTAGGTGGTATTGGGGGAGGGGCCTTCGATCATGCTGGGAGGACGACACGTGGCGGGGGTATGGTGGGTAAACCGCCCATCCCCCGGACGTTAACCTTCGGCAGATCGGGGAGTGAAAACACCCACCCACCGTTGATCTGTGGTGCTGGCCATCGGACGACTGTCGGTAAAGGTGAGGTGATAGGGGGTTAGGGATGGGACCCGCCCAACATATTTAAATAAAAAAACACGCCGAAAGGGGGTAAAAACCTTGGTTAATGTGGGTTATGGTTTATGTGCACTAGCAGTGTTTAATGTTTAAATAAACATTTAAACCAGAACTTTAAACGATGAGCGCGAGAGGGTAGAATGATAAAATGTTATGGGTAAAGGGGTGAGGAAGGAGGTTATTAACTTAACCAAATATTAAGTTAATCCTAGGGTTAGGATGCGGAAGGCTCATGCTAAGGCCCCAGATGGACCTAGCATTTCATTGACTTTGTTTTTATGGCTATAGTACCAAGGGGTAGGACATTTAATATTTTTTGGAATTTTGTATAGTTTTTTGTAGCAATAGGGATGGGAAAGTAGCTAGGGAGCTATATAATAGAATTAGGAGTTAATATGGATTTGTGAGGTGAAAGAGTAGGGCAGAAGTTAAGTTTATGGACTAAAACTTAGACATAAGAAGTGAATGGAATGTGGAGAAATGATTTTTACACAATAAATGTGGCTTCTTTTCATTGAAGAAAGTCAAAGCTTGACTTAGTACTTTACAAAAATGAAGTGATAACAGGACTGGTTGGGCAGATCCCAAGGTCCTCTAGGGGATGTTAGTGAGTGATTTATGGGGGAATAGAAGGGGAATTAGACATTCTTCCAAAGTTCTGCCATCAAAACAACTACTTTGACACTTCTGTCATTGATGAGAGGAGCTCTGATTGACAATACATGAGGTGATCAAAACCTTGCTTCTGCAACCTTAACTACCTACCCAGCCTAATACACCTAACATTTTTTCATCCTTTTGAATGGGTGCACTTAGACTTGCAGACCCTGATTATCTTCTTTTCTTTTGACTGCCCTCCTATCTAAATGTACCCTTATCTCTTCCAAGGGCCCAGATTAAGCAGTTGGGCTCCTTCATTTCTCTACCTAGCTACTCATCTGCCAAGCTTAAGCTGTTTGGACAGGCACTTTTTCTCTATTCTACAACAACAATTTAAACATGGCATGGTCCAGATTGCACTGTTGGGCCACCCATCAAGTGTGAAAACAACAATACTTGCACATTGTGGACTTGCAAATAAGGTAGTAGTGGCATTTTGACTGGCCACTTTCCTGGTCTTTCTTTGGGGTTCATTTCTATTATTTTTTCTAACCAATTCATTTTCTTGCCTTTTGATCATTCTTTTAAGGCATACCCTCTTTACATTTTTTAATTTTCTATGTCTCTTTTGAAATATGGAACCTTTGCAGCATGGAAAGGATGAACATATTTGGCACTTCCCAGTCAATCATGAAAAATGACACATATTGGTATAGGAACCTAACACCAAACATCTAAATAAGACCATGATAGGCATCAACAACTATTATACACAATGTATGATCTGCTCCACAAGCATCTGTCAACAACATCTAGACCAGCAATCGTGTTCTCCCTCTGCACTTGTTCCAGATGGTCTATGTTAGACCCATAACATAATTTTCTCATTCTGAGTCTGGCCCACTGATTTCCAAAATATACGCGACTGTATCCACAGAAACATGCGTATTTACTCGGATGTCCCTCATAAAACTCGCGTGCAACCACTTCCAGATCAACAACCTGCAAATGTCCTGTAACAAGGTATGTCTGCATATAGATATCAACTCATCATCATAAAATCATTCACATTATAACATATGTGAAAAACACCATAGTCATCTCATCATCATCAAGATCTTCATGATCTTATATATCATCCATGTATCATTACTTGGGAACATCTGCATCAATCAACATATGTAAGTATCAACCTATCATCATATAGGTAAGAACTCATCATCATCATATCTCCAACAATGCAACTCCATGTATCCAAAATATTGTATATAGCACTATGTATCTTGAGCTCAAGATCTTTTGTCAAGACTTCTTGATATCATCAACAGTAACAATCCTCATTCATGTGAGCGCCAAGAACTGTAGGAATCCTGCATCATAACTGTATTATATGTCGACAACCGAACATGAGTGACTCATCATAAAGTTGTGTATTCAAGCTTTGAACTTCTCCTTGTCTTTATGAAGAACACCATGTAAGCATCATATATGCACCATCAGAGAATCAATCCACAAATCTGATCTGAACATCAACTATGTAACCCCAAGAATCGTATGAGATTTTGTCATGGACAAGTCATAACCATATCATAGAAAGATGTATTATTTAGCCATATAAGCATCATCACTAAGGACTACTAACCATAATGCCAACAATGTATTATTAAAAGCATATGCTCCCCCTGAACCTGTGCCATCTTGCTTACTGTCAGATCTGATCATGCATATATCAACAAGAAGTATCAAGGCATCATCATCATTAATCTAGGATCAAAACACTTTAAAACATCTTACAAGTGTCAAGGCATTTCCACACATCATCAGCAGATTGTAACCATTATCAAAGAGAGCAAATAATGGACTGAATCATATCAGACCCTTTTTCTGAACCTGTCCCTATTGCTTTTCTCAAATTGACATATACGCGACTGTGCAACGTAAAACTCGCGTATATACGCGACTTCCCTTTATGAAACTTGCGTATGAGATTTAGGACACTGAAGTTTTACACTTTCAACTCCCTCTGAGTCTGTTATGTCTGTGTTGTGCTGTGTCTGAGTATATTGTGCTGTGCCACATCTTTCTGACTGTACTTCCTTCTTCTTCCATATCTTCAAGTGTGATGATGTTTTCTCCTTTTGGTATGGTGCCCATACTTTGTTCCTGCATTCCTTTTCTATATGTCCAAGCTTGTTACATGCATAACATCTTACATGTTTCATATTCCTTTTGTAGCAATCAACAGCTTTGTGACCAAACATATTGCAAGAAAAACAATATCCCTAAAAGTACCTGGAATGTGATGATCTTTTTGTGTGATGATCTTGAACCATTCTTCTTCTGCATCTGGTTGCAAGATGTCCAAGATTATGACATACATAACATTCAACATTATTCATCGGAGGAGTAAAATATTTTCTTTGAAGAATTTCTTTCCTTGGCTGTTGATGGGGTTGACCTCTCATCTCCTTGTTGAGAATTTCAGACTTTGCATTAGATTCCCGTGTCTTATTTTGTAAGCTAGATTCTACTTCAACAGATTCATGAAAACCAAGACCAGTTTTGATAGCAGGAGACCTTTGACTACTAAGAATATCATCCAATATCTTAGTACTATCTTGAAATCGTAAGAGCTTATCTTTTTCTTCTAATTTATATTTTAGAATATTTACCTCAACCTGATGTTGCTCTTCCTTTTCAAGATACTGCTTCTTCATGTTTTCTTCAGCTTTGCTTCCTTCTTCCAACTGATGTCTTAATTCAAGAACTTTGTTTTCTTGTTTTTCAAGAGCTTGGAGTAGTTCTTTATTCTGCTTCTTTGATTCTTCAAGATCTTCCTTTAGCAAGAGGATTGTAGCTTCAAGCCTTTCATAGTAACTGGATCTATCTCTGAGTTTCTTGATTATTGTGCTCCTTTCATTTACTTCATCCTGCAACTTTTGACATTGATCTTCCTTTTCCTTTAACGGATTCCTTACCTTGTTACCTTCCTCTAGTTGAGCCTTTAGTTTGGTAGCTTCTTCTTTGAAGGCACATTCCCTTTTGTTCAATAGATCTTGTTGGTCTCTAATTTTGTCTGTAAGCCTTTTAAATACTGCCTCTATTCGACATCTTTCTTGCTCACCCATAAGAGCAAATTCAGTTGTTTCGCTATCGCTTTCATCATCTTCAAATGGATAAATAGATGTATCACCAGAGGATAACAAATTCATACCTGATAGATCTTTTGCTTGTTCATCTTCATTCTGAAGTGATTCTGAATCTGAAGTGCTTCTTCCACATATTCCCCAATCGATACTCCCACTGTCATAGTTCTTCTGTGATGTATTCTTCTTCTTAAGCTTCTTTCCCATTGTTCCACGGATCTCCTTCAAGCGATCAAGCTTCTACCAAAGGACCTGCTCTGATCCCAATTGTTGGAAATAATACTGAGAGGGGGGGGGGGTGAATCAGTATTATCAAATGAATAAAACTTTTTCATTTCCATACTTTAGATACATATACGCTACTTCAGTTAATGGAACCCGTGTGTATACGCAACTGTGTCTAATGCAATTAGCGTATATCCAGAATACTTGTGATTCTGTTAATCCATTAAATGTTGATCTTTAGTTAGTGCATAAGAACTTCATTAACCATATGAACAGTAAGCAGGCGCAGTAAAACAGAACATATCATCACACACAAGAAGCACACATGAACACCATGATATAAGGTGGAAACCCAATGTGGGTGAAAACCACCTGCTGCAAGTTGTCTCTATCTTCTTTTAATAAGAAACGTTTTACAATAGTTCTATACTGGTGCAGTCTTATACCAGTACGCAGGCTTCTACCTGCAGAAGGCTAGAACCTTATCTCGTTCTCCAGACTCTCTTGGAAGGGAGCTACAACTCCCTTATCTCTTGTACTAGCCGATCCATTTACTAGTACGTAGGTGCCAACCTACTGAAATGCTCCAATCTTTACTCGTTTTCCAGCTGCTACTGGAAGGGAGCTACCACCCCCTTAGCTCTTGTACTAGCTGATGTACTAGTACGTAGGTGCTGACCTACAGAAGGCTACAACCTTCTCTTTCTTCCTCCAGGTACCATGTTTCATACATTTTCAGACTGGATACTCCTGAAGCACAACACAATAATCTGAAGGCCATGTTTCATCCAATTTTCATACTGGACCCATCAATATCATTGAAGCACAAAATCAATCAATACTAGCATCATCAATCTCTGAATCACTGAAACACTGAAACCCTGTCAACAACACAGTCACCAGAACACAGAACAAACAACAGAACTCTGCAACAATAACCAGATCCAACTGCAACTTCAAATATCATATATCATAATGTATACGCTACTATGACGAACCAAAACCGCGTACATATGCGCTTTCACCAAAGCCAACCCGCGTACAGATCTACAAATATTTTCTCATAACTTTGCAGATGTTCCAGACATCAGTCATACCCATATCATAACATTTACAGAACATTACATGCGTCAGTATACAGATCTAGAATAAGCATGATCAAACCGTATAGAGATGATTCATTCCAAGCCATTAGATCCCGATCTATCCTTAGATCTTGTTCTCCATCAACCGCAAAGCATCATGAACCCATAACCTGCATCCTGGATCTCATCCTTCATCAGATATTCAAGACTTTTTTTTTTTCAATACATTTGCCTAATGATCTTCTTCTCCTTTTATAGACTTAGGCTTTTCTCAATACCATGATCCAAAACCATAAATAATAAATACCTTGGACCAAATACTTGGGTTCAATATTTTAGACACAATACCAAGGACCAAAACCATAGGTTCAAATATGTCGGACTAAATACTATGGACCAAAAGATAAGTTTTTCACATGTACGCTACTTTCTGTGCATGAATGTGCATGCATACGCATACACGACTTTTGGTCAGCAATATCGCTTGTATACGCGCCTTTGCATTAGTGAACCTGCGTATATACTTTTCTCTCTTCATTCTTGTAGTCTAATCATCAATTCCTTGCTACTGACCTGCTGCACTATGATCTGTCATCTGTGTGATTTTCCATCAAGGACAACACTTGTCTCATAATGCCAACATGAAGGAATAGGCTTCCTGTCCTCCCACATTTTCCAGTACTTCATCTATAAAGGGTGTCGGGAATGGATCGTTAACAGAGGCATCATTGAGCTTTCATAGATCCACACAGATGTGGATCTCACCCTTCTATTTCTTCTCCTGCACCACCATCGGACTTACCCAATCAGACGCCTTGAATGGTTCAATAATTCCTGCTGCTAGCATCTTGTCCAGTTCTTCATGGACTTTTGCCTTGTATTTCGGATTCAATCGGTAGGGTCACTATTTAACTAGCTTCGCATCCAGCTTCAATGTTATCTTCATCATTCCTAAGTCCCCAAGGATCCCTTTGAGCTCTGTGATTTTTGTTGGGAATAAATCTAGGTATTCGCAAAGCAATTTGACAACCTTTTCCACCGTGGCGTCATCCTAATAGTCCCCAAGAATTGCATACTTCGGCTCTTCTTCTGTTCCGATATTCACTTGTTTCATTTTCAATGGTGCCTTGATGTTTGGATCTTCAATTTAGGCCCATGCACCTCATGACTCCCCTCTGACTCCGGAATATTGATGTTACACGGGTCGTCCTCATCATCTTCTACTTGTACATTATAACATTCCAAGGCCTGGCTCATCTGTCGCGACCAGTCTGGCTACACGATTTCTTCCAGTTCCAGTGGCGTTTTGAAAATGGCGGACTTCACTAGCTATAAAGAATCGTCCACGGTATCCATCCATTGATCTTCAAAGAGAAATGTCGACAGAAACCCTTCGCACAGGATATCCCACTTGCCTGTGCCATGTCGGAGCTTAGTTTTAGTATACCAATTCCTTGGGATGACATCCAGGGTATGATAAAATAAGTGCACCCACTCCGGTTGAGGCTCCTCGCCATAAGCTTTGGTCCATCTAGCAAGGTGCATGCACAGATCATCACACCCATTATACTTCTCCGTTATTCGTAGTTCCGACTTCCCAAATCTTATGTTCATCATGCACCTGCAGCTGTGCCAATCTTCGAAAGTTCCTTCATGTGTGCCCCACCATCGTGCAGGTGTCGCGCGCAATGTCCATTTCAATGCATCAAACCGTTGGTGCTCTGGTACTGCGCTTTCGAACTTAACCAGGAATTCATCTATTATTTTCAGCCCATCATACTTCGGTAGCTCGCAATCCTGAGCTCTAACACAATACAAGGATTTCATCATCATATTGCAATGTAGCGTGGTTACTCCATTCAACCTGTTATGCCACCGCTCATCTTCTTCATCTAAATTGCTGGTGCATGATTCTGCGTAACCCCGTGATATTCTAATTTCCTCCATTGTCTTATCCCCTTTTGGCCTGTGTGCAGCAATTTTGTAGATACAATCCAATGCATCATCCCTTTTCGTGTCGCGTACCATTTCCGTGTAGCGCGGTCCTTCAGCTAGATCTAGTGGAATGACTAAGAAGAGTGACTTCTTCTCAAATATCATCTTCTGCTGTTTGAGATTAATAACCCCATTCATGTTGGTGGCCCAGTCTATCCCTAGCAATGCAGGGTACGAGCTATTTTCGTCCACTATTTCAATAACTTCAAAGTCCGTCCGGGTACGTGCACCATCTATATCTACCGTAATTCCTTGCAGCCTTCCCATGGGTAGGATCTTCTGCTGATTTTCCATCCGCAATTGGATCAGAGACCATTGTAGTGCGGGCATACCCATGCGCTCCCAAGTCTGTCTAGGCAGTACATTTACATCAGAGCCCAAATCCAAAATGCCCTGATCCATCTCGTAATCGCCAATCTACGCCGTTAATCGCATCTCCCTCCCAGTCTGTGATGCATGTCCTCCCAATTTTCGAACTAAGCGAGGTTCACTCCACCCTATGCATCTATTAATCAGTTCTTGTAAGCCTTTAACTGCCCTATTATCGCGAAGCAGTTTTATACATGTTTCTAAGAAGGTGGTCAGCATCGAAGGACCCTTTTCCGGCTTAGGTCGATCCCTACTACCCGAGGTAGAGACATCCGTGAAGCTCTCCCTAGCCTCTATATAGGTCTCCCTACCAACCCTGCGTCTTCTTGAGTTAGGTTTCGTTTATCCTCTTCTGTGGTTGCACCACTTCTCATTATCATATTTACTTTGGGATCTTTGTCGCGAGGTTCAGACCTCATCATCTGCACATTTTGCGTCGTTGTAGGTGGTGCTACCCTTTTTTCATGAACTTGTGCTATCAGTATGGGGCAATCTATTAGTTCATGATCGAATTGCTCACAGTAAGTGCATGATATTCTGGTTGGGTTGGTGCAATCCCGTGCGTAATGTCCTAGTCCTCCACAGTTGTAATATATTAGTTGCCCGTGACCCCTTCCTGGTCCCATTTTGCCCTGTCCTCGACCGCGTCCTTGGAACCCATCACGCACGATTGTTGTGGCTGGATCCTGACCTCGCATCTCAGTGTACATTTTATAGGCAAGTGACTGGTCCATTAACATTTGATAGCTACAACAATCTCTTTCTTCATGGCCCACCGACTGCAAAAGTTGCAGAAGAGTTGTTGGGGGGTCTGGTTGAATTTTGGCGGTAGATGACAGTTATCTTTGTTATGCTTTCCTCCGACTTGATAGATTGTGCACCAGAGCAGAATCATCATGCTAGGCCCAACTTGTGCCTCTAGTTGCAATGGTGTTGGTCCCCCTGTTACCACAAAATTTACTGATGCTGGGTAATGATCTTTATTGTGCCCCTGGCTCTTTCACTTTATACACCACACTTCCTCCCAGACTTCTGGTCAGGGTTCCTATTCTTGCTTTAACTTCTTCATTTCCAAACACAAATTTTGGATCTATGCTTGGATTTGCTGAACTCCCAACCTCGGGTCTTGTAGCATAGTTTCGTGCAACCTCATCACTGTTTCCAGTGTTTCTGCCTAGGTTGAGATCTTCTGTTGTGATAATGCCATCCTCAGATGTGGTGTTAATGATGCTACAAACCAAGCACAGTGTTGTGCATCTGACAAGGTCATGTTTGCTTCATGGATGGTACTTTTCAGCCTTTGATCCAGATCCCACAGTGTTTCACCAGGCATCATTGCGATCTCCTTAAATCTTATGATCGACTGTGTTTCCGACTTCGATCAGCTAAATTCTTTCTTTAATTCGGTCTGGATCTCTACTGTTCCCGCAGTCAGATGATCGCTTGAGTACTTTATGTAATAAGTCAGCACTCGGTCCTGCAGTGCGCTTACCAGGGTCACCTTTTTGATGTTATCATCCGCAATTCTGTGCGTGTCCCATACCGATGTAACCACGAACCAAAATTGTTCTGGATCTTCACTCCATGCCCCCTTGAACACCAACGGCTGGATTGCGCTTGCCATTTTCACTCTCTGTTTTACACGGCGATCTGTTCTGGATTACTACTTTCTCTGATCCCTTTTATCCTCAATTCCTCTCTCTATAGAGTTCCAGCATTAGAAACCCCTTAGGCAGATCTCGGTCCCGACAATGGAACCATTGTTGGCTTGTATGGGCCTGACCCAGGTTTGGAAGAATTATTTAGCCAAACAAATCCTGCCGCTACTGGCCCTTTCAGCAACAACCTGCGGAGCACAGACTAAGGTCTCACCCGAGGCAGCAGGGGAGGGTGCTGGAACTAAGTTTCCGCACCCTTGGGATGTCTAGATGTGGTTTGGGGGTTTCACGCACTGACTTGCAGCTTCGCACCACTCTGTATTCACACAGATCCAGAGGAACTCTTGCCTTCTATTAGCGCGCTGCCTACAGATCTATTCTATTGGACGGAATGTTGTAAATCAAATCTACTTAGCAGGGTCTTTAAGAAAAAATTTAACAACTTTATCCAGTTCGCGTACTTAGATTTCACCCAGATTCACATATATTCAACCATGTAAGCATATGCGCATAGAATAAACAATTATACCAATCATACAATAATCCAGATACGCAATAACTCAGATTTAACACAGAAATTACTGAAGTAACTTATATTTATTCACTTTCTTCACCAATACATCCATATCTACCCTGCACACTCAGCTGCAGGGGTCTGCACACACAGCTACAGACTCTCCTAGGTCTCTGCACACACAGCTATAGAGCCTCTATCCACTACCCAAACCCTTGACTCGGACTTACAGATGCTGTCAGACTATTCTCCTCCAAAACCCATTACATTTTAGATTCAAGATCATACCCAAAAGAACTGCTTTTCCTTCATAGAGCCGCGCTCATTTTTACCTTCCTATGGTCCGTGGACCGACTTAATTCCTATAATTTTATATTATTTCTTGGGCGGACAACCCTTTGACTCGACCTTTTACATTTTTCGCCCCGCATACTTCAAAGTTCTTACAATATTTGTATCCTAATTTCTAGGCTTTCTACCCCAAAACTGTTACGCGGGACCTCCGCTACCCAACAACTGGGTTACGTGGATTGTCTTTAGGAACACCCTGCTCCACTTTCCCAACCAGATCAACACTTACATCTGTAGCCTTTGTGAATATTCCTCCTCCAAGTTGAGCAAAAAGTGCTACAAATGAGGCCCCAATTCCATAACAACTGGAAGAAGAGGCAATTCTGTGAACTTCATTGAATTTGGTGTATCCACCCCTAGATATAAATAGAATGAGGCATATAGAAATATCTACTCCTATAACTGCCATTCCCACTACAATGATAGTTGGAAAGCCACCAGCATGAGTAGCCACCTGTAAAGCTTCTCTTGTTGACTACCTTGCAACACTAGAAACTCTAACATTTGCACGCATAGAAACCCACATGCCAACATAGCCTGCAATACCCAAACACAAGGCTCCAAGAAGGAAAGAAATTATAGTGATAAATGCTAAAGTTGACCCAAAATGATTTTTAACTGTTCTCAATAAATGAGGTGACAATAAGCAATAGAACCATGTCCACAACATGCTCCAAGACATGAGGCCCAACTATATCTCCAGCTTTATTCAATATGGATGGAGAATGAGACTGGTGGTATGGATCTCCCACAACCTCATGCTGCATGGGGTATATTTCCCAATGAGACTTTTTACAACATACATTTTGAGTAAAGATTTATAAATAACAGAGAACTTACCTCGAATGGTATACATGGTAAAGTGAAATGAAGATAAGACTATGTTAGGCAAGTAATGTAATCAATGACTTTTCAAGGCATTGGAGATGGATTTACGTGATTTGTGGGTAGAAGCTTCAGCTACAGTTGAGATTGCGCATGCAATCGTAGCTTGGAAATGTTTCTTGGAGGCGGCTGTGGCGACAACGATCATTTATCAGCCAAACTGTGGGTGGCTCGTGTTAATTTCGATAGCTTGTCAAAGTGAGCGTCTCCGTTGGATTCAAAGTATTCCACTGTAGACTCTGACTGAAATTCAAACTCGGCCATGCTATAGGCCATGAGATGTAAATAGGCTTCCTCTGCCTATAACAAGCACTTTAGCTCTGTGGTGAATGGGTTAATCAAAATGATTTGGCAAAGCAGAGCAGCATGTTTTGGTTTCACTATCATCATAACTACTGGAATGACCAGAAGAGAGAAAATGAGATATTGGGTATGATTTTGGATGCACCTCACACCAAGCAATAAACAAGTGCTTTGACGAATACCAGGAGATGCTTCTTATTGTCAGTCAAAGAGAAAAAGAGCCTACCGAATTTATTAGATTAGAATAGTAGTAGAAATCTTGGTCAATCATGCTTGAAGAACACTCATAGGGATGGTATTTACTATCCTATTATGAGTGGGAATTGGAATTGGTGTTGTAGATGAATAGGGACTCTCAGGATGGTTCATAGCATTGCAAAACCCAAGCCATCTTATCCTTGAAAGGTCGTTGTGTTGCTGGTGGAGCAAGCCCAATCTATTATTAATTTTCAAACTAATCACGGCCTTATCCTTATGATCTTGGAATTTTACCCCCAAATGCAGGCCTTGCCTGTAATCCATTAACAGAAACAGACTGTTCAAAATTAAATACTAGAGAATTATTAAGTACTCCATCACATGACGGGCATGGTGGATCATGTTTCCGTGATTCAGGAATGGTATATTCTAAGAAATCTGCATGATAAACATGGCCACAAGAAAGTACACATGAAGCTGGAAAATACCAACATTTGATTATTCTATGGGAGCTCCAAGGTGACTTTTGTGATAACCATCTTTCACATAGTCCACATTTCAAAGCTTCGCAAATCGATAAAATAGAACCAAAAAAAGGGCTATTGTGTTTGGAAGATTCAATATCCATTATTTCTGGTTTAACAGGGCTTGATTCCTCAAGTTTTCTAATTTTGACAGAAAGTCGAGACTTTTGTTGTTCAAGCAGATTTATTCGTTCCTCACACTTTTCCTTTCTGGAAACAAGTGCAAGGCTGGATGTTTAACCAATATCAAGAGAAAGGAGCGAAAACAAAAGTAAGATCTTAGTTTATTCTTGGCGGATTCACCTCCTGTAGATTAGGTAAACCGAATCTGATCCTTCCAGCATGCCTGCAACTGAAATAGTTGTGCATTAAATTGAAAAACTATTTTTCCACGTAATCTGCAAAATAAGGCTCCAAAGAACCCTGAAAATATCTCAAATGATAACGAATTTGAGAAAATTTCTCGTGTAGAACATAATTGACCTCGTTTTGAAGAAAACCCATGTTTTATTTTTTCGAAATTCGCTTCCAATTGGTCATAAAACGCGTTTTAAAATGACTGGTCAAAACTGTTATGTATTTGGCCTTTACTCAGGTAACAAAATCAATTGTTTCTGGATCGGTTGCTAGATCTGGAAATTTGGAATGTTTGTTGTCAGCCAACACAGAAATGGGAGTTGGAAATGTTATCCACATCTCCTCTGCTTATTACCAGGAATCACCATATTGAGTTTTTAACAAAATATCCTCAATCAACACATTGTTTTGTGCCAAAGAAAAGAAAAAATCAGTCCAGAATTTCTCTGTGGTGGCCTGGTTGCAGGTGTAATGGATAATTGTTCAAATCCAGAAATGATATCTGCAAGTTCAGTTGGAACTTCTTCTTGGATTTCCTTTAGAGTATCAATCATCTACTTCCAAACTTGGCTATTATGTTAAATTAGTAGAACTGCTTAATTTTACCGCTATATGACAACCTTTGAATTGCCAGGGAATCAAAAGGAATTCAAACTTTTGGTTAATTCCTTATCGTGTCTGCATTTTTCACAACCATTACCGTGTTAAACTCTTTGCCATTGATCTTACCTTTTAATCTGATGGTTGTTGATTCACTCGATCGGAAAAAACAACTTGCGATCCTCCACCGATGATCAAAGCCTATTTGATCCAATGATTAACAAGGATATCAGATGGAGATCTTTTGCAATGTTTATCCACCTGATTAAGTGGTTTTCTCTCTCCACCCGAGTGTTGGGTCCCTATAATACTAGTGATTACCCCATACTATTGTAGTTGTATCCCTTATTAATATTGTTTTGCCCCTATTGTCCCCATATTGTTATTATTGTGCCCCATAGAATCCCTCTATTGTTATTTTTGTGGCTTTATATTATTATTGTTAGGTCGGCTGGGTTATATTGTGACTCCTTAGACTCCTATATATAGAAAGGAGGTTTTGTCATTTGAATCATCTAAGAATTGTTCATTTATGTAATGTAAAGGAGGTTGCCCCCTCGAAGAGGCTGAATTCTAAGGCGTTGATCTATCCTGTCTATATTTTTCTTGAGCTGGTTTCATAACATTTGGTATTAGAGGCTTGGATTCTAGGGTTTTGCTGCTCCAAACAGGTCATCGTAGAATTGTAACTATAACTCTTTTATTTTTTATTTTTTATTTTTTTTTTTATTTTTTTTTATTTATTTATTTATTTTTTTCTGTGACGTTTCAAAAGCTAAAAAAAACCCATTTGAGAAGAAATCATGCTGAATCTAGGGTCTGAATTTTAGAGCTTTTTGTGCTATATTTGCGGAGATATGATCTGAGGAAGTTGGTATTTTTGTAGACTCCTGAATTACATTCCAAACAGGTGACCTGGGGAAAATTGTCATAAATTTCTCTCCGAGAATCATATTGAAATTTCGTAAGAAGGTATAGAAAGAAGACAGATTTTAGTTTCTTGTATATATTTTTTAGATCCAAAGGTCGAAATAGTGACTCGCGGCACGTCGTACAATTTTGCTCTACTGAACTAGTCTATAATAGGTCACTGTGGGAGATTTTGCATAACTCTTTCTTGGAGAATCCAAGTTGTATCACACTGGTGGCATTGGAAAGAGGACACAGAGGGCTACTACAGATCACAATTTTAGAACTGGATGATCCGAAAATACAAAGATACATCAGAGGCAATATCGAGCTCCTAGAAAGTGAAAAAAGGTGTGTAGATTTTTGTAAATTTTTGCTTAAGCTTGGTTTGAAAATTTATTTTGAAGGAATTCAAAGGGCATGGTAGAGAATTATTATCGGTAACTGATGTTCGAGGAGAGAAAATGAAAACACCTAGTAAGCAACTTGAAAGCTCTAGCATGACTCATGAAGAAGAGTAAGAAATGCTACATGATATATCAAAATTACAAGACCAAGTGCAACAAATGTCACTCTCAAAAAAGCTAATGGAAGATAAGATAAAGGGCATGGAAGCTAATATGGACGATTGGAAGATAGATTTGAAGAGAGACATGGCAGATTTGAAGACAGATTTGACAAATTTTCTACAAGAAATACTTACTAATGGAGAAAAGGTAGTAAAGGAAACTCATGATGCGAACAAAAGAAATGTTAATCATGATTTCATAGACTCTAATGTGGGATCAAAGATCCACCATATTCCAAAAATCGATATGAGGAAGTTCAATGGCGAGGATCTCACAACATGGATATTACAGATGGAGCAATTTTTCGATCCCAATAATGTGCAAAACACACAAAAAGTACGTATTGCAACTTTATATTTGGAACCAAATCAATTTGTATGGTATCAATGGCTTTGCTCTCATAAACAAATTATCACTTGGGTAATTTTTATGGAAGAATTGATAGCACATTATGAGGATACAAAAAGCAACACATTTTTTTAGCTAATTGATAAGTCTCAAACAAAAGGGTTCAATAATGGAGCACATTGAGGAGTTCCAAAAATTGAACATAAGGGTAAAAAATATTCCAGAGGAACATAGGATTGACGTGTTCATTTGGACTTTAAAGGATAATATCCAACATGATGTTCGCCTTTGGGAACCTGATTCATTAGAGAAGGCATGCAGGTTAGCAAGAAAAATGGAAAGCAAAATTATGGCAACCAGGAAGCAGACCACTCATAACTATAAAGATGGAAGTGTTGTTGCCCATAGTCTTCCACAACCTATAAGGTTGACACCACAACAATTGGAAGAAAAAAGAGCAAAAGGGCTTTGTTACAGTTGTGATAGCAAATACACTAAAGGTCATAAGTGTGCTAAGAAGAAATTATTCTACATAGATTGTGAAGAGAAAGAAGAAAAGGAGCAAGAAAGGTCAAAAGAAGAGGATATACTCCAGGAACAAAGCCTAGATAAAGATGAAATGAATCTGACCATATCTTGTAATGCATTGGCAGGAATTACCACTCCTCAAACCATCAAGATAGAAGGACAAATCAAGAAGAAAAAGGTAATAGTGTTGATTGATTCAGGAAGTACCCACAATTTTATTCATTGTAAGGTAGCAAAAGAATTGAATTGCTTCTTATATCCAGCACCAGAGTGTCAAGTGATGGTTACAAATCGAGGAACAATAAATTTCTCTTGAAAGGGCCATAATATCAAGCTATCCATGGGAGAATATGTATTGACTAGCCCAATGCTTTCCATTCCAATGGGAGGTGCTGATGTTGTACTAGGAGTCCAATGGATACAATCCTTGGGTACAATAGCTTTTAATTTTCAAGAACTTTTCATGAAATTTTCTGTGGAAGGAAAGGAAGTTGAATTAAGGGGTATTATAGGGAAACCGGGAAAGATAATAAGCTCTAACGGTATGACAAAGCTTCTAAAAAAGGAACAAAGAGGTGTAATTGCACAATTATGTTCACTAGATGTTTCCACATTAGAATCATCTATTTATCCAGATCTCCAAAAAGTCTTGGACAATCATTCCAAGGTATTTGAGACTCCCAAAGGTCTCCCACCTATTTGTGATCATGATCATGCAATTCATCTGATTGCAAGAAGTGTTCCTCCAAACATCAGGCCGTACATATATCCCTATGCCCAAAAGAGTGAAATTGAACGTTTGGTTGTAGAAATTCTAGAGGCTGGTATAATTCAACCAAGTCAAAGTTCTTTCTCTTCTCTAGTAGTATTGGTGCACAAGAAGGATGGATCATGGCACATGTGTCCAGATTATAGGGAGCTAAACAAGCTCACTATTAAAGATAAGTTTCCCATTCCTGTCATTGATGAATTACTGGATGAATTGCATGGATCAATTTACTTCACCAAGTTGGATCTTCGTTCAGGATATCATCAAATCAGAATGAAGACTGAAGACATTCCGAAAACAACATTTAGAACTCATGAGGGTCATTATGAATTTTTGGTCATGCCTTTTGGCCTTACCAATGCACCTTCAACATTTCAAGGTTTGATGAATTCCATTTTCAAACCATTCCTTAGAAAATTTGTGTTAGTATTTTTTGATGATATACTAATCTACAGCAAGTCTTGGAAGGATCATGTTGAACATGTTGACAGGGTGCTACAACTATTGGAGGAGAAACAATTATATGCAAAAAGATCCAAATGTTTCTTTGGAGTAAAAGAGGTGGAATATCTAGGTCATATTTTATCTCATGAAGGAGTTAAGGTAGACCCTAGCAAAATTAAAGGCATTAAGGAATGGAAAATCCCCACATCCATAAAGCATCTGCGAGGATTTCTCGGGTTGACAGGGTATTATTGCAAGTTTGTTAAGAATTATGGGAGAATAGCAGCACCTCTAACAACATTATTGAAGAAAGATGCATTTTCATGGACTCCAGAAGCAACAAAGGCCTTCGAACATCTTAAAGAGGCAATGTGCCAAGCACCGGTCTTAGCTACACCGGACTTCACAAAAACCTTTATTGTGGAATGTGATGCTTCAAGAAATGGAATTGGTGTTGTTTTAATGCAAGATGAAAGACCCATTGCTTTTGAAAGTCTTCCAATCAAGGGAAAGTTTTTACACAAAGCTATTTATGAGAAGGAAATGTTGGCAATACTCCATGCACTTAAGAAATGGCGACCCTACCTAATGGGAAGACACTTCAAGGTAAAAATGGATCATGATAGCCTTAAATACTTTTTAGAACAAATATTATCCTCTGAAGAGCAACAAAGGTGGGTCACAAAGATGTTGGGTTATGACTTTGAAATCATCTACAAAAAAGGGAAGCAAAATGTGGTGGCATATGCACTCTCAAGAAAGGATGAGGATGTGGAAGCATTGTTGTGCACCATTTCTATTATCCAACCAGATTGGATAGACGAAGCAAGGGAGGAATGAAAAATGACAAAGAAGTGTGGGCATTTATTCGAAAGTTACAACAAGATTCCAGTACGTCTGATACATTTAGCTGGAAAAATGGTTCGTTATGGTACAAAGATCGCTTATAGCTCTATAAGAATTCCCAGCTAAAACAAAAGATTCTTATGGAATTGCACACTTTTCCCTTAGGAGGGCACTCAAGATTTTTAAAAACTTACCACAGGGTTAAGAAGGAATTTTTTTGGGATGGCCTTAAATCAGATACTCAAAAGTTTTTGGTGGAAGGTTTGGTTTGCCAACAAAATAAAGTTGAAACAATTAAGACACTGGGTCTATTACAACCTTTATCCATTCCAAGCCAACGTTGGGAGGAGGTTTCAATGGATTTTATCACAGGTTTACCCAAGTTTGAGGGAAAGAGTGTCATCATGGTGGTAGTTGATAGACTTACCAAGTATGCACACTTTTTTGCAATATCACATTCATTTAAAGCCAGCACAGTTTCTACTGCATTTATGGAAACAATTCAAAAGCTACATGGAAACCCAAAGATTATTGTAAGTGACAGGGATCCCATTTTCACTGGAAATTTTTGGACAGAATTATTTTCTTGTCTTGGTACTCAGTTAGCTCATAGCTCATCTTATCATCCTCAATCTGATGGGAAAACTGAGATAGTAAACAAATGTTTGAAAGGATATCTTTGTTGCTTTGTATCTGATAAAGAAACACAATGGGTCAAATGGTTGCCTTTGGTTGAATGGTGGTATAACACTTCCTTCCATACAACAACAAAAATGACCCCATTTATGGCACTTTATGGATATCAGCCACCATCCATCACATCATATTTAAGAGAAAATTCTAAGGTTCAAGCAGTGGAACATCACATCGAACATCAACAACAAGTCCTCCAACTCTTAAAGGATAAACTCGTGTTGGCACAGAATAGAATGAAACAACAGGCATATCAACATCGCAGTGAAAGAAGTTTTGATGTGGGTGATTGGGTATTCCTATGGCTACAAACATATAAGAAAATGTCCCTCAAGCAAGCTAAGAAGGATAATAAATTATCACCAAATTATTATGGTCCGTACAAGGTGCTGCAAAAGATTGGTACTATGGCATACAAATTGGAGCTTCCTGCAGCTTTTTGATTGCACCCAGTTTTCCATGTTTCATGTTTAAAGAAGGTTATAGGCGAGAAGCTCCCAGTTCAAACATTATTGCCAAAACTTGACGAGGAAGGAAAAATAATATTGGAATTGGAAGTAGTCACAGAAACAAGAACTCGATAGCTACGAAATCGATCAATTTCAGAGTATCTTATCAAGTGGAAGAACTTATCCGTTGAAGATTCCACATGGGAGGATGATAATTTTATATAGAAGCACCCATAACTACTCAAGCGTTGAGGACAACACTGTTTTGAAGGAGAGGGGCATGTTGGGTCCCTATAATACTAGTGATTACCCCATACTATTGTAGTTGTTGTTGGCATTATGGCTAAAGTGTTGTCCTTGATGGCAACCCATTCAGGTGGTAGTTCACTATTCTTCAAGTCAGCAGCAGAAGTTGATGATCAGCTCTCATTTTATTGAAAAATTATGAAGGACACAGGAAGCCAGTTCAGAATGTGCGTACCCGCAGGTACACCATGCAGAAACTGCGTCCAGGGACGCAGGCCACCCGTTCAGGGGGTGCGTCCACCCAGTGCACACATTTCAAGGCAGAGAAAAGCACGTGGGGGTTTCTTGTGTGGTATCTAGCCGATGGTTTTATGTTTCTATGGTGTCGGCTCGTGGTATTGTTCCATGTTTTGAGGAGGAGCTTGCCTATATAAAGCAAAGGAGATCATTTGGATTTGGCAAGTCTTGAGTTGAATATCTTATGAGGGCTAGATCTGGTCTAGATCAAAACAAGGCGAATCTACTGATGGACCGAGATCTCTTCGGCGCATGTTCAGATCTGTGGATCTGATTGTCTGGGTTACTTCTGAAGTCTTGAAATCAACTATGCCCGGAGGGACGCAGGTGCAGTAAGGGTTCAGGTGCGTCCGGGACGCAGGAGCGAAGAGTTTCAGGTGCGCCGGACGCAGGCGCAGAAGGGTTCTAGTGCGCCTGGACGCAGGCAGTTCAGTAGACTCAGTGCGAGGGACACAAGCTAGCAGTTGAGCAGAGTGCGTCCGGGACGCAGGCCAGCAGTTGAGCAGGGTGCGTCCAGGGACTCAGGCCAGCAGTTGAGCAGGGTGCGTCCAGGGACTCAGGCCAGCAGTTGAGCAGGGTGAGTCCGGGACTCAGGCTAGCAGTTGAGCAGGGTGAGTCCGGACTCAGGCTAGCAGTTGAGCAGGGTGCTTCCTTCTCTTAAAATCTTTGTTTATCATTGTTGTGTTCTGGGTTTGGTCCTATTATTGTTGATCTGGTTACTTCAGTTGATTGGGTGTTTCAGAAGGTTGTTTGAGCTTCAATGTTGTTGTTGGGTCCAGTATGAAAATTGGATGAAATGTGGCCTTTCAGTTTATGGGTTGTGCTTCAGTGTATCCAGTATGAAAATTGATGAAACGTGGTACTTGAAGGAGAGAAGATTGTAGGCCGGCGCCTACGTACTAGTATCTAAGCTAGTACAAGAGCTAAAGGAAATCTTTGGAGCATTGTAGCAGGTAGTAGCCTGCGTACTAGTAAATGGATCGGCTAGTACAAGAGCAAAGGGGGTTGTAGCTCCCGTACTGGTATAAGGCTGCACCAGTACAAATATTGTAAAAGAATTTTCTTATTAAGAAGAAGATTGAGATGACTTGCAGCAGGTGGTTTTTCTCCCGCATTGGGTTTCCACCTTACATCATTGTGTTCATGTGTGTGCCTTATGTGTGATGATCTACTTTATGTTACTGCATCTGTTAACTGATAATATGGTTGATAATGTTCTAATGCACTCATTGAAGATCGATTAACTTAATCATAAGAAGTTGTGGAAGTAGCATATATGAATCTGATTATGGAAATGAAAAAGTTTTATTAATATGATAATACTGATTCACCCCCCCCTCTCAGTATTATTTCCAACAGTTGTATCCCTTATTAATATTGTTGTGTACCTGTTGTCCCCATATTGTTATTACTGTGCCCCATAGAATCCCTCTATTGTTATTTTTGTGGCTTTATATTATTATTGTTAGGTCGGCTAGGTTATATTGTGACTCCTTAGACTCTTATATATAGACAAGAGGTTTTGTCATTTGAATAACCCAAGAATTTTTCAATTATGTAATGTAAAGGAGGTTGCCCCCTCGAAGAGGCTGAATTCTAAGGCGTTGATCTATCCTTTCTATCTTTTTCTTGAGCTGGTTTCATAACACTGAGTGCTATGTGTCGGTCGATAAATGGAATCGCTTGGAATTTCAAAAGACCGCTTACCACTTTTTCTTCACCCGATAAATAGCTTCACTGATAAAACCACCTTTCTTCCTTGACCAAACGTACGAGCCTATTGATGGGTGATGACAGTTAGATCTATTGGATCTGTAGATCGGACGGTTCTAGATTCCTTTGGGTTAACACGATTTTATTTGATTTTCTTTTCTTTGTTCTGCCAAACTTGACACTTCCACTACATTTAACTTGTCTCAAACCATATTCTCCGATGTTTTTAATCATAACCAAATTATCTCAAAACACGGAAAATGCAAGATTGGCGATGCAATACAGATTTTACAAATTCTAATTCAAAAGTAAAATAGGAAATCAACAGAACTCAGAGACATTTTGAAGGAATACAATGCCTCCGGGATTGACCAATTATACACAAATACACAGAGATACCGTTTCTGTAACTTAATATTACACAGTCTAATCAAGCCAAATCAGTCAAAATCCCTTTATAATCATTCAGAACTTACATAAATACCATTTCATCCTAACAATCAGATTCTTAATCCATGGATCGAATCTACCTAATCTTAGATAATATCTAATCTGGTTGATATTCTCCTTGAGAATCTCAACTGAACCTAAACAACTTGAATTAACTATAAAAACACTCAATTCCTAAATCCTAGCTCAAATCCTATCTAGAAAACTTTGTAAATTGACAGCTAAAGGATCCCACTCCTTTGCTTGTAAACTTTTTTTGTATTTTTGGAATAAATTCGAAGCCTTTTTTCTTCAAGCCTCATGCTCTTGCATCAGACTCTTGAGGAAAAAAATCTTCACGGGCTCCTATCCATGAGCTCTTCTACAGAATTGCCCAACTTCTGTAGCATGGCATCTGTCATCCAAGTAGCTTCAACAATTGGTTGGTCCTTCCATTTGACCAAATACTGAAAATACTCCTGTCCTCTTATCTTCTTCAACAATTTCTTGTCCAAAATCCTCTCTGGCTTCAATTCCTTTGCTATAGGTAACTACTTCACCCAATCAATCTCTTGTCCTTCTTGATCCTCTACCGTGTCATCTGCATCTCCACTTTCATACCTATACAAATCAACAACATTGAAAATTGGAGATGGTCAATATCAGGAGGTAATTAAATTTCATATGCATTTGCAAAAAAATTCCTCAAGACTCTGCATGGTCTAATTTTCTTAAACTTTAACTTGTTATACTCCCTTTGTGGAAATCTTTCCTTCCTCAGGTGTGCTAAAACCAAATTTCCAACTTCAAAATTAGCTTCTCTCTTCTTCAAATTTGCTCTGCTTTTGTATTTTATATTGTTGTCCTATAATTGCTGTTTTACATGTTCATGTATTGCTTGAGCTTTTGTAGAAAAATATTCTCTTTTAGCACTTCTCATTTAAGCTTTTCCCAAGTCTCTCAATTCTGACACTCCCTTTGGGTGCATCCCATAGACTATACGGAATGGACTCTGCCCTGTTGTTCAGTCTCAAAACTGCCCTTTCCTTAGCAACTTTTCCCATCCCTCCTTCTTTGTTTTTCCATGAAGAAATGCATTCCTATCATCAATGAACATTATACATTGCCTTAAGGAGAACATTTTAGTGATTTACATGTTATACTTTTATATTTGTTGTTTTAATAGGTTTTTGTCTTTTAGCTATGGAACATAGCCTATTCTGCAGCTAATCGGCTATTCCATAGCTACTTCCATGCTTTTACAGGTTCTAGGTGTTAGGAGGAGAAAATAACTATATGGGCAGCTTGGAAAACATCATGGCATGGATCATGTCCCATTCATCTAGCCCAGGATGATAAGGAAGACTCCGGTCAAAGGAAAGCCAAATGTAGAGACCTAAGGCAAACATGACTCTGTTTTATACACGTTTCACAATGATGGGATCTGAAACAACTTCCTGAGGCCACAGACTTCATCAGCCATTTGTGCAACCGAATCGAATAGCCATCACCTTAGATTTATGTCTCCAGCAACCAAGGAAGAGAATTCTGTGTGCTTGTCTGCCTACATGTTTTGTTGTAGCTTATTTTTCTCCATAAAATAGTTGTATAATTTCTCTATAAATACCTGTGTGAAGAACACAGAACCAGTTCGAATTTGCTCATGTGTTAAGTTCAGATTACTGCTCTGTAATTTTGAGAACTCATTCTCTGTTTTTAATATGAAGACTGTGTGTTTCATGGATACCTGAAAACGTTTGTTGGAGTGTTGATTAAGTACATTTAAATTGAGTAGTTGCACAGGGCCCTGTGCTAGCTAAGGTTACATTTCATTTTTGTTTTGTCTTTCATAGTTGAACTGTAAATGCACTGTGTTTTTTTTCCATGATGTTTATAACCATTTTCTAAACTTGTTCATAATGCAGTCTTTGTCATCTTCTTACTAATGCAAAATAGTTTATTTAAGTACAAAATAGTTATTTTGTTTAATTTCTTTCTAGTTTCTTATTAGTAGTTTGAAGTTGAGTTCAGTAGTGTAGAGTAATTTATCTCATTTTTTGTTTCATTAGTCTTTAGGCTTTTAATTAAAACTGATCAATGCCATTACTGTTTTGCATTTTATTACTAGTTTAGTGACTCATATTGTAAGTGAATGTTTCTAAAAATCCCTTCTAGTTGATGGTTCATCTTAAACTAAGTGGTTGAATACTTCATTTATGTAATGAGTCTTTTTTGCATTTTTGCATTTATTTTCTCTTCAAATGATGAAGTACAAAATTCCTCAAAATGTTAACACAAGGAGGTTTTTCTCCCAAAATTGTGAAGCAAAGTAACTAAGCACTTCATTTATTTTCCATAGTAGATTAGTTGCAATTTCATTTTCAGTCTTAGTCTTTCATTTAGTTTTGTTTCAATTTCATTTTCAATTTCTCATTAAGTTCTAATTCTGCAATAGACTAAACAGTAGTTGTAATCTCATTTTCAGTTTTCAGTATTTCATTTTAGTTTTGTTTCCATCATAGATAGTTGCAATTTCACTTTCAGTTTTAATATTTCAGTAAGCCTTGTTTTAGTTGCAACTTCACTCTTGAGTCCTTTTAGTTCATGATTTGGAAACAATAATAAATAACAGAAATAGAAACTCTGTTTTCCTTTTCTTGGTTAAACTTTACTTCCAAATTTGACTTAAAGCACTCTTAGTCCTCATTTAATTTCTCTAGCAGAAGTAGATTTAAGATCTTTGTTAAGTGCACTATAAATCATTAGGGATTAAAGGATCAAAACCCCAAAAAAACATGAAACTCAAAAACACTGAAGTAAGAAGGGTCATCTAGCACATATAGTGCACTACACTTCATCAGTTTACGATACCAGGATTGATAATTTATCTAGAGCAATTTAGGACACTAAATTGACCAAACATTTTGGCGCCGTTTCCGGGGAACTGTAACTAGGTAGCCTTATCTCTTACATTCATAAAAAAAAACAACAAAACAAAACAATGACATGCATAGAGAAAGAGATTCTAGGGGTAGATTTATAGCTAGGGGCAGAAGTTCGATTCCTACAACTCCACCTACTCCACCAAGAGTTAGAAAGGACACACCTCCATCCCAGACTCATACTCCCAGCCATAGGATTCCTGGAATTCAAGGGGCAGAAACTCAATTAGAAGATTCTCCTACATCATCTACCAAAATAGTCCTAGGAGAGAAAAATTTTGAAACTCCAACAACAGGGATAACCTTTTTCACCTCCACAGGAGAGCCTATTGTAGTTGAAGAAATAGGAATACCTGGTGAGGAAGAAAAAGTAGAAACTCCCTCTCATAGTCCATTAATAGAAGAACTAGAGGAAAAGGGAATAACCTTGTAGGTTGAGCCCTATACTGACTCTGAAGAAACTATAATGGTAGAAGAAGAACAAGATGGAGAACTCTCACCGTTTGGAGGAGGGGGTAGAAGGAGAGGTAGAGGAAACAATGGAGGAGGTAGAGGTAATAATGGAGAAAGAAGAGGAAATAGGAAGTAGATAACTCTTTTGGATTCCCTATAGTGGATGAGGAAACACATACCACAATGAAAAATATCTCACCATCTATCCTCCCAAACTTCTATGGGTTGAGAAGTGAGGACACTAAAATATTTTTGTTTGAGTTTGAAGTCTTGTGCAGAACATATGACTATCTAGAAGACTCTCAAAAAATAATTGTTCCCTTCAACACTAAAAGGGGTTGCTTTGAAATGGTTTATGGGGTTAGTCACTCAATCCATTAGAACATGGAATGACATGAAACATGCATTTTTGGATAGATACTTGGATTATTGTATGCCTACCAATCATAAATATGAGGTGTTCAAAATGATGCAAAAAGAGGATAAAAACTTAGAGGATTTGCTTGAGAGATTCAACTATAATTTGAAAAGAGTAAAGATGAACAATTTAGATGAAGAAACTTTAAAAGCTCTTTTGTTAAAGGCCATTAGAGATGAGTGGATAGATATCCTTAACATGATGGGGAAGGGAGATATCTCTCAATTTCCATTGAGTGACATAGTAGAACTATGTGCTCATCTCTCAAGGGGGAAATCTAAAACAAGGAAAGGGCCGAGAGATCCTTCTGTTGTTAGAGCGAAAAAATCTGCAACTGGATCTGTAAGTAGGGCAGAAATTGGCAATATGCTTGATGAGTTTAAAACTGACATTCTAGGGAGCCTTAGTGAGCAACTAGACACCCTTAAAATTAAAAACAAGCAGAAATCAGAGGCTGATGCTTTAGCCATTTTTTTGTCCAAAATGCAGGAAGAAACATGCTCTAAGGGAATGCCCTTTAGATGCAAAAATTGTAGAAACTTGTATGATTTGTTCAGAAAGTCATGAGACCAAGGTTTGTCCCTCAATCCCAGGTCTTAAGGTTGTCTTTCAAGAGGAAACAATCCCAACTTATGCAAAACCTCTTTGTTTTGTTGCAAGAAGACCTTGGCAGGGGCCAAAAAATCAAGGATCTAACAATCCAATGTATCTTCAATCCTCACCAACTGGAATTCTTGGCAGCAACCTTGGCCTCAACCTCAATCTCAGTATCGATCTCAACTGTGGGCATAAGGGGTACAAAATCCTTATGGGATATTTGCTCAATATTATCAATATCCTCCATCCTATCAAAGTTATTTTCCCCCACAAAATCAGCAGCCAAATCAGCAACCACAACTTCAAAATCAGAACCCTCAACTTTCATTGCCATTTCCACAACAACCTCCACAACAAAGTCAAAATCCTCAACTCTTGCTGCCATTTCAGCAGAAACCAAATCAGCTACATGCCCAACCATTACCAAACCCCAATAATAAAAACCCTCAGAATGCTTACATGGTAGAAGGACAACAATTTCCAACTTACATGATTACTCCTCTAGATCTTAATGATGTTCAACTTAGATATTGTAGGATATTAGAAAAGGAAAAATCTTCTATAGTTATTCAAGAACAATAAAATTATAAGGAAGATTCTCTAAAAGTCAATAAAAGTTTTGAGGGAACATCCCTCCAAAACCAAAACATTGAAAAAGAAAAACAAAAAGAACCAATAAACACAATTTCTATCATTGAGAAACCAACATCTACTTCTACACCTCTTTTTCCTCAGAGACTACAAATTGATAGAGGGGTAGAAAAACAGATCTTGTTGCCCAATTATGATTTTCTAGATGAATTGAAGAATGTCTATATCAAAATTCCTTTGTTACAAGCCACTAGAGAAATTCCAATTCTAGCCGAAACAATAAAGGAGTTGAGCATTAAAAGAACAGGAAGAAAACCAAGAGAAACAAAAAGAATTCACTTGGTAGGAAATATAGCAGACATCATGATGGGAAAGATTTCCATGCATAAATATGTGGATCCAGGAACTCCAATTGTCAAGACACATATAAATGGAATTGAAATTCCAAACACATTGATTGAATTAGGGGCAACAATAAACATTATGAGTAGACAAACTATGGAGCAGCTTAAACTTCCTAACATTCTTTACACACCTACCTTACTGCAATTTGCAGATAGATTACTAATCAAACTAGATGGTGTATTAGAAGATATTTCAGTCTCCTTAGATTCTTGGGAATATCCTGTTGATTTCATGATTTTAACTCCCAAGAATAATCTAGGAGGACACCCATTCATATTAGGAAGACCTTGGCTGGCCACAACTGATGCTTTTATTAGTTGTAGATCTAGTGACATGTATATTTATGATAGTAATTCAATAAACAAGTTTACCTTGTATCCCCCAGAAAAAGAAATCATAGAAACAGATGACAAGGAATGGATTAATGATGAAGATGATATTCAACCTCTCTTTACTATATCATAAATTAGTGAAGATAGTCAAATTTTGAACACATAGGAAAAATTTGAAACATCTTCAGAATATGATCATGCACAATTCCAAGAAAAATCTAATGTTGAATACTTGTCATCTAGGCAGATGTATCTCTATTCTATGGAAGAGTTTGGTAGCTCTACAATTGAAATTTTTCCAGGTAGGACATTGAACATAAACAAAAACTTGGAGAAACTACAACAAGAAGAGCTAACCAAAACATTACAAAAACATTCTGCTGCATTTGCATGGGAATACATCGATATGAAAGGTATTGATACTAAGATTTGTATCCATCATATCTATATTGAGGAAAATAGTAGACCAATCATACAACCTCAGAGAAGGATGAATCCAAATCTTAGGGAAATTGTGAAAGAAGAGCTCCAAAAATTACTCAATGTAAACTTCATTTACCCAATTTCAGATAGCCAATGGGTTTCTCCTTTGGTAATTGTGCCTAAAAAGAATGGTAAATGGAGGGTATGCATTGATTACCGAGAATTGAATAAAGCAACCTTGAAAGATCACTTTCCTTTGCCCTTTATAGATCAAGTGTTAGATACATTAGCAGGTAAGAAGTATTTCTCATTCTTGGATGGTTTTAGTGGTTATAATCAAATTCAGGTAGCACCTGAGGATCAGGATAAAACCACATTTACTTGTCCATGGGGAACTTTTTCCTACCGAGTACTTCCTTTTGGGTTATGTAATGCACCTGCAACATTCCAAAGAGTAGTACTAGGAATTTTTTCTGATCTAATTCATGATTGTGTAGAGGTATATATAGATGATTTTACAATCTATGGAAACTCATTTGAAGAAGCTTTGGAAAATTTGGAAAGAGTCCTTAAAAGATGTAAAGAAACAAACCTTTCACTAAGCCATGAAAAATGCTTTATGATGTTTACAGAAGGTATTGTTTTAGGACATCACATTTCAGGAGATGGGATTAAAGTTGACAAATCTAAAGTTGAAGTCATCTCTAAGTTATCAATTCCAAGTTGCCAAAAGGGTGTTAGAAGTTTTCTAGGATTTACAGGATACTATAGAAGATTTATAGAAAACTTCACTAAAATAACATCTCCACTCTTCAAATTTCTTACAAAATATTGTGAATTCAGTTGGAATCCTGATTGCCAACTAGCATTTGAAACCTTGAAAGAAAAATTTTCTGAAGCACCTATTTTAAGAGGACCAAATTGGAAACTTCCTTTCCACATTTCTACAGATGCTTCAGATACAACTATGGGAGCTATATTAGGACAAAAAGATTTGATTCCTTATGCCATTTACTATACAAGTAAGAATTTGACTCCCACTGAGTTGAATTATACTGTGACTGAAAAATAATTCTTAGCTATTGTTTATGCAATTAACAAGTTCAAACACTATATAACAAGCCATGAAACCTTTGTTCATACAAATCACTTTACAATTAGATATTTGATGAATAAACCTATTACTAATGGCAAAGTTACAAGATGGCTTTTACTTTTGCGAGAATTCAACATTACTGTGCTAGATAGACCTGGAAAACAAAACACAGTTGCTGATTTCTTGTCTAAGATTCAAAATATCAAAGAAGACTCTACCGTTGAAGATAAATTTCCTGATGAATATCTCTTTGCAGTAACTACTCAAACTCCTTGGTTTGTAGATGTTGCTAATTACTTGGTTGTAGGGAAGTTACCTTCACATTTGTTTCTTAGAGAGAAAAGAAAGATTATTCAAGAAAGTGCAAGATATTCATGGATCAATAACGAATTGTATAAAGCAGGGCTAGATCTTATGATCAGAAGATGTGTCAGGGAAGATGAAATGCTTGATATTCTCAAAGCATGTCATGATGAGCTGTGTGGTGGACACTTTGCTGATAAAAGGACAACTTATAAAATCCTCTCTTTAGGATATTATTGGCCATCCATATTCAAAGATGCTAAAGAATATGTCAGGAGGTGCGACAGCTGCCAAAGGGTAGGGAAACCTGCTCCCTCAAATGAGATGCCATTACAAACTCAGGTACTTATCGAACCCTTTGAGAAATGGGCTTTAGATTTTATTGGACCAGTTAATCCTCCATCTAAGGAGAAAAAGTATATATTGGTATGCACTGATTATGTCACCAAATGGGTAGAATCCAAAGCATTACTTTTTGCTAATGAAAAATCTGTAGTTAGTTTCCTTTTTGAGGACATCTTTACTCGCTTTGGTGTTCCAAGAGAAATTGTGACAGATCAAGGATCTCAATTCACATCCAAAATGATGGAAAGGCTTATGAATGAGTACAAAATCAAGCATATGAAATCTACTCCTTATCATCCACAAGCAAATGGTCAAGTGGAGTCTACAAATAAAGTGATTGAAGGAATCCTCACCAAGACTATGCATCTACATAGAAGAGATTGGGTAGAAAGGCTTTCTAAAGCCCTATGGGCCTATAGAACTACATGGAGGAACACAACGAGACATACACCTTATGAACTTGTTTATGGGAAACAAGTCTTGTTCCCTATAGAGTTCCAAGTCAAAACTTTTAATATGGCAGTCCAGTTGTGGATGGATTTATCAGAAGCTCAAAGACATAGACTAGAGAAATTAAATGAACTTGTTGAAATCAGACAAGAGGAAGTTCAAAGGACTGGTCTAGTCCAACAAAAGAGGGCTAAATGGCATGAAAAATACATCAAGGACAAGAAGTTTCAAGAGGGAGATTGGGAACTATTATTTGATTCAAAGTTTAAAGAATTTCAAGGGAAATTTCAAACTCATTGGCTTGGGCCATATGAGATTGAAAAAGTTTTCAGTAATGGAGGAGTAAGGATTAGAACAATAGATGAAAGTCAAACTCCTCTTCTTGTGAATGGTCATAGATTGAAAATATATCAAAAATCAATCTCAAAGGAGGAGTTCATCAAGATCTTCCAGAACAATTCTGAAATGAAGTTGGTGAAGAAGAATCCTTTATCTCCACCAATTTAGTCTTTGTTTTTCCTATCTAATAATAATAATAATAATAATAATAATAATAATAATAATAATAATAATAATAATAATAATAATAAATTGTATAAGGATGAAAACCAATCACTGATTGGCATGCTTATACAAAAAATACAGGGTGAAAATCAAAAGCTTCTGACACCCTATATTTTCCATTTCTTTTCTGGAAAAAATGGTGACTCACTCTACATTCTGAAAAATTCGTTGTATCATCTCATTTCATTCTGTTTTACTTTTACAGTTTCACTTCATTCCATTTCCATATTTCACCAATAAATTTTTCCTTTTCCAACATTTCTTTCATCTCCATTTTCATTTATCATCTTGTCATATTTTCACTCACACAGCCATTTCCATTTCATTCATTCATAAGCCATATTTTACTCTCTGTGTTACATTCTGTAGCTGTTTCCACATTCTACAGCTAATTCCATTCCATAGCTAATCCCATTCTGCAGCTAATCTAATGTTGCAGCAACAGTTTGATTATCAGTCCAAGCACAAAGAGTCCAGTTCATAATAAAATCTTATATGCAGGTAATTGAAGAGAAAACAACTTTGAAGACCAATCATGCCTAAAGCACCTGTGGAAGCAAACATCAAGATATTAGCAAGCGGAAGGTAAGGTTCCAAAGGTAAAATACAAAAACTTATTTCAAAAAGAAATTCAAAAACATAAGCTTGTATAACATGTATGATCACATGTCTCCTTGATTGATCATTATGTGATTTGACTGCCACGATGTCTCCACCATATCTTCTGTCTTCAATGCCAAATGGTCCAATGATGCCTTCATAACGAATCTCCATTTTAAACTCCACGACTCGTACTTAACCAGACTTCTATAGCTACACCTATTAACGGTTAGATTAATGACATGACCTATCTATGTATGACTCTTCAAACCCTGATTGTTCATTTATTACACTAAGTTTTTCTCTCATACTTATGCAGCCTCTTTGTGCATACAATCACTCTATTTTCACACAGTTTATGTATACAGCTACTCTGTTTCCATATATTCCATATATACAGTCATTTTGTTTCATATTCACAATCATTCTGTTCCCGGTCATTCTGCTTCCATATACTCTATCATTCCATTTCCATATCCACAGTCGTTCTGTTTCTATATACACAGTCCACAGTCCTCTTTACGCAGTCATTCCATTTCTCAGACAGTGAGAGAAATTTTGAAGAGTAGCCGAGAACAGAAGTTATGGGGCTCATTGTTAGAACTGAACCCATAGGGGTGAAGTACATGGAGGGTTATCTGCAGCTGAAGGGAATGTTACAGAAGGCTGGTTGGTTGTGTTTCATTGAAAAATTCAATGGTTACCATAAGGAAATCACTAAATCCTTTGCCAGGTCATTTGATGGAATGGAAGTGGAAATAGGTGACATCAAATTTGTAGTTACCGAGTCCTTTATAGCTGAAGCAATAGAACTCCCAAGGCTAGGAGAAAGGTGGTTTAAGAACAAAGAGTTTCATGATGAATCCTGGAAGGTCATTCTTAAAAATCCAGGTATGGACACTTCAGTTTTTAGAAAAGGGATTCCAATCTCTGCACTTAAAAACAAATGGAGTAGCATGTTGTTAATTCTGCAAAAGTTTATTACATGCGAAGGGAGGTTTGGTTCTATGTATGTGTATCATATATGAATGTTAATGAATTTTCTAGAGAATGGAACCCTCAATCTTCCATTTTTCCCGTTGAATAGTTTGAGAAGAATGGCAAATAATGTTTAGAAGAAAATTGAATCAATAGAAACCACTTTATATCACCATGGACTAGTGAAGATTCTTGTTGAATTTCATTTAAGAAGTGTTGGGGATACATGGGAGGACTTTTTGGTAAGGAATTTCTTTCAAGATGCTCCAGATTCGTCTGAGGGAAGTCTTGTTAAAAGAAGTAGGAGAAGGAACACTAGTCTCACCATTCAAAGCACCCCTAAAACTTCAGCACAGAAAAACGATGAAGAAGAACCAATCTCTAAGAAACTAATAGAGATCAGAAAGCAGACTAAGGAGAGGAGAAAAATGAAAGAAAAGGTTGAAGAAATTCACAAGGATATTCCTGAACCTTCATCACCTAAAGAGGATAAACAACTTCTTTCTGAAAGATTAATCAAAATCAAGGAACATATCAAGGAAGATAAAGAGAAAGGAAAGAGGAAAAAGGATACGAAAGAAGAAACATTAGGCTTCCAAAACTTGAGGAGGAGTTCTAGGCTCAGGGGCAGAGTGAAGAAGGTGAAATCAAAAGAGGCCCAGTTTATAAATTTGGAGGAAGAAACTCCAGCTCAGTCCCCTGATAATATTCCATATGAGCAAATCCTAGAGAACTCTCCTCCACATAACTTTGAGGGCAGCCCAAGAAGAGTTTCTCTTGGCATTGATCCAACCCAACAACAAATCTATGACTACATAGAGTCATTGGAGAAAAAGAGTACATTAGTAGACCCAGGGACTTTAGCTAATCTAGAGAAGCCTACCACCTCACATGACACTCTAACTAGCTCCCTTAAACAGGATATCTATGAGCTAGAAGTTTTGAAAAGGCACATGCAAAGAGAAAATGAAGCCTTAAAGGAATAGAATAAGTTGGATAAGATTATCCATGACAACACTATGCTTCACTTGGGTTTATGGCACGAGAAGAAAAGAAAACTAAAAAGGAAGAATAAGAAGCTAAATAGGGCACTTATTAACCTCAAGTACAGATTTCTCATGAGGAAGCAAAGGATGGCAGTCAGTGCAAAGAAAAGCAAGAAGAGGAAGTTGGATGTTTTGGCTGAAGTATCAGAACAAATGCACTAGGAGGAGGAAGTTTCCTATCATCAATGACCATTATACATTGCCTTAAGGAGAACATTTTAGTGATTTACATGTTATACTTTTATGTTTGCTGTTTGAATAAGTTTTTGTCTTTTAGCTAAGGAACGTAGCCTACTCTGCAGCTAATCAGCTGTTCTGCAGCTACTTCCATGCTTTTACATGTTCCAGGTGTCAAGAGGAGAAACTAATTACATGGGCAGCTTGGAAAACATCATGGCATGGATCGTGTCCTATTCATCTATCCCAGGTCAACAAGGAAGACTCCAGTCAAAGGAAAGTCAAACGTAGAGACCTAAGGCAAACATGACTCTTTTTTGTACACATTTCATAGTGATGGGATCCGAAACAACTTCCTAAGGCCACGGACTTCATTAGCCATTTGTGCAACCGAATCTAACAACCATCGCCTTAGATTTATGTCTCCAGCAACTGAGGAAGAGAATTCCGTGTGCTTGTCTGCCTATGTGTTTTGCTGTAGCTTATTTTTCTCCATAAAACAGTTGTATAATTTCTCTATAAATACCTGCGTGAAGAACACAGAACCAATTCGAATTTTCTCATGTGTTAAGTTTAGATTATTGCTCTGTAATTTTGAGAACTCATTATCTTTTTTTAATATGAAGACTGTGTGTTTCATGGATACCTGAAAGCGTTTGTTGGAGTGTTGATTAAGTACATTTAACCTGAGTATTTGCAGAGGGCCCCTGCGCTAGCTAAGGTTACTTTTCATTTTTGTTTTGTCTTTCATAGTTGAACTGTAAATTCACTGTGTTTTTCCATGATGTTTATAACCATTTTCTAACCTTGTTCATAATGCAGTCTTTGTCATCTTCTTACTAATGCAGAATAGTTTATTTCAATATAGAATAGTTCTTTTGTTTAATTTCTTTCTAGTTTCTTATCAGTAGCTTGAAGTTGAGTTCAGTAGTGTAGAGTAATTTATTTCATTTGTTGTTTCATTAGTCTTTAGGTTTTTAATTAAAATTGATCAGTGCCATTACTGTTTTTCCATTTTATTACTAGTTTAGTGACTCATATTGTAAGTGAATGTTTCTAAAAAGCCCTTCTAGTTGATGGTTCATCTTAAAATAAGTGGTTGAATACTTCATTTATGTAATGAGTCTTTTCTGCATTTTTGCATTTATTTTTTCTTAAAATGATGAAGTACAAAATTCCTCAAAATATTATCACAAGGAGGTTGTTCTCCCAAAATTGTGAAGTAGAGTAACTAAGCACTTCATTTAGTTTACATAGTAGATTAGTTGCAATTTCATTTTCAGTCTTAGCCTTTCATTTAGTTTTGTTTCAATTTCATTTTCAGTTTCTCATTAAGTTCTAATTCTGCAATAGACTAAACAGTAGTTGTAATCTCATTTTCGGTTTTCAGTATTTCATTTTAGTTTTGTTTCCATCATAGATAGCTGCAATTTCACTTTCAGTTTTAATATTTCATAAGCCTTGTTTTAGTTGCAACTTCACTCTTGAGTCCTTTTAGTTAATGATTTGGAAACAATAATAAATAGCAGAAATAGAAACTTTGTTTTCCTTTTCTTGGTTAAAGTTTACTTCCAAATTTGACTTAAAGCACTCAGTCCTCATTTCATTTCTTTAGCAAAAGTAGATTTAAGATTTTAGTTAAGTGCATTGTAAATCATTAGGGATTAAAGGATCAAAACCCCAAAAAAACATAAAACTCAAAAACATTGAAATAAGAAGGGTCATCTAGCACATATAGTGCACTACACTTCATCAATTTACGATACCCGGATTGATAATTTATGTAGAGAAATTTAGGACACTAAATTGACCAAACACCTGTACTCCTATTAGGAGAATCATTATAAGCATATTCTGCTTGTGCCAATACTTGATCCCACTATTTTGGATGTTCACCTACAAGACTTCTTAGAAGATTACCTAAGCTTTTGTTTACCACTTCAGTCTATCCATCAGTCTGAGGATGATAAACAGTACTGAAACTCAGTTTAGTTCCAAGATTCTTCCACAATGTCCTCTAGAAATGTCCAACAAATATGGTGTCTATGTGTAAAAAAATGCTCTTAGGTAACCCATGTAATCTTACAATCTCTTTAAAAAACAGATTTGCAATGTGAGTAGCATCATTGGTTTTATAACATGGAATAAAATGTGCCATTTTTGAAAATCTGTCAACTACTACATAAATTGAATCATGTCCCCTTTGAGTTTTTGGTAAACCCAAAACAAATTCCATACTTACCATATCCCAAGGCTTATCTGGAATAGGTAATGGAACATACAAACCTGTGTTTTGGCAGAGGGTTCTTCTTTGAAAACAGTCCTCTTTTCCAACCTTGCCCTGTTTCTCTTGGCAATCAGGTTGGCTTCCACTGTGAAAGTAACCCTTTGGGCCTCTGCAAGGGATTGAGGATCTCTTTCTTTCAACTGATAGGCCATGTCAGGGTCAAAACCATCAGGGAATTTGTACAAAGCTAGATCAGGAGGAGGTCTTAAATTTTGTGGAATCGCCTTATATACATTGTTAAATCTAGCACAATACTCCAAAACAGTCTCTTGGGGACCTCTTTTGATAGTGTCATATTCCCCAAGTATGTGCAGAGGATCTTTCTTCTTTTCCCATCTGCTAGTAAAGGCTTGGTACAGTTCATCAGGAGTTGTAATGGAGTTTGCATTCAGGGATCTAAACCAAGTTCTTACATCCCCAGTTAGGCTTTGAACAAACATCCTCATTCTGACACTGCCATCATCTATTTCATAGGTCTCAAAATGGTCTTGCATCCTCTTAGCATGCTGAACAGCTGTCAGAGGGCCATTAGAGTCAAAATATGAGATTTTGGTTTGGTAATCTTGGGGTAGAGCTGCAGCATTAGCTGGTATCTGCAAGGGTGCATATCTGTTAGCCATATTTACAGGATTTAGAGGATTACCAGGGGCAGCTGGGATAATAGGAACAGTGGGTATCACAGGGGTGACAAGTAAGGGTGAACCTAGAGTGTTGGTCAAGGGGATATGAGCAGTGGATGAGGATGCGAGAGGAGGAGTTTGAGATGTGGATGGTGAACTAGGGGAATTAGGGGTAGACCGGAATAGGACCTTGCATGGGGTAGAGATAAGGCTGGGATGATCTGACTCTGAAGTCAAATGAGTAGGCTGCTCCTGCCTTTGCTGCCTCCTAATGTTTCTAGGGATGGTATTTGGATTATCAACAATGACGGGTGGATTAGGGTCAGGATTTGCCCTAGTGTGCCGTGGATTTTTCTTAGGAGCCAGCTTCTAACTGTTTTTTAGGATTTTTATAGGAAGTTTTTATATCTGCAAGGACTGGATGAAGATTTTGGAATGGCTATATATATTTCAAAACTAAGATGAAGATTCCCTAAAAAAAAAAGCTCTTCCCTAAAGCTGTTAATGTGATACAGAAACAGATTAAAGGCCTCTTGACTAATTTCAGGCTTGATAGTAGCTAAGGAAGATATATAGTAATTGAAAATCTCAAACACTCCCCAGCGGAGTCGCCAATTATGTTAACGCCCAGGTTGTTCCCTATGACTCCCAAGGGAATACAGCCGGGGTAACCACTAACCAATCTTTGGACAACAGTTTCTAGCCAAACTGTAGTCAGAGAGGGCTCTCTCTTTATGATTTGTCTCTGTTTTGGAATAATTTTAGGCTAGCTATGAGTTCAAGTTTGTTTAAGGTCTTTGTTGGATGATAATTTTGGTCAAGATACTTATGCAATTTCCAGGGTGTTCCAGTCCATTGGGCAATGGAGTCAGTGGTCCTTTAGTTCTTTGATATGCTGCTTTGATACAGTGGTGATGCTGCAGAGCCAGTTTAGTGTCTGAGAAATAATGATGTGATACTGTAATTAGATGTGATGTGTTTCAGGTAAGGAAAGGCACTTAAGAATCTTTCACTTAAATGATCACAGAGAAAACAGTGAAAATGTTGATCTAGAAGCAGTAAAGAATTTCTAAATAACATTCATATATACGGAATCAGGGAAACATGAGCAATTAAGAATTCATGTTCATGGCTGATTCTGAAGAAAACATATACAACAGTAAAGATTGAGCACTAGGTGACATCAAAACATGTCCAACACTATTCTTTTACTATACTGCTAGTTTAGTAAAACATGAGTATGTATCGATAAAAATAAGAGGACACAACAGAGTTTGAAAAAAGACTTATTATTCCGTCAGACAACAAAGGAATTCTGCACCAGTGCGCATGGCATCAAATTGACATCAGATGTTTCAGGAAATCACTGAACCCTTCCAGCCCTTTGTATTAGATAATTCTGAAAGTGTCAAATACATTTGTTTCATAGAGAAAATTACCAACCCCTTATGAGTTACTCAGGGGAGTTTATATACAAAATTTACAAAAAATATCAACGAATGAGTTAATATCTCATTTATGATATGCTAATCTTCGGAATGCAGTAGCTGAAGGAGTGAATGCAGCAGTAATTCCTTAATGCTTCAGCTGTCAAAATAGTCAGAAGATATTTGGACTTTATGGCTGTTGGAGTCGGTTGGAGATGCGCTGTTCAAAACTCGGCTAGCTGTCATCGTCTATGTGATGAGTCACCTTTTAGCTGCTTTTAAATGCTAACCCTTTTCTGCTGTTTGTCTTCTAGTGACCTGGAGCTGGCAGTGGCCGAATGACTGAAGCTATCGTGGCAAAATCTGGAGCATTGCCTGCCACCAATCCTCCTTAGGCATTTAATGCCTCCGAATTTTTATTAAGGTCTCATTGGCCTCTGTATACCGCCAAAAGTTAGGAGGAGTTTCAAACAGATGGTTTGCCTCATTTTCAATGAAGAAAAGGCTTTCAAGTTTAGTGTACAAGCTCTGTCCTGTTGGAGGCCCTGTTTGCTCAGGAGTACTACCGGATGCAGTGATTTGATTTTCAATGTAAGTAGCCATCCTGTTGGTAAATTGGTCTCTGGTGATCAATCTTCCTGTGCTGCTTAGTAGGCTGGGCAGTCCCTTTGCTTGCAGTATCCCCATTTTGAGTTTATACTCCTCCACCTCAGCCTGTATTTCATAGCATTTTCTCTCCACAGTTTGCACATAATTTCTGAGAGTCAGCACCTTTTTAGCTGTGAGGATGGCCTCTGTTCTATTGTTGATGCCAATGGATGCCAGCTCCTCTTTGTCTTGCCCGTTCAAAAAATCTATCAGTCTGTTTGCCTGCTCAGGTTTGTTTCCCAGCACTGTTTTGGCCCTTTGGATTTCTGTCTGTGCTTGGCCAATCAAATCCATTTGCTCATGGATTGTTTTGATGGATTTCCATTGTTTGGTGATGGTTTGGCTAATCTTACCCCATAAAATTCTTTTTATGTCGGCCATGGCACTTTCCAGATTTAGCTCCTTCTCCAGGGCCTTTATTTTGTCCTTTACGGCCTTTATTTCTCTGCCCTGTTCTGCTACTGTCATTTTGGAGTTGGTATACTTGGAGTCCAGTTCTGCTAATTTCTCCTTGGCGTTCTTTATTTCATCTGCTTGGAGCTCCATTGCTTTGACGGCTTTGGTCAGTTCTTCTATACTTGGACTGGCATCTGGGGCTGCTACTGTTCCTGCTGCTTCTGCTGTAGGGGGCACTGCTGCCCTTGAAGTTGTTGCTGTTGTTGATGTAGTTGGGGGAGCTTGGGAAGTGGAATCTGCTTGTTTTTCCTGTAATATTCCTTCCAGCTCTTTCTCCAGTTCCCTAATCCTTTGGTCTTGCTGCATTAAGAGGTCTAGCTGGTCCTCAGCCCGTTTTTGCTTTTGAAGTTCTGCTGTTTGAGGGTGCTCTGTGGGCTGCAGCTTCAACCTCTTCTTTAATGCGTTCAAGTCATCATCCTTTTTCTTCATGAGGGCCTTTACACCTGTTGGATCACTAGGATCATGTCCTAGATCGATGATGATCTCCTCCAGGGACTTTATTCTATTGTCTTTGGCTTGGGATGACAATCTCTCAAAATCCAACTGGGTGTTGGTGTTTTTTAGGGACTCCTTCAGCTCATGGGCCAAGGTGGCCTTCTCTATTAGGGTTGCATAGACCATCTCTCCAGTTTGCTTGTGGAGTTCAATCTGGTCCATGGGATGTATGTCCCTGGCTAGGACCTCCACCCTTGTCTTTATGAAATCTGCAGGTGTCTTAGGCTCCGACCCCATTGGCTTGAAGTGGCTCAGGAGCAATTTCTCTTGCTGAATGTCATATACTGACAATAGTCTCTCTTGCTGGGCTGGTGTTGCATCTACGAATTGCTTGTAGACCTCGGCCCTTAGCAGCTCATTCTGAGCTTTTATCTATTTGAAAGAAGCCTTGGTGCTTTTGGGCTTCTTGGTCAGCTGGGAAGAGGAGGACACCTCTAAGCCGAGTTGTAAAGTTTGCTCCTGCTGAAAGGAGCTTGTACCTGTGTGTTGACTGCCCTCCTTGTCTTTTCTTTCACTCTCCAAGACATCATCAGTAATGTCTTCTACCTCTGGGGAGTCTGCTCTTTGCCTTTTGGCTTCTGGCTGGTGGGAGGATCCACTGAGAGGAGTGGACTCTTCTCTATCTCTTTTAGTTCCCCTTTCCTCATGTGCTGGGGTCTGTAAGATTGGGGCAGTTGCTGGCTCTTTTTGTGGAGGTGGAATTTGCAGTGTTGGAGCTGCTGGTAGCTGAGTATGTGGAGGGACATTTTGCCCTTGCTGCTGTTCTTGTTGCTGCCCTGTTTGCTGTTCTGCTTCCGGGGCAGACGTTTCTTTTGTTACCTCCTCTTCTTTACCCATTATACCCTTGCCTTTATCTAACACTGGTGCTGATGTAGAAGGTGTCTGTGGTGCAGTCTTTGTAGCCGAGGTCCCTTCTCCTATTGAATAAGGCGGTGTGAAAGGTACTTGCTGCACATAGTCTAGGTCAATAGTATTTTCAAGCTCCCTCCTACTCTTTAGCATTCTCTCTTCCTCAGTTAGATTTTCAACTAGAGTGTCCATCTGCCATTCTTGCAGGTTGGCATATTTTTCAATGTGAGAGTACTGCCAATGTTTAATTCCTATAAGCCTATACTTGTTTCTCCTAGCAATGATGAAGCCTTGAGGGTCATAATGGACCCACTGAAAACTATAGGATAACTTGTATTTATCCTTGAGGATTAGGTCTGCCTCTTCCCACCCTTCTTTTTTGTTCATGATGAAGGGGCCCAACTCGTGTTTGAACTTGAGGTGGGCCTTCTTTTTGGCGCTGTGGAAATGGGTGAGGTCTGACTGAATCAACTGCCTGTAATATTCCAAGGCAAATAACCTCATAGGTACATATTTTGGGAGCCTGTATGGACAGAGCTCACAGCCATAGACCCTAATGACAGTATGGTTCTCATATAGGTACCAGTCACCTATTTTATATTTTCTAGAAAGCTACAGGGCTTTCTTTATCTCATTTGATATTCTGGGAGGAGGGGACCTCATCAACAGGCAAGAGACTGGGTATACAAATTGGTCAACAAATTCACAGTAGGTATAGGGTGAATTTGTGACCTTATGAAAGACAGAGGTCCAGAAGATAACAGATCTCCTTTCCCCTTTGTAATCTAGCCTTCTAATGTAGCATGGGAAGGCTTCAGAGTGATAGTACATGAACAGGTGGTAAATATAGGCTGAGTACCTGAAGACCCCCTGCCTGTCCACCTTGCTCAGCTGATCATGAATCTTATTGGCAATGAATTTAGAAAAGTTATATTTCCTGGTAGGGGGTTGGCGTGGGCTATACACAGATAGCAATACTAGCATTGTCTTGTCCACATGCTCACTGTTTTTGTATCCCAGCACATAGGCAATCATGTCCAGTAAAAGCCTGCCTATATCATTGAAATGGATACTTAGGTAGGGAGGTGGCTTTGTAGTCTGGAATTCAGGTCTCATGAAATCCTGGTGACCTTTTGCATCTCCTCACTGGTCATCTTTTCACCAGTCTCCAGCAAATAACTCATGGAAAAAGGGATTAGCAATTCTGTCTGATCAAAATGTAACATTTTGTTGATAGACTCAGCATTGATGTAGAAAAGGATCCTCCCAGATGGAGTGCTAACAGTTCTGTGCTGCACATTATAGTTTTCAGCACATAGGTGGATGATTTCAGGGAAGACATTTACAGCTGGGAGACAATAGTATGGTAGGTTTGACTCCCATATCCCATGTGTACCATGACCATCCTTATAGTCCTCTCTTAACTGACTAAAGGTCTGCAAGAAGTCCCTGTTGCCCTCAAAATCTTCAATAAGACAGTCCTTGTCAACAAATGGCAAGGCCTCCAGCTCTCTATTTGTTGGATTCAATGGAGCTATACTGAGGGATGAGGATGCAGAAGCAGCCATTGTATAATCTGATTGTGAATGATCTAATTGCAGTGGTTTGCAGTGCTCCTCAGAGTTGAGTGATAGGCTTAATGTTGACAATGCTTGAACTGTCCTTCACAGTGAAAGAAGCCGGCTGGCTTCTGCAGGTTTCAGTAGATTCACAAGGGTTGTGAATTGTTAGGAATGATTTGCAGAGGGTGTGCAGGATTTATTTTGGTTAATTTGCAGCTGGCCTGTACTTGGCAAAAGGGAACAATGCCGAGCACACTGAGGACAATTTTATGGTTCTAGGTGCGTGGGTCGACTGTTTCAATGTCGAATTACGATGCAGAGGCAATGTAGGTTACTTTAGTTGACTCTCAGGTAGCAGACATAGTTGAATTTAGGTTTTTGACAAGTGTTCAATGGTGAATTAGTAGAGAAATGGTATGCATGGGGCAAAACATGAGATTCAAGGTGAATACCTGGATAAACGCTCGACAAGCCTGTGGGCCGAACCGTGAATGCTTTGTGGTAGTTGATTTGATGAGTTGGCACGGTCGAAATTCCGAATTTGGAGATCCGGAAGTGAGTTGGTGGTGAGGCAGCAACAAGAGTTCTTTGTAATTCGCTTGAAAATGACACAAAACGGCTATTTTGGGTGTTTATAACGACCAATTTTGACAAAAATGAGTAATTGGCGCCTTTCCGCCGATGACGTCAGCATGACGTCATGGCGGGCCCGGGTACAGGTGACGTGGACCCTGAGCTGGAGGCCAGTGTGCCTGGACGAGGTGGCATGCAGATGTGGCGGCAGGGTCGCGTGGAGGGCCACGGGGCGCGGGGGCGGGCGGAAGGAATATGACGTCAGGATGGCGTGAGGGTGACGTGCGCCGGATGGGCGGTAACGGGGAGGCGGTAAGCGGTCTCCCCGCACCGCCTTTGGTGATAAGCGGTATCGGGGAGGGTGGCTCCGAACAACCCCAGCGTTTGACACGCGTCCCTGTACGGGCGGAAAACCATTTTCCCCGGACGCTAAAGGTCGGCAGGTCGGGGGACAGAAATGGCCGCCCACCGTTGGATCATGGGTGGCGGAAGATCGACGGCTGGCGGGCCCTCCGACGGATCGTGCAAGTTGGGGGGGACCCGCCGGCCTAATAAAATATTCAATTTAATATATCGGGCGGGGAACCTTAGGGTAGTGGGTTTTTCATGTATTTTGGGGATTTTTCGGGTTTTTCAAGTGTTTTGTAATAGAAAAGGGGTTTATAGGAGTGATTTCAGCAAGGAAAAAGGGGTTTTTTGTGTTTTTGAGCAGAGGGACGGTTAGGGCTGAGGGAAGAGGTTGCTGCTCATAACCAGGGGTTAGAGCAGCTCCAAGATAGGGTTGACCAGAGTCCCAGATGGACTAAAGTCTCCCTTGACCATTTATTTGGCTATAGTGCCAAGAGGAGGATATGTACATAATGCTGGGATTTATACGCCATAGTGTGAATAATAGTAGGGGAAGGGTAACATATAGGGGAATTACATAATAGAGTTAGAGTTAATATGGATGAAAGAGTGAATGAGGGGGAAATCACTAAGTTTATTTGAAACTTACTTAGTTTAGGGAGTAGATCAAAATGAAAAGAATTTTAGACAAGAAATGTGGCTTCTAAAAAGATTAAGAACCATCATGAAACCATAATCTCTTCCATGAATCTCAGCTGATTAGGGGGGTGTTAGTAATGAAATGGAGAAGGAAAGAAGGGAGGTTAGACATGCTTCTTGCTTTTCTTCTCTTATCTTGACCATCAAGGTTAAACCTGAAATGAATACCACTTCTGCAACCCCATCTACTTACCCAGCTATTTTGCCTAGCAATTTTTGTTTCTTCTTGGAGGGTGCACTTAGGCTTGCAGACCCTTACTTGCCTTTTCTTTTCTTTGGCTTTTTCTTTTGTTTTTCTATCTACTTCTACCCTTATTTCTTCCAAGGTCCCAGATTAAGCTGTTGGGAGCCTTTTCTTCTCTACCTGAACTACTTGTCTGCCAAGATTAAATGGTTTGGACAGACCTCCTTCTCTATTCTACAACTGGAAATTCAAAACATGGCATGATCCAGATTAGACTGTTGAATCATCCATCGAAATTTGAGTCTATATCAAGCTATAAGCACAGATTGTATTTTTATGAAAATATGTGATCTTTGCATCATCAAAGCAGAGCATATTTGGACCTTTTCAGTGCCAATCATGAAATATGAAACCTATTGGTATAGGTGGCTAACAGTGGCTCCACATGGGGATGGTTTTTCATTTGAAAGACCAAGAACAGCAGGTCAGATTGCCTTGGCCCTTGACATGTTTTACCTAAAACTTGAAGTGTGCTGCTTTGAAGTGCCAAAGTTATGTGCTTCTCCTTCTTAGTAGTTCTCTGACTCTATGTGCCTTTTGCTGACAGTCAATAAACTTGGAAAACTGCATTTTTACAATCTAAACAGAAAATAATATATACATCTGTATATATACAAGGGAACCTCAGGCTGCACTTATGGGTAATAGTCAAAATAATGCTTCAGCATCCTGCCATTCACAGGACCTTCATCCAAGTCAGTTTCATTAAGACTTTTTAGGAAGTAAGTGTTGTTACCTTGCACTGCTTGGACAGCAAATGGTCCTCTCCATAAGGAATCAAATTTTCCATGTTTCCCTTTGTCTTCTCTTCTTGCATCCCACTTGAGGAATTTGTCTCCCATGTTGAAATCTTCTGCCTTAGTTCTTCTATCAAAGGCTTTCTTTAATTTTTCTTGTAGAACTTGAACTCTGCTGAAAACTTGGTCTCTAGTTTGTTGTAAACATATGATCTGATTGATTCTTCTTTGCATATCATTTGGTTCAGCTTGGCTTTCTTGAAGAAGTTTCATAACAGGCACTCCTAGTGATGAAGGAAATTTGGCTTCCAATCCATAAACCAACTCATATGGGCTGGTCCCAATTGATCTTTTGGTTGTTAGTCTATCTTCCCATAGGGCATTCACCAGCTTCTTATGCCAATTCTTTTTGTTCTCTTCTAGTACTTTCTTTATGATATTTACCAGACTTTTATTTGATGACTCAGCAAGGCCATTTCCTTGGGGATAATATGTAGTAGAATGGCCCAAAGTGACGTGGAATTTATGGCAGAAGTTCACCATTTTCTTGGATCTGAAAGCTGCAGCATTGTCTGTGATTATTTTATCAGGGCAGCCAAATCTAGCCAATATGTTGTTCTCTAAAAACTGAATGATTGTGGAATCATTTGCTTGTCTGCATGGGACAGCTTCAATCCACTTGGTGAAGTAGTCTATGGCTGTTAAGATCCATCTATGTTGGCCTGAAGATGAGGGATGAATTTCCCCAATGAAATCCAAACCCCACTGTTGAAAAGGTCTTTCTGTTGCAATAGGCCTCAAGGGAAGTGGTAGCAGTTGTCTCTTTCCCTCAAACACTTGACATTTATGACATGAGGTGGTGAATTTCTTGACATCAGAGAACATGGTGGGCCAGTAGTACCCAGCCCTTAGTATTTTATCCACAGTGGACTTCCAGTACAAGTGCCCACCACAGTCACCTGCATGAAATTCCTTTATGATATTGTCAGTTTCATTCTCAATTAAACAGTGCAGCAATATACATTCATGGTTTTTCCAATGCAGATTGCCATCCATCACACAAAATCTTGAGGTTTTCATTTTTAAGAATCTACACTTAGTTCTGGACAGTCTTGGGGGAGCACACAGGTTTTGTAACACATAACAAATATCTGAATACCAGGGGGATTGTTCAAAGGCTACATTGATCTTTGGAGTCGCCAGCTCCGGTTCACTGTCCAGCTGATTGATGTCTAGGGCTTGGAAGTTTGCTTCTGTCATTAACTTGGCCAAACCCTTCCCTTTTATCAGTTTTGTAGGTTTTATTTCAATATCAAATTCCAAGATGTTGGCAATCCATTTTCCTCTTCGGCCCTCTAAATTTTCTTGAGTGAGAATGTCTTTGACAATAGGACTTGGCACATATGCTATAACATGGGAATAAAGGATATAAATCCTAAAATCTTTAATGGCTCTGACCAAGGCATAAGCTTGCTTTTCCATGATTTGATACTTCAAAGGTGCATCTCTAAGAGCTTTGCTAAAGAAAGCAATTGGCTTCTCATTTCCTTGGTCATCTTTTTGCAATAGAACAGCAGCAATAGTATGCTGGGAGGCAAAGGAAAAGATGATAAATTCCCTGTCAAATTGAGGATTGGTCAGGACAGGGGTTTGAGTAAGGGCCAGTTTTATACCTTCAATGGCCTGATTGGCTTCAACAGTCCATTTGACTTTTGAATCTTTCTTTAGCATGTTATTTAATAATCTGATTAGTTCTGCTAAGTTTGGGATAAACCTTCTCAAGAAATTGATTTTTCCTAAGAATCCTTGTAACTCTTTGACATTCCTTGGGTGGGGCATTTGTAGGATAGCCTGTATCCTATCTGGGTCAATTCTAATTCCATCTTTAGAAATGATGTGGCCCAACAGCTTACCTTCCTCTAGACCAAACAGGGATTTCTTGGGATTTAAGGAAATTCCATATTTTCTGCATTTTAGGAAGATCTGTCTCAAATGTTTTATATGTTCTTGGTCTGATTTTGAGAAAGGTGTAAGGTCATCTAGGTAAATGACTAAAAAGTCATGAATCTCTTTGGAAAAAGCAATGTCCATTGCTCTTTGAAAAGTTGCCCCTGCATTTTTCAATCCAAAAGGCATCTTTACATATTTGAAAGTTCCCCGTGGGGTAGTGAATGCTGTTTTGTCTTGATCATCAGGGTGTACCAGGATTTGATTGAAGCCTGAAAACCCATCCAGTAATGAGATCCTTGAGGCCCCTACCACTCTTTGGAGAATGTGATCCATCTTGGGTAAGGGATAGTTGTCTTTGAGGGATACTTGGTTCAGATTGCTTAAGTCCACACACAGCCTAATTTCACCGGTCTTCTTTCTTGTAGGGACTAAGTTGGAGATCCATTCAGAGAATCTAATTGGCACTATGATGCCTGCCTTAAACATTTTCTGTACTTCTTGTTCCATTGCTGGGAGAAGCATCGGATTGATTCTCCTCAATTTTTGTTTAAAGGGCTTTTGATCAGGCTTGAGAGGGATAGTATGCTGGATAACAGAGGTGTCATAAGACTTTAGGTCCTCATAACTCCATGCAAAGACATCCTGGAACTCTTTAAAGAGGTCAATGTATTTAGGCTTTTGATCAGGAGGCAAAGATGCAGACAATTTAATTAGTTTGGGTTTGTCAATTGTACCTATGTTGCATTCTTCAATGGCTGCATTTAAGGGCTGCATTTTTGGTTTTCTGGGAATATCATTTGAATCAAAGATGTCCTTTAGTGGAGTTAGGCCTGTTGGTAGAAAATTGTCTTTCAGCTCTACGATTTCAGTTTCAGCATTGGCCACTTCCTCACAATTGATTGATTGAATTTGCTGAATGCTGTCCTTGTTGAAAATTGTTGGATTTAGCATTTGTTTCGCTGTTCTAGGTGATATTGGGTGAGTAATCTTTTGAAACTGTATTTGTGATGGACTTTCTCTTTCAAGTATTTGTGATTGACTTGCTGTATCAGTGTCAATACTTAATCCTGCAAATTCTTGCTGCAGAGTTAAAAAATGGTTTATTTGCTTGTCATCCTCAAATACTTGCCAATCATTAACATTGTTTGGAATGGAGGGTATGTGTTTTACCTCAGCTGTAAAAAAATGATGGGGCTCAAAAGGCAGCTTGCAGGTACTTGCAAAGGTGGCTAAACTATGAGCATGCAGATTGTGTGTTCTAGGAATTTTAGTGATTTGGAATTTAGAGAAAAAGTTTAGTACCTCAGCAACAGCAGACCTATAAGTCCTTAGTCTTTTGTCATTGGTGACAAAGTTTCCCTTCACTTGTTGAATAACTAAATCTGAATCACCCATGATTGAAACCCTGACAGCTTGTAAGAACTTTACTAACTTAAGGCCTAGTAAAAGAGCTTCATATTCTGCCATGTTGTTAGTACATCTGAAATTCAATCTATAAGCTCTGCCCTCTGCATGACTATTTTCTTTATTGTGTACCCAAACTCCAGCTCCTGCCCCTAACTTGTTGACTGAGCCATCAAATTCTAGGAACCATAGAATGTCCTGTTGGGAAGGGGACCTAATGATCTGTTCATGGGCTGGCAATGTGAGTAGCAGTTGTGGTTTTTTCTCTAGCTTGTCTTCTAAGACAGTCTCATCGTTTGATTGGGTGTTCTTGACAACAAGGGCAGCAGCAACATCTAGTGTTTGATTGACTATTGTTTTATGGGTGGTAATACTTTCATTTGAGTCCTCCTCTTGTATGAATATCTTGGTCTCAACCTCACTTCTTGAGGGAGTAGTGGTGTCATTGAAGAGAATGTATGAGTCTATGTCTGAATGGATAGCATATATGGGAAAGTTTTGAGGCTTTTCCTCACTGCTGACCATGTATTTCATTAGTGTTTCTCTGTACAGTCTTTTTGGTTGCCCAAAAACAGAGATGGTGGCATGTGACATGTCTCATTGTAGGGAACCTTGGAGTTTAGCTCCCCATGATCTTGATAACAGCATCCCATACTTGGGTGGGATGTCAGCAACTACCACATCCATTAGGATTGTTTTGTTTGGGTATTGAACCAAGGACACACATAAATCCTTTATGAGACCTAAACATTTGACTTGGCTCGAGTCAAAAGAAAACAGGTCCTTGTATGGTCTTGTTATGTCCAAATTCAATCTTTCCATGACTGCTTTTGGCATGAGGTTGTGAGAAGCACCTGAATCAAACATTGCATTGTGTAGTATTTTGTCATGAATATGTAAGCTGACATAAAAAGGTAGTACCCCTGTGACTATTGTTTTTCCATCCACTTCTGGGCCAAACAATAATTCTGGAGTGTCATCTAACACATTGACATCATCTTTGCTGTTAGTGAGTTGAAGGGATTTCTTGATCTGTAGCTTATAGATGTCATGCTTGGCTAGTTCTAAAAGAGGAACAGCTACCTTTAGTTTACCAATTTCAGTCTCTAGATCAAAAGGTTTTTCAGATTGGGTTTTGGGGTTATAGATAACAGTCCTTTCCTTGTTCATTAAATCTTCTTCTTGATTTTTATCTTGACTTTGGGACTTATCCTTTTTACTCATCTCTTGAGGAGAAATAGTCGAATAAGGATGAGAAGGGGGAGTGACCATAGGCTGTTGTTTTAAGGACAGTGGCCCCGTGATCTCCTCAACAATTACTTCTTCTGTATGTGAATTTATTTTTTCATTAGGTTCTGTGACTGTGACTCTTTCAGGCTGCTGATTATCCTTTTTCTTTTCAGGCTGGTTAACATTCACAGTTCTGCTTCTCAGCTTGTATTTTTTATGGACTTCATAAACAGCAGTGTCATAGCCTTGCTTAAAGTCAAAGGATTCACTTGATTTAGTTTGGAAGAGTTTGGTTTCATCATCCTCATGATCTTCTTGTGTTAAGAAAACTTGACTTTCACCATCTAGACCCATTAAATTAATCTCAGGATCTTCATTGGGTTCTGTTGATGTGGAAGTTTCTGCATAATTTTCTTGGAAAGGGGGTCTTATGTCTTGATCAGCACTGGTTTTGCCAATGCCTGGGTTTTGAGTTCTCCTAAAATTTTGATTCCTAGGAGGTTTGTTTTGTGGTGCTTCCCATGATGATTTTCTCTCAACCGATTCCACTCTATCACCCAATCTTTTCATTCCATTGAGTATTGCATCTAGCTTTTGATCAAAGGCAGAGGGTTCTTCTTTGAAAACAGTCCTCTTTTCCAACCTTGCCCTGTTTCTCTTGGCAATCAGGTTGGCTTCCACTGTGACAGCAACCCTTTGGGCCTCTGCAAGGGATTGAGGATCTCTTTCTTTCAACTGATAGGCCATGTCAGGGTCAAAACCATCAGGGAATTTTTACAAAGCTAGATCAGGAGGAGGTCTTAAATTTTGTGGAATCGCGTTATATACATTGTTAAATCTAGCACAATACTCCAAAACAGTCTCTTGGGGACCTATTTTGATAGTGTCATATTCCCCAAGTATGTGCAGAGGATCTTTCTTCTTTTCCCATCTGCTAGTAAAGGCTTGGTACAGTTCATCAGGAGTTGTAATGGAGTTTGCATTCAGGGATCTAAACCAAGTTCTTACATCCCCAGTTAGGCTTTGAACAAACATCCTCATTCTGACACTGTCATCATCTATTTCATAGGTCTCAAAATGGTCTTGCATCCTCTTAGCATGCTGAACAGCTGTCAGAGGGCCATTAGAGTCAAAATATGAGATTTTGGTTTGGTAATCTTGGGGTAGAGCTGCAGCATTAGCTGGTATCTGCAAGGGTGCATATCTGTTAGCCATATTTACAGGATTTAGAGGATTACCAGGGGCAGCTGGGATAATAGGAACAGTGGGTATCACAGGGGTGACAAGTAAGGGTGAACCTAGAGTGTTGGTCAAGGGGATATGAGCAGTGGATGAGGATGCGAGAGGAGGAGTTTGAGATGTGGATGGTGAACTAGGGGAATTAGGGGTAGACCGGAATAGGACCTTGCATGGGGTAGAGATAAGGCTGGGATGATCTGCCTCTGAAGTCAAATCAGCAGGCTGCTCCTGCCTTTGCTACCTCCTAATGTTTCTAGGGATGGTATTTGGATTATCAACAATGATGGGTGGATTAGGGTCAGGATTTGCCCTAGTGTGCCGTGGATTTTTCTTAGGAGCCAGCTTCTAACTGTTTTTCAGGATTTTTATAGGAAGTTTTTATATCTGCAAGGACTGGATGAAGATTTTGGAATGGCTATATATATTTCAAAACTAAGATGAAGATTCCCTAAAAAAAAAGCTCTTCCCTAAAGCTGTTAATGTGATACAGAAACAGATTAAAGGCCTCTTGACTAATTTCAGGCTTGATAGTAGCTAAGGAAGATACATAGTAATTGAAAATCTCAAACACTCCCCAGCGGAGTCGCCAATTATGTTAACACCCAGGTTGTTCCCTATGACTCCCAAGGGAATATGGCCGGGGTAACCACTAACCAATCTTTGGACAACAGTTTCTAGCCAAACTGTAGTCAGAGAGGGCTCTCTCTTTATGATTTGTCTCTGTTTTGGAATAATTTTAGGCTAGATATGAGTTCAAGTTTGTTTAAGGTCTTTGTTGGATGATAATTTTGGTCAAGATACTTATGCAATTTCCAGGGTGTTCCAGTCCATTGGGCAATGGAGTCAGTGGTCCTTTAGTTCTTTGATATGCTGCTTTGATACAATGGTGATGCTGCAGAGCCAGTTTAGTGTCTGAGAAATAATGATGTGATACTGTAATTAGATGTGATGTGTTTCAAGTAAGGAAAGGCACTTAAGAATCTTTCACTTAAATGATCACGAAGAAAACAATGAAAATGTTGATCTAGAAGCAGTAAAGAATTTCTAAATAACATTCATATATACGGAATCAGGGAAACATGAGCAATTAAGAATTCATGTTCATGGCTGATTCTGAAGAAAACATATACAACAGTAAAGATTGAGCACTAGGTGTCATCAAAACATGTCCAACACTATTCTTTTACTATACTGCTAGTTTAGTAAAACATGAGTATGTATCGATAAAAATAAGAGGACAAAACAGAGTTTGAAAAAAGACTTATTATTCCGTCAGACAACAAAGGAATTCTGCACCAGTGCGCATGGCATCAAATTGACATCAGATGTTTCAGGAAATCACTGAACCCTTCCAGCCCTTTGTATTAGATAATTCTGAAAGTGTCAAATACATTTGTTTCATAGAGAAAATTACCAACCCCTTATGAGTTACTCAGGGGAGTTTATATACAAAATTTACAAAAAATATCAACGAATGAGTTAATATCTCATTTATGATATGCTAATCTTCGGAATGCAGTAGCTGAAGGAGTGAATGCAGCAGTATTTCCTTAATGCTTCAGCTGTCAAAATAGTCAGAAGATATTTGGACTTTATGGCTGTTGGAGTCGGTTGGAGATGCACTGTTCAAAACTCGGCTAGCTGTCATCGTCTATGTGATGAGTCACCTTTTAGCTGCTTTTAAATGCTAACCCTTTTCTACTGTTTGTCTTCTAGTGACCTGGAGCTGGCAGTGGCCGAATGACTGAAGCTATCATGGCAAAATCTGGAGCATTGCCTGCCACCAATCCTCCTTAGGCATTTGATGCCTCCGAATTTTTATTAAGGTCTCATCGGCCTCTGTATACCGCCAAAAGTTAGGAGGAGTTTCAAACATATGGTTTGCCTCATTTTCAATGAAGAAAAGGCTTTCAAGTTTAGTGTACAAGCTCTGTCCTATTGGAGGCCCTGTTTGCTCAGGAGTACTACCGGATGCAGTGATTTGATTTTCAATGTAAGTAGCCATCCTGTTGGTAAATTGGTCTTTGGTGATCAATCTTCCTGTGCTGCTTAGTAGGCTGGGCAGTCCCTTTGCTTGCAGTATCCCCATTTTGAGTTTATACTCCTCCACCTCAGCCTGTATTTCATAGCATTTTCTCTCCACAGTTTGCACATAATTTCTGAGAGTCAACACCTTTTTAGCTGTGAGGATGGCCTCTGTTCTGTTGTTGATGCCAATGGCTGCCAACTCCTCTTTGTCTTGCCCGTTCAAAAAATCTATCAGTCTGTTTTCCTGCTCAGGTCTGTTTCCCAGCACTGTTTTGTCCCTCTGGATTTCTGTCTGTGCTTGGCCAATCAAATCCATTTGCTCATGGATTGTTTTGATGGATTTCCATTGTTTGGTGATGGTTTGGCTAATCTTACCCCATAAAATTCTTTTTATGTCGGCCATGGCACTTTCCAGATTTAGCTCCTTCTCCAGGGCCTTTATTTTGTCCTTTACGGCCTTTATTTCTCTGCCCTGTTCTGCTACTGTCATTTTGGAGTTGGTATACTTGGAGTCCAGTTCTGCCAATTTCTCCTTGGCCTTCTTTATTTCGTCTGCTTGGAGCTCCATTGCTTTGACGGCTTTGGTCAGCTCTTCTATACTTGGACTGGCATCTGGGGCTGCTACTGTTCCTGCTGCTTCTGCTGTAGGGGGCACTGCTGCCCCTGAAGTTGCTGCTGTTGTTGATGTAGTTGGGGGAGCTTGGGAAGTGGAATCTACTTGTTTTTCCTGTAATATTCCTTCCAGCTCTTTCTCCAGTTCCCTAATCCTTTGGTCTTGCTGCATTAAGAGGTCTAGCTGGTCCTCAGCCCGTTTTTGCTTTTGAAGTTCTGCTGTTTGAGGGTGCTCTGTGGGCTGCAGCTTCAACCTCTTCTTTAATGCGTTCAAGTCATCATCCTTTTTCTTCATGAGGGCCTTTACACCTGTTGGATCACTAGGATCATGTCCTAGATCGATGATGATCTCCTCCAGGGACTTTATTCTATTGTCTTTGGCTTGGGATGACAATCTCTCAAAATCCAACTGGGTGTTGGTGTTTTTTAGGGACTCCTTCAGCTCATGGGCCAAGGTGGCCTTCTCTATTAGGGTTGCATAGACCATCTCTCCAGTTTGCTTGTGGAGTTCAATCTGGTCCATGGGATGTATGTCCCTGGCTAGGACCTCCACCCTTGTCTTTATGAAATCTGCAGGTGTCTTAGGCTCCGGCCCCATTGGCTTGAAGTGGCTCAGGAGCAATTTCTCTTGCTGAAAGTCATATACTGACAATAGTCTCTCTTGCTGGGCTGGTGTTGCATCTACGAATTGCTTGTAGACCTCGGCCCTTAGCAGCTCATTCTGAGCTTTTATCTGTTTGAAAGAAGCCTTGGTGCTTTTGGGCTTCTTGGTCAGCTGGGAAGAGGAGGACACCTCTAAGCCGAGTTGTAAAGTTTGCTCCTGCTGAAAGGAGCTTGTACCTGTGTGTTGACTGCCCTCCTTGTCTTTTCTTTCACTCTCCAAGACATCATCAGTAATGTCTTCTACCTCTGGGGAGTCTGCTCTTTGCCTTTTGGCTTCTGGCTGGTGGGAGGATCCACTGAGAGGAGTGGACTCTTCTCTATCTCTTTTAGTTCCCCTTTCCTCATGTGCTGGGGTCTGTAAGATTGGGGCAGTTACTGGCTCTTTTTGTGGAGGTGGAATTTGCAGTGTTGGAGCTGCTGGTAGCTGAGTATGTGGAGGGACATTTTGCCCTTGCTGCTGTTCTTGTTGCTGCCCTGTTTGTTGTTCTGCTTCCGGGGCAGACTTTTCTTTTGTTACCTCCTCTTCTTTACCCATTATACCCTTGCCTTTATCTAACACTGGTGCTGATGTAGAAGGTGTCTGTGGTGCAGTCTTTGTAGCCGAGGTCCCTTCTCCTATTGAATAAGGCGGTGTGAAAGGTACCTGCTGCACATAGTCTAGGTCAATAGTCTTTTCAAGCTCCCTCCTACTCTTTAGCATTCTCTCTTCCTCAGTTAGATTTTCAACTAGAGTGTCCATCTGCCATTCTTGCAGGTTGGCATATTTTTCAATGTGAGAGTATTGGCAATGTTTAATGCCTATAAGCCTATACTTGTTTCTCCTAGCAGTGATGAAGCCTTGAGGGTCATAATGGACCCACCGAAAACTATAGGATAACTTGTATTTATCCTTGAGGATTAGGTCTGCCTCTTCCCACCCTTCTTTTTTGTTCATGATGAAGGGGCCCAACTCGTGTTTGAACTTGAGGTGGGCCTTCTTTTTGGCGCTGTGGAAATGGGTGAGGTCTGACTGAATCAACTGCCTGTAATATTCCAAGGCAAATAACCTCATAGGTACATATTTTGGGAGCCTGTATGGACAGAGCTCACAGCCATAGACCCTAATGACAATATGGTTCTCATATAGGTACCAGTCACCTATTTTATATTTTCTAGAAAGCTGCAGGGCTTTCTTTATCTCATTTGATATTCTGGGAGGAGGGGACCTCATCAACAGGCAAGAGACTGGGTATACAAAGTGGTCAACAAATTCACAGTAGGTATAGGTTGAATTTGTGACCTTATGAAAGACAAAGGTCCAGAAGATAACAGATCCCCTTTCCCCTTTGTGATCCAGCCTTCTGATGTAGCATGGGAAGGCTTCAGAGTGATAGTACATGAACAGGTGGTAAATATAGGCAGAGTACCTGAAGACCCCCTGCCTGTCCACCTTGCTCAGCTGATCATGAATCTTATTGGCAATGAACTTAGCAAAGTTATATTTTCTGGCAGGGGGTTGGCATGGGCTATACGCAGATAGCAATACCAGCATTGTCTTGTCCACATGCTCACTGTTTTTGTATCCCAGCACATAGGCAATCATGTCCAGTAAAATCCTGCCTATATCATTGAAATGGATACTTAGGTAGGGAGGTGGCTCTGTAGTCTGGCATTCAGGTCTCATGAAATCCCTGGTGACCTTTTGCATCTCCTCACTGGTCATCTTTTCACCAGTCTCCAGCAAATAACTCATGGAAAAAGGGATTAGAAATTCTGTCTGATCAAAATGTAACATTTTGTTGATAGACTCAGCATTGATGTAGAAAAGGATCCTCCCAGATGGAGTGCTAACAGTTCTGTGCTGCACATTATAGTTTTCAGCACATAGGTGGATGATTTCAGGGAAGACATTTACAACTGGGAGGCAATAGTATGGTAGGTTTGACTCCCATATCCCATGTGTACCATGACCATCCTTATAGTCCTCTCTTAACTGACTAAAGGTCTGCAAGAAGTCCCTGTTGCCCTCAAAATCTTCAATAAGACAGTGCTTGTCAACAAATGGCAAGGCCTCCAGCTCTCTATTTGTTGGATTCAATGGAGCTATACTGAGGGATGAGGATGCAGAAGCAGCCATTGTATAATCTGTTTGTGAATGATGTAATTGCAGTGGTTTGCAGTGCTCCTCAGAGTTGAGTGATAGCCTTAATGTTGACAATGCTTGAATTGTCCTTCATAGTGAAAGAAGTCGGCTGGCTTCTGCAGGTTTCAGTAGATTCACAGGGGTTGTGAATTGTTAGGAATGATTTGCAGAGGGTGTGCAGGATTTATTTTGGTTAATTTGCAGCTGGCCTGTACTTGGCAAAAGGGAACAATGCCGAGCACACTGAGGACAATTTTATGGTTCTAGGTGCTTGGGTCGACTGTTTCAATGTCGAATTACGATGCAGAGGCAATGTAGGTTACTTTAGTTGACTCTCAGGTAGCAGAAAGAGTTGAATTTAGGTTTTTGACAAGTGTTCAATGGTGAATTAGCAGAGAAATGGTATGCATGGGGCAAAACATGAGATTCACGGTGAATACCTGGATAAACGCTCGACAAGCCTGCGGGCCGAACCGTGAATGCTTTGTGGTAGTTGATTTGATGAGTTGGCACGGTCGAAATTTCGAATTTGGAGATTCGGAAGCGAGTTGGTGGTGAGGCAGCAACAAGAGTTCTTTGTAATTCGCTTGAAAATGACACAAAACGACTATTTTGGGTGTTTATAACGACCAATTTTGACAAAAATGAGTAATTGGCGCCTTTCCGCCGATGACGTCAGCATGACGTCATGGTGGGCCCGGGTATAGGTGACGTGGACGCTGAGCTGGAGGCCAGCGTGCCTGGACGAGGTGGCATGCAGATGTGGCGGCAGGGTCGCGTGGAGGGCCACGGGGCGCGGGGGTGGGCGGAAGGAATATGACGTCAGGATGGCGTGAGGGTGACGTGCGCCGGATGGGCGGTAACGGGGAGGTGGTAAGCGGTCTCCCCGCACCGCCTTTGGTGATAAGCGGTATCGGGGAGGGGGGCTCCGAACAACCCCAGCGTTTGACACGCGTCCCTGTACGGGCAGAAAACCATTTTTCCCGGACGCTAAAGGTCGGCAGGTCGGGGGACAGAAATGGCCGCCCACCGTTGGACCATGGGTGGCGGAAGATCGACGGCTGGCGGGCTCTCCGACGGATCGTGCAAGTTGGGGGGGACCCGCTGGCCTAATAAAATATTCAATTTAATATATCAGGCGGGGAACCTTAGGGTAGTGGGTTTTTCATGTATTTTGGGGATTTTTCGGGTTTTTCAAGGGTTTTGTAAGAGGAAAGGGGTTTATAGGAGTGATTTCAGCAAGGAAAAAGGGGTTTTTTGTGTTTTTGAGCAGAGGGATGGTTAGGGCTGAGGGAAGAGGTTGCTGCTCATAACCAGGGGTTAGAGCAGCTCCAAGATAGGGTTAACCAGAGTCCCAGATGGACTAAAGTCTCCCTTGACCATTTATTTGGCTATAGTGCCAAGAGGAGGATATGTACATAAAGCTGGGATTTATACACCATAGTGTTAATAATAGTAGGGGAAGGGTAACATATAGGGGAATTACATAATAGAGTTAGAGTTAATATGGATGAAAGAGTGAATGAGGGGGAAATCACTAAGTTTATTTGAAACTTACTTAGTTTAGGGAGTAGATCAAAATGAAAAGAATTTTAGACAAGAAATGTGGCTTCTAAAAAGATTAATAACCATCATGAAACCATAATCTCTTCCATGAATCTCAGCTGATTAGGGGGGTGTTAGTAATGAAATGGAGAAGGAAAGAAGGGAGGTTAGACATGCTTCTTGCTTTTCTTCTCTTATCTTGACCATCAAGGTTAAACCTGAAATGAATACCACTTCTGCAACCCCATCTACTTACCCAGCTATTTTGCCTAGCATTTTTTGTTTCTTCTTGGAGGGTGCACTTAGGCTTGCAGACCCTTACTTGCCTTTTCTTTTCTTTGGCTTTTTCTTTTGTTTTTCTATCTACTTCTACCCTTATTTCTTCCAAGGTCCCAGATTAAGCTGTTGGGAGCCTTTTCTTCTCTACCTGAACTACTTGTCTGCCAAGATTAAACGGTTTGGACAGACCTCTTTCTCTATTCTACAACTGGAAATTCAAAACATGCATGATCCAGATTAGACTGTTGAATCATCCATCGAAATTTGAGTCTATATCAAGCTATAAGCACAGATTGTATTTTTATGAAAATATGTGATCTTTGCATCATCAAAGCAGAGCATATTTGGACCTTTTCAGTGCCAATCATGAAATATGAAACCTATTGGTATAGGTGGCTAACAGTGGCTCCAAATGGGGATGGTTTTTCATTTGAAAGACCAAGAACAGCAGGTCAGATTGCCTTGGCCCTTGACATGTTTTACCCAAAACTTGAAGTGTGCTGCTTTGAAGTGCCAAAGTTATGTGCTTCTCCTTCTTAGTAGTTCTCTGAATCTATGTGCCTTTTGCTGACAGTCAATAAACTTGGAAAACTGCATTTTTACAATCTAAACAGAAAATGATATATACATCTGTATATATACAAGGGAACCTCAGGCTGCACTTATGGGTAATAGTCAAAATAATGCTTCAGCATCCTGCCATTCACAGGACCTTCATCCAAGTCAGTTTCATTAAGACTTTTTAGGAAGTAAGTGTTGTTACCTTGCACTGCTTGGACAGCAAATGGTCCTCTCCATAAGGAATCAAATTTTCCATGTTTCCCTTTGTATTCTCTTCTTACATCCCACTTGAGGACTTTGTCTCCCATGTTGAAATCTTCTGCCTTAGTTCTTCTATCAAAGGCTTTCTTTAATTTTTCTTGTAGAACTTGAACTCTGCTGAAAACTTGGTCTCTAGTTTGCTGTAAACATATGATCTGATTGATTCTTCTTTGCATATCATTTGGTTCAGCTTGGCTTTCTTGAAGAAGTTTCATAACAGGCACTCCTAGTGATGAAGGAAATTTGGCTTCCAATCCATAAACCAACTCATATGGGCTGGTCCCAATTGATCTTTTGGTTGTTAGTCTATCTGCCCATAGGGCATTCACCAGCTTCTTATGCCAATTCTTTTTGTTCTCTTCTAGTACTTTCTTTATGATATTTACCAGACTTTTATTTGATGACTCAGCAAGGCCATTTCCTTGGGGATAATATGCAGTAGAATGGCCCAAAGTGACGTGGAATTTATGGTAGAAGTTCACCATTTTCTTGGATCTGAAAGCTGCAGCATTGTCTGTGATTATTTTATCAGGGCAGCCAAATCTAGCCAATATGTTGTTCTCTAAAAACTGAATGATTGTGGAATCATTTGCTTGTCTGCATGGGACAACTTCAATCCACTTGGTGAAGTAGTCTGTGGCTGTTAAGATCCATCTATGTTGGCCTGAAGATGAGGGATGAATTTCCCCAATGAAATCCAAACCCCACTGTTGAAAAGGTCTTTCTGTTGCAATAGGCCTCAAGGGAAGTGGCAGCAGCTGTCTCTTTCCCTCAAACACTTGACATTTATGACATGAGGTGGTGAATTTCTTGACATCAGAGAACATGGTGGGCCAGTAGTACCTAGCCCTTAGTATTTTATCCACAGTGGACTTCCAGTACAAGTGCCCACCAGAGTCACCTGCATGAAATTCCTTTATGATATTGTCAGTTTCATTCTCAATTAAACAGTGCAGCAATATACCTTCATGGTTTTTCCAAAGCAGATTGCCATCCATCACACAAAATCTTGAGGTTTTCATTTTTAAGAACCTACACTTAGTTCTGGACAGTCCTGGGGGAGCACACAGGTTTTGTAACACATAACAGATATCTGAATACCAGGGGGATTGTTCAAAGGCTACATTGATCTTTGGAGTCGCCAGCTCCGGTTCACTGTCCAGTTGATTGATGTCTAGGGCTTGGAAGTTTGCTTCTGTCATTAACTTGGCCAAACCCTGCCCTTTTATCAGTTTTGTAGGTTTTATTTCAATATCAAATTCCAAGATGTTGGCAATCCATTTTCCTCTTCGGCCCTCTAAATTTTCTTGAGTGAGAATGTCTTTGACAATAGGACTTGGCACATATGCTATAACATGGGAATAAAGGATATAAATCCTAAAATCTTTAATGGCTTTGACCAAGGCATAAGCTTGCTTTTCCATGATTTGATACTTCAAAGGTGCATCTCTAAGAGCTTTGCTAAAGAAAGCAATTGGCTTCTCATTTCCTTGGTCATCTTTTTGCAATAGAACAACAGCAATAGTATGCTGGGAGGCAAAGGAAAAGATGATAAATTCCCTGTCAAATTGAGGATTGGTCAGGACTGGGGTTTGAGTAAGGGCCAGTTTTATACCTTCAAAGGCCTGATTGGCTTCAACAGTCCATTTGACTTTTGAATCTTTCTTTAGCATGTTATTTAATAATCTGATTAGTTCTGCTAAGTTTGGGATAAACCTTCTCAAGAAATTGATTTTTCCTAAGAATCCTTGTAACTCTTTGACATTCCTTGGGTGGGGCATTTGTAGGATAGCCTGTATCCTATCTGGGTCAATTCTAATGCCATCTTTAGAAATGATGTGGCCCAACAGATTACCTTCCTCTAGACCAAACAGGGATTTCTTGGGATTTAAGGAAATTCCATATTTTCTGCATTTTAGGAAGATCTGTCTCAAATGTTTTATATGTTCTTGGTCTGATTTTGAGAAAGGTGTAAGGTCATCTAGGTAAATGACTAAAAATTCATGAATCTCTTTGGAAAAAGCAATGTCCATTGCTCTTTGAAAAGTTGCCCCTGCATTTTTCAATCCAAAAGGCATCTTTACATATTTGAAAGTTCCCCATGGGGTAGTGAATGCTGTTTTGTCTTGATCATCAGGGTGTACCAGGATTTGATTGAAGCCTGAAAACCCATCCAGTAATGAGATCCTTGAGGCCCCTACCACTCTTTGGAGAATGTGATCCATCTTGGGTAAGGGATAGTTGTCTTTGAGGGATACTTGGTTCAGATTCCTTAAGTCCACACACAGCCTAATTTCACCGGTCTTCTTTCTTGTAGGGACTAAGTTGGAGATCCATTCAAAGAATCTGATTGGCGCTATGATGCCTGCCTTAAAAATTTTCTGTACTTCTTGTTCCATTGCTGGGAGAAGCATCGGATTGATTCTCCTCAATTTTTGTTTAAAGGGCTTTTGATCAGGCTTGAGAGGGATAGTATGCTGGATAACAGAGGTGTCATAGGACTTTAGGTCCTCATAACTCCATGCAAAGACATCCTGGAACTCTTTAAAGAGGTCAATGTATTTAGGCTTTTGATCAGGAGGCAAAGATGTAGACAATTTAATTATTTTGGGTTTGTCAATTGTACCTATGTTGCATTCTTCAATGGCTACATTTAAGGGCTGCATTTTTGGTTTTCTGGGAATATCATTTGAATCAAAGATGTCCTCTAGTGGAGTTAGGCCTGTTGGTAGAAAATTGTCTTTCAGCTCTACGATTTCAGTTTCAGCATTGGCCACTTCCTCACAATTGATTGATTGAATTTGCTGAATGCTGTCCTTGTTGAAAATTGTTGGATTTAGCATTTGTTTCGCTGTTCTAGGTGATATTGGGTGAGTAATATTTTGAAACTGTATTTATGATGGACTTGCTCTTTCAAGTATTTGTGATTGACTTGCTGTATCAGTGTCAATACTTAATCCTGAAAATTCTTGTTGCAGAGTTAAAAAATGGTTTATTTGCTTGTCATCCTCAAATACTTGCCAATCATTAACATTGTTTGGAATGGAGGGTCTGTGTTTTACCTCAGCTGTAAAACAATGATGGGGCTCAAAAGGCAGCTTGCAGGTACTTGCAAAGGTGGCTAAACTATGAGCATGCAGATTGTGTGTTCTAGGAATTTTAGTGATTTGGAATTCAGAGAAAAAGTTTAGTACCTCAGCAACAATAGACCTATAAGTCCTTAGTCTTTTGTCATTGGTGACAAAGTTTCCCTTCACTTGTTGAATAACTAAATCTGAATCACCCATGATTGAAACCCTGATAGCTTGTAAGAACTTTACTAACTTAAGGCCTAGTAAAAGAGCTTCATATTCTGCCATGTTGTTAGTACATCTAAAATTCAATCTATAAGCTCTGCCCTCTGCATGACTATTTTCTTTATTGTGTACCCAAACTCCAGCTCCTGCCCCTAACTTGTTGACTGAGCCATCAAATTCTAGGAACCATAGAATGTTCTGTTGGGAAGGGGACCTAATGATCTATTCATGGGCTGGCAATGTGAGTAGCAGTTGTGGTTTTTTCTCTAGCTTGTCTTCTAAGACAGTCTCATCGTTTGATTGGGTGTTCTTGACAACAAGGGCAGCAGCAACATCTAGTGTTTGATTGACTGTTGTTTTATGGGTGGTAATACTTTCATTTGAGTCCTCCTCTTGTATGAATATCTTGGTCTCAACCTCACTTCTTGAGGGAGTAGTGGTGTCATTGAAGAGAATGTATGAGTCTATGTCTGAATGGATAGCATATATGGGAAAGTTTTGAGGCTTTTCCTCACTGCTGACCATGTATTTCATTAGTGTTTCTCTGTACAGTCTTTTTGGTTGCCCAAAAACAGAGATGGTGGCATATGACATGTCTAATTGTAGGGAACCTTGGAGTTTAGCTCCCCATGATCTTGATAACAACATCCCATACTTGGGTGGGATGTCAGCAACTACCACATCCATTAGGATTGTTTTGTTTGGGTATTGAACCAAGCACACACATAAATCCTTTATGAGACCTAAACATTTGACTTGGCTGGAGTCAAAAGAAAACAGGTCCTTGTATGGTCTTGTTATGTCCAAATTCAATCTTTCCATGACTGCTTTTGGCATGAGGTTGTGAGAAGCACATGAATCAAACATTGCATTGTGTAGTATTTTGTCATGAATATGTAAGCTGACATAAAAAGGTAGTACCCCTGTGACTATTGTTTTTCCATCCACTTCTGGGCCAAACAATAATTCTGGAGTGTCATCTAACACATTGACATCATCTTTGTTGTTAGTGAGTTGAAGGGATTTCTTGATCTGTAGCTTATAGATGTCATGCTTGGCTAGTTCTAAAAGAGGAACAACTACCTTTAGTTTACCAATTTCAGTCTCTAGATCAAAAGGTTTTTCAGATTGGGTTTTGGGGTTATAGATAACAGTCCTTTCCTTGTTCATTAAATCTTCTTCTTGATTTTTATCTTGACTTTGGGACTTATCCTTTTTACTCATCTCTTGAGGAGAAATAGTCGAATAAGGATGAGAAGGGGGAGTGACCATAGGCTGTTGTTTTAAGGACAGTGGCCCTGTGATCTCCTCAACAATTACTTCTTCTGTATGTGAATTTATTTTGTCATTAGGTTCTGTGACTATGACTCTTTCAGGCTGCTGATTATCCTTTTTCTTTTCAGGCTGGTTAACATTCACAGTTCTGCTTCTCAGCTTGTATTGTTTATGGACTTCATAAACAGCAGTTTCATAGCCTTGCTTAAAGTCAAAGGATTCACCTGATTTAGTTTGGAAGAGTTTGGTTTCATCATCCTCATGATCTTCTTGTGTTAAGAAAACTTGACTTTCACCATCTAGACCCATTAAATTAATCTCAGGATCTTCATTGGGTTCTGTTGATGTGGAAGTTTCTACATAATTTTCTTGGAAAGGGGGTCTTATGTCTTGATCAGCACTGGTTTTGCCAATGCCTGGGTTTTGAGTTCTCCTAAAATTTGGATTCCTAGGAGGGTTGTTTTGTGGTGCTTCCCATGATGATTTTCTCTCAACCGATTCCACTCTATCACCCAATCTTTTCATTCCATTGAGTATTGCATCTAGCTTTTGATCAAAGGCAGAGGGTTCTTCTTTGAAAACAGTCCTCTTTTCCAACCTTGCCCTGTTTCTCTTGGCAATCAGGTTGGCTTCCACTGTGACAGCAACCCTTTGGGCCTCTGCAAGGGATTGAGGATCTCTTTCTTTCAACTGATAGGCCATGTCAGGGTCAAAACCATCAGGGAATTTGTACAAATCTAGATCAGGAGGAGGTCTTAAATTTTGTGGAATCGCGTTATATACATTGTTAAATCTAGCACAATACTCCAAAACAGTCTCTTGGGGACCTCTTTTGATAGTGTCATATTCCCCAAGTATGTGCAGAGGAGATCTTTCTTCTTTTCCCATCTGCTAGTAAAGGCTTAGTACAGTTCATCAGGAGTTGTAATGGAGTTTGCATTCAGGGATCTAAACCAAGTTCTTACATCCCCAGTTAGGCTTTGAACAAACATCCTCATTCTGACACTGTCATCATCTATTTCATAGGTCTCAAAATGGTCTTGCATCCTCTTAGCATGCTGAACAGCTGTCAGAGGGCCATTAGAGTCAAAATATGAGATTTTGGTTTGGTAATCTTGGGGTAGAGCTGCAGCATTAGCTGGTATCTGCAAGGGTGCATATCTGTTAGCCATATTTACAGGATTTAGAGGATTACCAGGGGCAGCTGGGATAATAGGAACAGTGGGTATCACAGGGGTGACAAGTAAGGGTGAACCTAGAGTGTTGGTCAAGGGGATATGAGCAGTGGATGAGGATGCGAGAGGAGGAGTTTGAGATGTGGATGGTGAACTAGGGGAATTAGGGGTAGATCGGAATAGGACCTTGCGTGGGGTGGAGATAAGGCTGGGATGATCTGACTCTGAAGTCAAATCAGCAGGCTGCTCCTGCCTTTGCTGCCTCCTAATGTTTCTAGGGATGGTATTTGGATTATCAACAATGATGGGTGGATTAGGGTCAGGATTTTCCCTAGTGTGCCGTGGATTTTTCTTAGGAGCCAGCTTCTAATTGTTTTTCAGGATTTTTATAGGAATTTTTTATATCTGCAAGGACTGGATGAAGATTTTGGAATGGCTATATATATTTCAAAACTAAGATGAAGATTCCCTAAAAAAAAAGCTCTTCCCTAAAGCTGTTAATGTGATACAGAAACAGATTAAAGGCCTCTTGACTAATTTCAGGCTTGATAGTAGCTAAGGAAGATATATAGTAATTGAAAATCTCAAACACTCCCCAGCAGAGTCGCCAATTATGTTAACACCCAGGTTGTTCCCTATGACTCCCAAGGGAATACGGCCGGGGTAACCACTAACCAATCTTTGGACAACAGTTTCTAGCCAAACTGTAGTCAGAGAGGGCTCTCTCTTTATGATTTGTCTCTATTTTGGAATAATTTTAGGCTAGCTATGAGTTCAAGTTTGTTTAAGGTCTTTGTTGGATGATAATTTTGGTCAAGATACTTATGCAATTTCCAGGGTGTTCCAGTCCATTGGGCAATGGAGTCAGTGGTCCTTTAGTTCTTTGATATGCTGCTTTGATACAGTGGTGATGCTGCAGAGCCAGTTTAGTGTCTGAGAAATAATGATGTGATACTGTAATTAGATGTGATGTGTTTCAGGTAAGGAAAGGAACTTAAGAATATTTCACTTAAATGATCACGGAGAAAACAGTGAAAATGTTGATCTAGAAGCAGTAAAGAATTTCTAAATAACATTCATATATACGGAATCAGGGAAACATGAGCAATTAAGAATTCATGTTCATGGCTGATTCTGAAGAAAACATATACAACAGTAAAGATTGAGCACTAGGTGTCATCAAAACATGTCCAACACTATTCTTTTACTATACTGCTAGTTTAGTAAAACATGAGTGTGTATCGATAAAAATAAGAGGACAAAACAGAGTTTGAAAAAAGACTTATTATTCCATCAGACAGCAAAGGAATTCTGCACCAAAACGCGTGGCATCAAATTGACATCAGATGTTTCAGGAAATCACTGAACCCTTCCAGCCCTTTGTATTAGATAATTCTGAAAGTGTCAAATACATTTGTTTCATAGAGAAAATTACCAACCCCTTATGAGTTACTCAGGGGAGTTTATATACAAAATTTACTAAAAATATCAACGAATGAGTTAATATCTCATTTATGATATGCTAATCTTCGGAATGCAGTAGCTGAAGGAGTGAATGTTGCAGTAATTCCTTAATGCTTCAGCTGTCAAAATAGTCAGAAGATATTTGGACTTTATGGCTGTTGGAGTCGGTTGGAGATGCGCTGTTCAAAACTCGGCTAGCTGTCATCGTCTATGTGATGAGTCACCTTTTAGCTGCTTTTAAATGCTAACCCTTTTCTGTTGTTTGTCTTCTAGTGACCTGGAGCTGGCAGTGGCCGAATGACTGAAGCTATCGTGGAAAAATATGGAGCATTGCCTGCCACCAATCCTCCTTAGGCATTTGATGCCTCCGAATTTTTATTAAGGTCTCATCGGCCTCTGTATACCGCCAAAAGTTAGGAGGAGTTTCAAACAGATGGTTTGCCTCATTTTCAATGAAGAAAAGGCTTTCAAGTTTAGTGTACAAGCTCTGTCTTGTTGGAGGCCCTGTTTGCTCAGGAGTACTACCGGATGCAGTGATTTGATTTTCAATGTAAGTAGCCATCCTGTTGGTAAATTGGTCTCTAGTGATCAATCTTCCTGTGCTGCTTAGTAGGCTGGGCAATCCCTTTGCTTGCAGTATCCCCATTTTGAGTTTATACTCCTCCACCTCAGCCTGTATTTCATAGCATTTTCTCTCCACAGTTTGCACATAATTTCTGAGAGTCAGCACCTTTTTAGCTGTGAGGATGGCCTCTGTTCTATTGTTGATGCCAATGGCTGCCAGCTCCTCTTTGTCTTGCCCGTTCAAAAAATCTATCAGTCTGTTTGCCTGCTCAGGTCTGTTTCCCAGCACTGTTTTGGCCCTCTGGATTTCTGTATGTGCTTGGCCAATCAAATCCATTTGCTCATGGATTGTTTTGATGGATTTCCATTGTTTTGTGATGGTTTGGATAATCTTACCCCATAAAATTCTTTTTATGTCGGCCATGGCACTTTCCAGATTTAGCTCCTTCTCCAGGGCCTTTATTTTGTCCTTTAGGGCCTTTATTTCTCTGCCCTGTTCTGCTACTGTCATTTTGGAGTTGGTATACTTGGAGTCCAGTTCTGCCAATTTCTCCTTGGCCTTATTTATTTCGTCTGCTTGGAGCTCCATTGCTTTGACGGCTTTGGTCAGTTCTTCTATACTTGGACTGACATCTGGGGCTGCTGCTGTTCCTGCTGCTTCTGCTGTAGGGGGCATTGCTGCCCCTGAAGTTGCTGCTGTTGTTGATGTAGTTGGGGGAGCTTGGGAAGTGGAATCTGCTTGTTTTTCCTGTAATATTCCTTCCAGCTCTTTCTCCAGTTCCCTAATCCTTTGGTCTTGCTGCATTAAGAGGTCTAGCTGGTCCTCAGCCCGTTTTTGCTTTTGAAGTTCTGCTATTTGAGGGTGCTCTGTGGGCTGCAGCTTCAACCTCTTCTTTAATGCGTTCAAGTCATCATCCTTTTTCTTCATGAGGGCCTTTACACCTGTTGGATCACTAGGATCATGTCCTAGATCGATGATGATCTCCTCCAGGGACTTTATTCTATTGTCTTTGTCTTGGGATGACAATCTCTCAAAATCCAACTGGGTGTTGGTGTTTTTTAGGGACTCCTTCAGCTCATGGGCCAAGGTGGCCTTCTCTATTAGGGTTGCATAGACCATCTCTCCAGTTTGCTTGTGGAGTTCAATCTGGTCCATGGGATGTATGTCCCTAGCTAGGACCTCCACCCTTGTCTTTATGAAATCTACAGGTGTCTTAGGCTCTGGCCCCATTGGCTTGAAGTGGCTCAGGAGCAATTACTCTTGCTGAATGTCATATACTGACAATAGTCTCTCTTGCTGGGATGGTGTTGCATCTATGAATTGCTTGTAGACCTCGACCCTTAGCAGCTCATTCTGAGCTTTTATCTGTTTGAAAGAAGCCTTGGTGCTTTTGGGCTTCTTGGTCAGCTGGGAAGAGGAGGACACCTCTAAGCCGAGTTGTAAAGTTTGCTCCTGCTGAAAGGAGCTTGTACCTGTGTGTTGACTGCCCTCCTTGTCTTTTCTTTCACTCTCCAAGACATCATCAGTAATGTCTTCTACCTCTGGGGAGTCTGCTCTTTGCCTTTTGGCTTCTGGCTGGTGGGAGGATCCACTGAGAGGAGTGGAATCTTCTCTATCTCTTTTAGTTCCCCTTTCCTCATGTGCTGGGGTCTGTAAGATTGGGGCAGTTACTGGCTCTTTTTGTGGAGGTGGAATTTGCAGTGTTGGAGCTGCTGGTAGCTGAGTATGTGGAGGGACATTTTTCCCTTGCTGCTGTTCTTGTTGCTGCCCTGTTTGCTGTTCTGCTTCCGGGGCAGACTTTTCTTTTGTTACCTCCTCTTCTTTACCCATTATACCCTTGCCTTTATCTAACACTGGTGCTGATGTAGAAGGTGTCTGTGGTGCAGTCTTTGTAGCCGAGGTCCCTTCTCCTATTGAATAAGGCGGTGTGAAAGGTACCTGCTCCACATAGTCTAGGTCAATAGTCTTTTCAAGATCCCTCCTACTCTTTAGCATTCTCTCTTCCTCAGTTAGATTTTCAACTAGAGTGTCCATTTGCCATTCTTGCAGGTTGGCATATTTTTCAATGTGAGAGTACTGGCAATGTTTAATGCCTATAAGCCTATACTTGTTTCTCCTAGCAGTGATGAAGCCTTGAGGGTCATAATGGACCCACCGAAAACTATAGGATAACTTGTATTTATCCTTGAGGATTAGGTCTGCCTCTTCCCACCCTTCTTTTTTGTTCATGATGAAGGGGCCCAACTCGTGTTTGAACTTGAGGTGGGCCTTCTTTTTGGCACTGTGGAAATGGGTGAGGTCTGACTGAATCAACTGCCTGTAATATTCCAAGGCAAATAACCTCATAGGTACATATTTTGGGAGCCTGTATGGACAGAGCTCACAGCCATAGACCCTAATGACAGTATGGTTCTCATATAGGTACCAGTCACCTATTTTATATTTTCTAAAAAGCTGCAGGGCTTTCTTTATCTCATTTGATATTCTGGGAGGAGGGGACCTCATCAACAGGCAAGAGACTGGGTATACAAATTGGTCAACAAATTCACAGTAGGTATAGGGTGAATTTCTGACCTTATGAAAGACAGAGGTCCAGAAGATAACATATCTCCTTTCCCCTTTGTGATCCAGCCTTCTGATGTAGCATGGGAAGGCTTCAGAGTGATAGTACATGAACAGGTGGTAAATATAGGCTGAGTACCTGAAGACCCCCTGCCTGTCCACCTTGCTCAGCTGATCATGAATCTTATTGGCAATGAATTTAGCAAAGTTATATTTCCTGGCAGGGGGTTGGCGTGGGCTATACGCAGATAGCAATACTAGCATTGTCTTGTCCACATGCTCACTATTTTTGTATCCCAACACATAGGCAATTATGTCCAGTAAAAGCCTGCCTATATCATTGAAATGGATACTTAGGTAGGGAGGTGGCTCTGTAGTCTGGCATTCAGGTCTCATGAAATCCCTGGTGACCTTTTGCATCTCCTCACTGGTCATCTTTTCACCAGTCTCCAGCAAATAACTCATGGAAAAAGGGATTAGCAATTCTGTCTGATCAAAATGTAACATTTTGTTGATAGACTCAGCATTGATGTAGAAAAGGATCCTCCCAGATGGAGTGCTAACAGTTCTGTGCTGCACATTATAGTTTTCAGCACATAGGTGGATGATTTCAGGGAAGACATTTACAGCTGGGAGACAATAGTATGGTAGGTTTGACTCCCATATCCCATGTGTACCATGACCAACCTTATAGTCCTCTCTTAACTGACTAAAGGTCTGCAAGAAGTCCCTGTTGCCCTCAAAATCTTCAATAAGACAGTCCTTGTCAACAAATGGCAAGGCCTCCAGCTCTCTATTTGTTGGATTCAATGGAGCTATACTGAGGGATGAGGATGCAGAAGCAGCCATTGTATAATCTGATTGTGAATGATGTAATTGCAGTGGTTTGTAGTGCTCCTCAGAGTTGAGTGATAGCCTTAATGTTGACAATGCTTGAACTGTCCTTCACAGTGAAAGAAGCCGGCTGGCTTCTGCAGGTTTCAGTAGATTCACAAGGGTTGTGAATTGTTAGGAATGATTTGCAGAGGGTGTGCAGGATTTATTTTGGTTAATTTGCAGCTGGCCTGTACTTGGCAAAAGGGAACAATGCCGAGCACACTGAGGAAAATTTTATGGTTCTAGGTGCGTGGGTCGACTGTTTCAATGTCGAATTACGATGCAGAGGCAATGTAGGTTACTTTAGTTGACTCTCAGGTAGCAGACAGAGTTGAATTTAGGTTTTTGACAAGTGTTCAATGGTGAATTAGCAGAGAAATGGTATGCATGGGGCAAAACATGAGATTCACGGTGAATACCTGGATAAACGCTCGACAAGCCTGCGGGCCGAACCGTGAATGCTTTGTGGTAGTTGATTGATGAGTTGGCACGGTCGAAATTTCAAATTTGGAGATCCGGAAGCGAGTTGGTGGTGAGGCAGCAACAAGAGTTCTTTGTAATTCGCTTGAAAATGACACAAAACGGCTATTTTGGGTGTTTATAACGACCAATTTTGACAAAAATGAGTAATTGGTGCCTTTCCGCCGATGACGTCATGGTGGGCCCGGGTACGGGTGACGTGGACGCTGAGCTGGAGGCCAGCGTTCCTAGACGAGGTGGCATGCAGATGTGGCGGCAGGGTCGCGTGGAGGGCCACGGGGCGCGGGGGCGGGCGGAAGGAATATGACGTCAGGATGGCGTGAGGGTGACATGCGCCGGATGGGCAGTAACGGGGAGGTGGTAAGCGGTCTCCCCGCACCGCCTTTGGTGATAAGCGGTATCGGGGAGGGGGGCTCCGAATAACCCCAGCGTTTGACACGCGTCCCTGTACGGGCGGAAAACCATTTTCCCCGGACGCTAAAGATCGGCAGGTCGGGGGACAGAAATGACTGCCCACCGTTGGATCATGGGTGGCGGAAGATCGACGCCTGGTGGGCCCTCCGATGGATCGTGCAAGTTGGGGGGACCCGCCGGCCTAATAAAATATTCAATTTAATATATCGGGCGGGGAACCTTAGGGTAGTGGGTTTTTCATGTATTTTGGGGATTTTTCGGGTTTTTCAAGGGTTTTGTAAGAGAAAAGGGGTTTATAGGAGTGATTTCAGCAAGGAAAAAGGGGTTTTTTGTGTTTTTGAGCAGAGGGACGGTTAGGGCTGAGGGAAGAGGTTGCTGCTCATAACCAGGGGTTAGAGCAGCTCCAAGATAGGGTTGACTAGAGTCCCAGATGGACTAAAGTCTGCCTTGACCATTTATTTGGCTATAGTGCCAAGAGGAGGATATGTACATAATGCTGGGATTTATACACCATAGTGTTAATAATAGTAGGGGAAGGGTAACATATAGGGGAATTACATAATAGAGTTAGAGTTAATATGGATGAAAGAGTGAATGAGGGGGAAATCACTAAGTTTATTTGAAACTTACTTAGTTTAGGGAGTAGATCAAAATGAAAAGAATTTTAGACAAGAAATGTGGCTTCTAAAAAGATTAAGAACCATCATGAAACCATAATCTCTTCCATGAATCTCAGCTGATTAGGGGGGTGTTAGTAATGAAATGGAGAAGGAAAGAAGGGAGGTTAGACATGCTTCTTACTTTTCTTCTCTTATCTTGACCATCAAGGTTAAACCTGAAATGAATACCACTTCTGCAACCCCATCTACTTACCCAGCTATTTTGCCTAGCATTTTTTGTTTCTTCTTGGAGGGTGCACTTAGGCTTGCAGACCCTTACTTGCCTTTTCTTTTCTTTGGCTTTTTCTTTTGTTTTTCTATCTACTTCTACCCTTATTTCTTCCAAGGTCCCAGATTAAGCTGTTGGGAGCCTTTTCTTCTCTACCTGAACTACTTGTCTGCCAAGATTAAACGGTTTGGACAGACCTCTTTATCTATTCTACAACTGGAAATTCAAAACATGGCATCATCCAGATTAGACTGTTGAATCATCCATCAAAATTTGAGTCTATATCAAGCTATAAGCACAGATTGTATTTTTATGAAAATATGTGATCTTTGCATCATCAAAGCAGAGCATATTTGGACCTTTTCAGTGCCAATCATGAAATATGAAACCTATTGGTATAGGTGGCTAACGGACTCATTCAAATTTTCACTAAAATAATCTATAGGCCTATCCTCCTAACTCAAAACAGCTCCAATGGCTTCTCCACTGGCATCACACTTCACTTGAAAAGGTTTATTAAAATTAGGCAAAATCAAAATAGGTTTCTCAATAATCTTTCTCTTTAACAACTGGAAGTTCTTTTCTGCTTCATCAATCCATTTAAATGGTTGTTTGTGCTTCTTTATTGTGTCAATAATTGAAGCATTGATCTTACAAAAATTCTTTATGAATTTCCTGTAAAAACTAGCAAGACCATGAAAACTTCTTACCTCAAAGACACTTCTTGGTTAAGGCCACTCCATGATAGCCTTGATCTTCTCTGGATCCATCTTTAACCCCTCAATAGAAATGACAAAGCCCAAATACACCATCTCCTCCTTCATGAATGAACATTTCTTTAAATTTAATGGTAACTTCTCTTGTTGTAGCCTCTGTAAGACATTATTCGGATGTCTTACATGTTCCTCTTTTGATTTGCTGTAAACTAATATATCATTCAGATATACTATTATGAATTTACCAATAAATTCTCTCAAAACTTCATTTGTGAGCCTCATAAATGTACTAGGGGCATTCGACAATCCAAAAGGCATTACCATCCATTCATACGATCCTTCATTGGTCTTAAAAGCAGTTTTCCACTCATCTCCCTCTCTAATTCTGATTTGATGATAACCACTTTAAATCTAATTTTGTAAAATATCTAGCTCCACTCTAAAAATCCATCAAATCTTCGATTCTAGCTAAAGGAAACTTGTACCTTATTGTTATCTTATTGATTTCTCTTGAATCAGTGCACATTCTGCAGCCTCCATCCTTTTTTTGGGCTCAACACTGTTAGCACTACACAAGGACTCAAACTCTCTCTAATCAGTCTCTTGTCTAATAGTTCCTGAACCTGTTTCCTGATCTCTTCATCCTTTGAGGGAGTCATCCTGTAAGATGCTTTATTAGGTATATTTTCTCCTAAAATCAAATCTATGTGATGACTGATTTTTCTAATGGGTGGTAACTCATTAGGCAAATCATCTACAATGATATCACAATAACTGTCCAGCATCTCTTGAATTTCAATTGGTAAATCAGAAACTTTTGTGGAAGTAATTATTACCTTGGGTTTGCAAACCAACACAAAACTTACCTCATCTTCTTCCATCTGCTTCAAGTACTCCTTTCCACTCAGCAAAAGGGTCTTTGGATCAGGTTTCTTTGATGTATCCTCTTTTGCTATTGGTAGCAATGTATGATTGACACCATCTTTGCTAAATTTGTATGTGTTATTCTTTCCATCATGCACAACTCCTCTATCATACTACCAAGGTCTACCCAACAATATATGACACACATCCATAGGCATCACATCACACAGAATTCTGTCTTTGTACTTTCCCAACTGCAACTCCACTTCACATTGCTCATTCACTACCAACTAATATCCCTTTTGAAGCCATGACACCTTGTAAGGTGTTAGATGTTTCTTTGTTTTCAATTTCAACTTCTCCACCACTTCTGGGGAGACCAAATTATATGTACTACTACTGTCTATTATCATCTAACAACACTTCCCTTGAATCTTACACATAGTCCTGAACAAGGTTTTTCTTTGTGCTGGTTCAACAATTTCCTTAGTTGGTTTTAACAAAATTTTGTTGACTACCAAAGATTCCCCTTTCTCTAGTACATTTTCTTCTTCTATTACTTTTGTTGCTTCCTCTTCAGTTTTTTCAACAATTGCATTCCTCTGATTCATTCCCATATTTTCTGGGCACTCATAAGCTTTGTGTCCCAACTTGTTACATCTGTAACATATGATTTCTCTTCCTCTACCTCTTCCTCCTCTTCCTCTGGAAAAACTCCCTCTGCCACTTTCATCACTTCTTGAGGGTGCATGCTGACTTGAGCTATTGCTAGCTCCATCTCTAGGTGTTGTAGATCTTCCTCTTCCACCTTGACTTCCCCTTCCTTGCAAAGTACCTCTATTTCTGGCAGACTGTTTCCTCATGAGTTTTTCTTCAGCCTTCAATACCATCTGATAAGCCTCTTCTATTGTTTTAGGAGACAATACACTTATCTAATCTTGGATCACCATTCTAAGACCATCCACATATCTTACGACCTTCTCATCTGTATCTTGGATTTGTCTTGCTCTTATGCTCACTTTGTAGAACTCCTCTGTGTATTCCTTTACTGTCATAGACCTTTGTCTAAGATTTTGCATCTGTCTAAATAATGTTTGTTGATAATCACTTGGAAAAATCTTACTTTTCAGTTTTGCCACCATCCTGTTCCAATTCTTGATTGGTTGTTTGCCAAGTCTTCTTCTTTCTGCCTACACTCCATCCCACCAAAGTGCCCCATGTCCTTTTAGTTTTGTGACAACAAAATTCACTTTCTTTCCTTCTTCTGTTTCTTCATAATCGAAGAATTTCTCCATGTCTATCAATTCCTCAGGGCTTAAGATTCCTATGTAGATTGAAATTTTGAGTCTAGGCTTGGATCTGGATCTCAATACTGACTCAAAGAATCTCATTTCAGGATTTACATCTGTAGGTTCCTCATCTTCTACAGCTCCAACTTCAGGTCCACTAACATCTCCAACATCTGCATCTCTTCCCATTTCCATTGCTTCCAATCTAGCTTGCATCTGTTGCATAGATTCCAACACTTCAGCTTTTGCAACTCATTTTCCTCTTCTTTGACTGCCACCTCTTCCTCCAACTCTGAAAGCCATGTTGGATTTATTTTTCTGATCCTTGAGATCTTGTTCAGTCTCAGTGGGCTGCTTGGATACCACAAATGGTGGCCTGGGTGCAGATGTAATGGATAATCGTTTAAATTCAGAAATGATATTTGCAAGTTCAAGTGGAACTTCTTTATGGATTTCCTTCAGAGTATCAGTCATCTACTTCCAAACTTGGCTATTCTGCTAAACTAGCAGAACTACTTAATTTTACCACTATATGACAACCTTTGAATTGCCACGGAATCAAAAGGAATTCAAACTTGTGCTTAATTCCTTATCGCGTCCACTTTTTTTACAACCATTATCGCATTAAACTCTCTGTCGTTGATCTTACCTTTTAATCTAACGATTTTTTATTCACCCGATCGACAAAACTAACCGACGATCCTCCACCATTGATTAAAGCCCATTTGATCCAACAGTTAACAACGATATCGGACAGAGATCTTACGCAATGTTTATCCTCCCAATAAAGTGGTTTTCTCTCTCCATCTGAGTGCTACATGTCAGTCGATAAATGAAATCGCTTGGAATTTCAAAATATTGCATACCACTTTTCTTCACCTCATAAACAACTTCACTAATAAAATCGCCTTTCTTCCTTGACCAAACATACGAGCTTATTGATGCGCGATGACTGCTAGATCTATTGGATCTGTAGATCGGATGGTTCTAGACTCCTTTGGGTTAACACGATTTTATCAGGTTTCTTTTCTCTGTTGATCCAAAATGGATTTTGGATAGACTTCTAAGTCTAAGTGTTCCTGACAGAGGAAAACAAAAGTCTAAGGGTGCTCTTGGAAATGTTCCCATTGCGTAGATATTTTCATTCTGAATCTACTTCAATTTGAATGGGCTAAAACGGAACTCGGATGTAGAAGTTATTGCAGAATGAAGTTGCCCTTTGTCCTTTGAAAAAGAGGCAAAATCTTATGAAAATGGCCTAAAAGGCTCATTGAGAAAAATCGCATCGGAAGGTTAAAAGGAGGACTTAAAGCAGAGGTGGAAGGAACCTCCGACTGCGACCTTTGACTTATCGCATCGGAGGTAGGCCTTCACCTGATGTCGGGACCCCCTGGGAGGGTGATGAAGCGATTGCAATGATCGGCGTCGAAAATTGGCATCAACATGTGCAAATAATATAAGGAAAGACCCCCGGGACATTGCCAATGCAACATGTGATTATGCAACGGTGAGATGAGTCCTTCAATGTCAGCCGTCGGATCCAGGCAGGAATGGACGGTTGCGATTGAATCAGCAGATCGACGAATCGACAATTGAAATAACCAAAGGGAGAACCCCTAGGCCGTTACAATGCGATATTGTGACATGCGATTTGCGACAGGTGATCTCCGCCATCGGATCTGAAAAGAGATCAACGGTCTAGATTTAATCGGCAGCCGGTAGATCGGTGATCCCCGACACAAAGGGTTGATGTGTTAGCGATATGCGATGCGATATGGACCATCTGATCAGGGAGTAGATCAATGGTCCAGATTAGCGATCCCCCATGCCGATAAAAGCGTGGACCTGATGGGTTTATAGACCTGATTGCATAAAATTTGAAATCCGATTTTTTAGATTTTCTTGTATTCCCGTGTATTGAGGTTTTTAGACCTCTCGCCTATGCGATTGTGATATGCCGATAAATGGCAGACCCGATGGGTTTATAGGGGTGATTTCATAGAATTTGAAGTCTGGGAATTGTGCCTGATAGTGTATTTCCGTGCCTATTCTTTGTGTATTGGAAATTTGGCCTTTTTCAGGTTTTTTCCTGAAGGAAGGCCTTGATTCCTTTGTAACAACCCCTAATCATTGTGCCACACTGCAAATGGGTGTTTTGTGAATAGTGATGCGTTATGAAGCATAGAGAGCCATAAAGGCGAAAGGGAATGATTCCTCATGATTATAATTGACAGAGGAATGGCTATGGAAGCCATAGAGTCGGAAGAATGCCTCAAAGAAGCCGGAGAGCATGATTGAGGAGAGGAGAAGAGTGCAAAGAGTTTTAGAGTCACTTGGAGGTCGAGTGAACTGAAAAAGCTGAATTGACAGCAGCAGAGATTGTTGAAGGCCGTTGGAAGGTTGCTAAGGGACGCTTGGAGGTCAAGCGATCCATTGATTCACGCAGAGGCTGAGAGAGAGCTCAGAAAAGTTAGAGCCGAAGAGCTAGAGCCAGAGACGAATCCAGAGCCAGAGCTAGAGCTAGAGCCACAAGCCAGAGCCAAGAGCCAGAGCCAGAGCCAGAGCCAAGAGCCAGAGCAAGAGCCAGAGCCAGAAAGCCAAAGAGCTTCAGAGCCAGGGATAAGATGGGGTCCTAAACCCATTGTGTTCTGTGTAAACCAGTGGAGTTGAGCATGGAGTTTGTAAAAGGACTGATACCATAATCCCAGAGAGCCTAGTTGAGTTGACTAGGGCTCAAGGAGACGTAGCCCAAGAGTTTTGGGTGAACTCCAAATTAATATCCCTGTTATGTGTGATTTCTCATTGTTGTGTGTTGTTTAATTGTTGCTTTATTTGTTCAGCATAAGCAAATGAACTCAAAACACATAAACAGTTAAAAAAAATCACAAGCATACACCTATTTCAAGCACTTTTTAATTTCGCAATTGGTTAATCACTAGATCTTGGGAACATATAAGCTTTGGAAGTGGGAGAGGTTCCTGTAAGCTTGACAAGAAGCCTTAGTGCCCCATTTTTAGATCATCTATTCTGCCAAACTTGACACCTCCGCTACATTTAACTTGTCTCAAATCATATTCTCCGATGTTTTTAATCATAACCAAATTATCTCAAAACACGGAAAACACAAGATTGGCGATGCAATATAGATTTTACAAATTCTAATTCAAAAGTAAAATAGGAAATCAATAGAACTCAGAGATATTTTGAAGAAATACAATGCCTTTGGGATTGACCAATTATACACAAATACATAGAGACACAGTTTCTATAACTTAATCTTACACGGCCTATTCAAACCAAATCAGTCAAAATCCCTTTACAATCATTCAGAACTTACATAATACCATTTCATTCTAACAATCATATTCTTAATCCATGGATTGAATCTGCCTAATCTTAGACAATATCTAATGTGGTTGATATTCTCCTTGAGAATCTCAACTGAATCTAAACAGCTTGAATTGATTATAAAATCACTCAATCCCTAAATCCTAGCTCAAATCCTATCTAGAAAAATTTGTAAATTGATAGCTAAAGGATCCCAATCCTTTGTTTGTAAACTTCTTTTGTATTTTTGGAATAAATTCAAAGCCTTTTGTCTTCAAGCCTCATGCTCTTGCATCGCTCTACCACTTCAAGGGTTCTGTTAATGGGATGGTCTCCATCCAGAAGAACTTATGGCTCCACAATGAGCACAAGATAGCAATATAATGCACAATTCCCAAGCAGCTTCCTTGACAATTTTTTTTAGGGTTGGACAATTGTGATGCCTTCTCGCTACTAGTGATAAATCACACACTAGCAGGCGTCAAGCTTTAAGCTATCCCATCAATTTTAGTATTTCTTTAGCACTGGAAATTTCAAAATTTTCATTTTTAACTTCAAGGTGATCGTAAACCAGTGCAAACCCTCGAGATCACCCCTTTATTTGAAAAATAGAGTTCAAGGCCAAGGACATAGGTGCATGTTGGTTTTATGCATTTTTTAATTGTTTTTATTATTTGGGAGGTCACACAAAGCGCAGGAAGAGAGCATACTCAAGATTTCATTAATTGATTATTAAAATTTGGATTCAGAAAGTAAAATGAAAAGAATTTATCTCATAATTGAAATTATTTCTCTTTAATCTTTGCTTGCGTTCATTTTTCACAATCGTTTATTTTATTGAAATTTTCTTGCCAAGGGTTAGTAAATGAGTGGTTCTTACTGCACCAAAAAATGCAAATTTATCCTAAAAATCACAAAAACTTGTTTTTATTTGTTAGTGCTATTCTATTGAAAAAGAAATGAAACATTATCTTAAGTATAAGAGAATTTCCATTGCATCCATTTGTGTAACAAGATAATGAGTAAACTCATATCCAAGTTTGAAAAATAAACCCTATTGAATTCTTGGACATGATCATGAAGATTTGATGTTAAAAATTCTAGTATAATGATTAGTTGAGACCAAATTTGAATATGATCTTTAGGTTTTTGATCTTCTTCAACTGTCAAAGTACAAAGCTCTTCAGATCTTGTTTTTGCAATTGGATTTTTATTGTGTTTTTTCATTTATTTTTATTTTTAAGTGAATGGGGGTTTTTGATTTGTGGATTTTTTTGTTTTATTTCTATGTTTTCTATATGAAAATGAAAATAAAATTAAATGAAAATGCCTAAATGCAACTAACCCTAAATGAAAATGATTCCTAAACAATCCTCCTAACTTAGTTACATCTAAGTTTGCTTCCCCGACAATGACGCCAAAATGTAGGGCGATTTAATTGTATGCTAAATCCCTATCATTTAATTTGTCAACCCAGGGGTTTCATAAACTTAGAACAAAACCAAAATATATGGGACCTCAGAGGAAATTGTTGTAGAAAGTCTATTTTGAATGGAAATGCATATTACAACTATAACTAGAGAAAACTGCAAAAGAAATCACATGTAATAAAATTGATCTAAATTCTAAGGGTGAAATGAATGAATGCCATGGCCTTTCTAAAATATTATAAACTAATATACGAACAACTTATAAGAATCAAGCTATGATAATATAGAAAGAAGTAAATAACAACTAGTGAGAAAGCAGTAAATAACAACTAGTGATTTAGTTGTCAAGCAAGAAAATTAGGAGAACTAGTAAGCAAGCAGTTTAATGACAATCAAATCAAATTTAGGAAATTAAATCATACTTGCAAAAAGGAAATAACAAAAATCAAACTATGTTACAATTGTATGTAGATTGCGGTTGATGGGGATCCTTCCATTCCTCAATGAGCTCACATGAACAACTATCACACCTTAAGAATCAAACAACACTCATAACTCATAATTTTGGAGAAAATGATATTATTCATGCTAAATGAACAATCATAAATCTGATGCTAATGAATAACTGATAATTGTTGGTTTCCTTTGAAGGATGCACCTCTTATTTATACATGAGTTAGGGTTATCTTCTCAATAAATGCAGATCCCTTAAATATCTAATAGTTCCATACTTGTCTCATATTATTCCTAAATATTAGATACAAATCCTATGACTCATAAAGATCTCCATGATATTTCTCCTTGGAATATGGTCCACCTCTTGAGCTGAAATTCGAATTTGTGCTTGTGAGGACAAGTAAGACTCTTCTAGAAACTATGAAACTATAAGAAACTATGTTAATCTCATAGTTCTTAATCATTAATTCACTTATAATGCATAAAATAAATAACTTTGGAAAATAAGGATTCTAACCCATATGTTTTTGAAGATGAATACTTGATGTAGGTTTTTAGGGCTAGATACTCATGAGATGAAGGTTAATATGGACATGAGATGATGGAAATATGGATGAAAATGGAAGACAATTTTGAGACTCAACAATAACCCATTTTGGTGGATGTTCAAGTCCACACCAAGGCTCCTCAAACACTCCTTCTCCAAGTTAGAATGGGCAGCATTTGGGCATAATCTCAATATAGGAATGCAGCAATCAATGACCAACCATTTGGGGAGGGAAGGAAGTTGATTTATAGGCAGGGAGAGAGAGTTAGGGATCTACAAAAGAGGGAGGAAGGTCCACATCTCAAGGGGAATTCCCAAAAAGGTAGAATCAAGAGCTCCAAATGGGAGAGCTTGACCATATCTGCAACCAACAACATCTAGCTTGTTGTTTCTCGAAGTTTCTAGTATACGAAGCTTCTCCCCCATTTTGGAAAAAACTGCCAGAAGAAGTTCAGAGTGGGTTTTCATATCAAAACCCATGCTGGCAGTGCTTGTTTAAAGAACTGCAACCTGCCATCACCACGGGCAAACAATGGAGCAAAACACGCTGGTCCTGAAACTTAGGGTTTTAGTCAACCTTCTTCAGAATTGACTCAGGGAAGTTTTCCTTTAGTTCTTCAGGGATGTTTTTGTCTATGTATCATGATGGACATGCTTCATATTTTTCAACATTTTGGCACTTTGGGATACGGAACAGGAAGTGAACATGAGGTGTGACAAAATACTGTGTAACAGATGCCCCATAAAGCATGAAGGAAGAATAGGGAGTGATGGCTGAAATTATTTACAAGTCAAGGCAAGGATCGAGACAACACCCTCAAGAGACCTGCAAACCAAGAATATACATATACATATACATATACATATACATATACATATACATATCTGACATCTCTGATAGAAACATGTATAATGATAAAGGAATAGGAATCTAATAATACATGAATCCATGGTATGTGTTGAGCACTAGAGAAGGTATGTAATTACCACTTATTTTGTCATCTTTTCCTTAAATTCATAACTTCCTTGCATTATGAAATGAGCATGTGGTGAAAGATTATGATAAATTTTAGAAGATTTATGAGCAACATAAAATGACTAATAATTACCTTTTCCTATGCAGAAAAAGAAGAAAACGGAAGATCGCCATTCCAAAGGAAAAGACAAGACAAAATTAACTGTTGTCCCTTTGACAGGGAACCACATCCAAACGAGGCAATCCAAATTGGAGCGTATAAGCCAGGAAAAGGAAGAGGAGATACCAAATCGACGCAAGAGAATGAGAAGATAACTGAGAGATAACAATATGGCGAATCCCTCAGGATCCTTTCATCATGAGGGATCACTACCTCAAAGGTTATCTGTATCATTGATATTTCTGCTTGGTTGCTATAAGAAGGGACAACGTTGCTAGCCCAAGGGACGAAATATTGTTGTTTTTATGAAATTCACTTTTGTAACTGAAACTTTGATCATCGTCTCTCTTTAAAAGAGTAGTTATTGTAACTCTATTTTGATGTTTAATATATGAATTCCGTTGTTGTTCCGTCTTTGATTCTCGAGTAATCATAAGCAGTGCATCCCTGGAGGCTAAGGGCCTGGCCTTGGTGGATCACTTGCTTCCTATAGCATTATTTTCTGATTCTAAGTTGCTTGTGGTTTGATCTCTCTTATTCGCTTTATTTAGTAACTTGTTGTTCCTTATTATTTCATGCATTGGCTCTATTATATTTCATTCATATTTGAATAGTAAGGTTGTCTTCAGCAACTAGAATGTTATGCTGTTCATTCTGAATTTATATCGCATTGTCGTTCCTTTACAGATTGATACTATTGTATAACATTGCTGTTCCTTCCAGATTGCCATTGCTGTTCGATTACAGAGTAACAGTGCTGTGTATTTATAAATCAGTATTATTGTGTATTTATCTATGTTTACTTCCAAACGTGATTGTTGTTCATTTGGGATTTCTGTTCCACCGTGACCGCAATTGTTGTTTCTATATAACCGTGATTAATCATTGTCATGCCGAGACTCAGATTACTATTTCTTTTGATATAGATGTGTTGTGTGCTATGATCGGTTTAGTTGCTGTGCATTTACATTTGATTCAGGTTGCTGTTAAATATTTCATAACTTCCTTTAGTTTGCTGTCCCATTTCTGTTTACTGTTCAATTCATTTCTGAGATAAAGATTGTTGCTTAATTCTGGTAGATTGCGATTACTACTTCATTCATTTCTGTAGATTAAAGATTTGCTGAATAGATTAGTTGTTGTTCCTTTTCCTGTTATTTGAATCATCATTGCTTTGGTGTGAACAGAACGATCTGAAATTGTAGTGAACACTGACTATTGTTGTCCAGTTCCCAGATTGATGATCTTTTCCTTTATTGCTTCTCAATTACATCAGTTTACAAAGGGAGGAGTTATTGTTACTGCACCCTTGACTGATGAAGTACTGTAGTTTCTTCATGGAATGATTTAGTTACAAGCATTTCTAGTTCTTGCCATTATATTTAGAAGTTTGTTTTTAGCATTTAGTTACTTTTGCAGAAGCACTATACTACTAGCATTACTCTGACAAATGACCGCCTCAAACTGAGTACACTCCTTGAGATAACAAATCGTACTTGGATTGATAATTAATGTAGAGTAAATAGAGGTGAAAAAGACCCTTTTTTTTGCTCGACATTTGAGCGCCGTTGCTGGGGAGAGTGTAGCCATTTGTTTCTTTTCAGAGTAGTGTAAGTACCCGCTAGGAGAGAATTGGGTTTTAAAAAAGGAAGGTAAGAACCTGTGTATGGAGCATGTAACAACCCTACTCCCTTGCCTGCTTTCCTACAGATTTGTGGTTGTTTTGGGTAGAAATCAGCATTTGATTTGTGTGCATGACTAAGCAGAAAAAGCCTGAAAAGAATCCTAAACCACTACCCAAGCCTGATAAAGCTAAGGGGTCGGTGACCCTTGGCCGATTGACCTTTATAGATGAAATCCTCAAAAAAGCAGAATCTCAGCCTTCAGTAGGACCTATAAAAGTTACTTCTAGACAACCTACTAGTTCCCTTCAGGCCACAGGATCACCATCTGTAGCCTTTGTTGAGGTGCACAACCAAACTGAGGAGGAAAATTTTCAAGAAATTGAGAATTCTAGCCCAAAATCATTGCAAGAAGGGAACCTTAGTAATCTCTGCGAAGGGGGAGGAGAAACAGGGGAAACTGAAGAACCAAGATCTCCTCTTGGAGTAATTCAGCCATTAAGCAGCCCAGATAAGGGAAGTGCTGCAAAAATCATTCATAATGAAGTTGAAGAACCTCAAGAGCTAAAATCCCCCTAGACATTAGGAACTCTCATCATCCCAGACAAAGGAAGTGTTGTTAAGGCCATTCCTGTTAAGGCCATCCCTGCTCCATCTAACCAACCTAAGAATACCCTCCTAGAAATCCCGAAAGGTTATTGGCACATATTTGACCAAATGGCCCAGAACTAGCCAAACACTCAAACCTCCACACTGCAATATCCCATTGTAGATACTGTAGTCAATGCACCTATGAAGGAAATTCCTCTCCAGCATATCCCTACATTTCATGGCCTAACATTGGAAGACCCAGATGCATTTTTGTTTGAATTCGATGTGCTATGCAAAGGATATGACTATACCACCGATCCCCAAAAACTGAAACTATTTCCCTCTACATTAAAAGGAGCTGCTTTACGATGGTTTATGGGGTTGGGTGGAGCTGTTATAAATGACTGGGAACAAATGAAAGGTGCTTTCCTGAAGAAATATTAGGATTATTGTAGATCTAGAGAATTAAAAGATGAAATATTTTAGATGGTAGCTAGACCTAATGAAACACTAGAAGAATATGTTGAACATTTTCAGTATAATCTTCAAAGATCTCCTTATGCATCATTAGCCTTACCTGAAAATGTATTAAAAACAACATTAATTAAAGGTATGAAGGAATAATGGATTGAAACATTGAATATTATGGGAAAAGGGGACATCTACCAAGAAAATTTTGCTAACATCATTGATTTATGTATCAGGAGCTCACGAGGAAGTACAAGGCTAAGACCAGTGGAACTTGATAGGTTTACAAGGGACAACAAGATCTCTAGAGAAGGAGTAACTTGCGCGGCAATTGGAAATTTATTAGAAAATTACAAAACTGATATATTAGGAACTCTGACAACACAACTCAATATTATGCAAGCCAAATAGAAACAAGTAGAGGTAGAGAAAAATCTGGCAATATTCTGTCCTAGATGTAGAATGAAACACAGCCACAAAGAGTGCCCATTAGATGCGGTTCAAGTTTGTGCCATTTGTACAAAATACCACTCTATAGAAAGTTGTCCCTCACTTCCTAGTTTGAAAGCAATATACAAAGAACTAGAAGAAGAACAGGAACCGGTGTACGTACTTAATCAGCGCCGTCAATTGCAGCCGTGGAAATAAGGTATGTTCCCTAATCCAGATTCTTCTTTCCACCCTTCACAATATCATGCTCAAAAATATAACACAATGTGGAAAAATCAACCTCCCTTCTCAAATTGGTCACAACAACCATTTCCTTCATCATCACCATGGCCGAATCAAGCAAGCCAATCTAATTGGCCAAATTTTCTTTATGCCCCACCATATTGGCAAAACAATGTGTACCTAGCACAATGGTCCCCTCCCACTTCACAGAGTCAAGCCTGGCAGACAAGCTGGCAAAGACCAATGAATCAGCCAGTAGGAACCATTCCGCTCCCTCAACCTACACTGCCAGCACTACAAAAAAATCCCCAGTCTAATTTAAGACCGCAACTCCCAGCCCAACCTAACCCTAACCCAAATAACGGACTGGTCCAATCTGTTCAAATAATTGAAACACCAGAGCTAGGAACTGATCTAAGGGAGTGCAACGATCTTCAATTAAGGTCTGGGCGCATTATAGAAACTGAGGGAGATAAAACTGTTCAAGTTGAAAATCAGTTACCTGTAGAACAACCATTACAAGAAGAAGCTGTGGCCAGAAAACAGACTCATGATCAAGCAACCACATCTTCTCCCCCATTCCTAGAACGATTAATTATACCATGACCTATAGAACATCCTGACTTTGATATTTTGGGAGAACTTAAGAATTTGTATATAAAAATCCCACTCCTCCAAGCCATCCAAGATATCCCAATATACGCAAAGACCATCAAAGAACTATGTATAAAAAACCAAGGACGAGAATAACAAATAACCCAACAGTCCAAGTAGTTGGCACCTTATCTGACCTATTATCAGGTAGAGAATCCCTTTTCAAATATGAAGACCCAGGAAATCCAATAGTGCTAGCACAAATCAATGGAAGAACCTTTTCAAATGCCTTAGTTGATTTAGGGGCTACAATTAATATCTTAGCAACCACCACTTGTCAAAAACTGGGCATTACATCAGTAGAACCGACCTCCACTTTATTAGAATTGGCTGACTAATCAGTGGTTAGGCAGGAAGGCACACTACATGATATCATGCTATCCATTGATTCGTGGGAATATCCTGCCGAATTTCTGATAATAAACCCCAAAAACCGACTTGATGGACATCTGTTAATTTTAGGCAGACCTTGGTTTGCAACTGCTGATGCTTACATTGGTTGTCGACAAGGCAGTATGACCATAACTAGAGGGAGTAATATGAAGAATCTAGCCCTATATCCTCTAGCCCAGCCAAGTGTAACAATAATAAAAACTAACAAATAGCCTGTATCATACCTTACTGAAAATATTAGATCCCCATTAACTATAGAAGATGCCCTCGATTTCAAAGATCAAACAGAGGATGATGTTATTAACAACTTTAATAACCAAGCTGAATCCAGATGTCACGTACAATGTCACATGATAGAGGCAGCATTTGATAATGAACTAGAAGAAGATCCTCTCAAAGACACTCATGATTAGACAATACCTACTACCTCTGTTTCAAATAGAAAAATTGTGGAGATTGAGTCAAGAACAAGAAGAGAAGTTGATCCAACTATTGAGAAAATACAAGGAAGCATTTGCATGGGATTATCCGGACATGAAGGGAATCAATCGCCAGTTATGTACACAACAAATTTATACAGAAAAGGATGCAAGACCTGTTCGCCAACCCCAAAGAAGACTTAAGCCTCATCTAAAAGACATTGTGAAAGCTGAACTACAAAAACTTTTAGATGTAAACTTTATTTACCCTATCTCCGATAGCAAATGGGTCTCTCCCCTTGTAGTGGTGCCAAAGAAGAATGGAAAGTGGAGGATTTGTGTAGATTACAGAGAATTAAATAAAGCAACCTAGAAAGACCACTTTCCCCTTCCATTCATTGACCAGGTATTAGATACATTGGTAGGAAAGAAATTCTTTTCTTTCTTGGATGGCTTCAGTGGATACAATCAGATTCAGATTGCCCCTGAAGACCAAGACAAAACTACTTTTATCTGTCCTGGGGGAACATTTGCCTACAGAATTTTACCCTTTGGCCTATGCAATGCCCCTGCCACATTTCAAAGGGCTATCCTCAGCATCTTTTCATATTTAATAAATTAAGGGCTCAAAGTATACATGGATGATTTCACACCATACAGAGATGATTTCAACCGAGCACTAGACACATTGGAAAAGGTGTTGCAACGATGTATCGCTACCAGGCTCTGCCTGAGCCATGAAAAATGCTATATGATGATGACTAAAGGACTCATCCTAGGTCATTATATCTCAGCAGATGGAATACAAGTAGATCCGGCCAAAATTCAAATAATTTTGTTAACACCTACTCCTACCACATAGACAGAGGTACACAATTTTCTTGGATTTTATGGTTATTATAGGAGATTTATAGAACATTTTTCTCACATTGCTACACCTCTATACGCACTAACAGGGAATGTTGGCTTTGTTTGGACAGATAAATGTGACCATGCTTTTGAGGATCTGAAAGAGCTTGTGTCAACAACACCAGTACTCAGAGGTCCAAATTGGGACCTACCATTTCAAATTTCTTCAGGTGCTTCAGACACAGCTATTGGAGCAGTCCTTGGGCAGGAAGAAGACAAAAAACCACATGCAATTTATTATATTAGCAAGAATTTGTCTCCTGCTGAGTTGAACTATACTGTTATTGAAAAAGAATTTTTAGCTGTAATACATGCTGTAAATAAATTTAGGCATTACATCACTAGATATCCTGTTGTTTTATATACAGGTCACTCTGCCATTAAATATTTATCAAATAAACCAATCACAAACAGTAGAGTAACAAGATGGTTGATTTATTGCAGGAATTTGACATCACAATAAAAGACTGACCTAGAAAAGAAAATCTTGTAGTTGACTTTCTCTCAGGAATGCCAAAATCAGTGGACGCAACAGCAGTCGAAGATCAATATCCAGATGAACATTTGTTCGCTGTTACTATCAAAACACCTTGGTATGCTGATGTTGCAAATTATTTAGCAGTAGGAAAATTACCAAAACATCTGACTCCCAGTGAACGAAAGCAAATTGTCTAGCATAGTACCCGATTTTCCTGGATTTGGGGCTACCTATTTCATACAGGAGCAGATATGCACATCAGAAGATGCATCCGTGAAGATGAAATTTTTGACATTTTGAAAGCCTGTCACGACATACCATGTGGTGGAAATTTCGCAGATCGAAGAACTTGTCACAAATTTCTGCAAATAGGGTATTATTGGCCCACAATATTCAAAGATGCAAAGAAATTTGTTCAAGCCTGCGACAGTTGCCAAAGAGCAGGATGCCCTAGACAATCCGATGAAATGCCCCTGAACCTGCAGTTAGTCATTGAACCATTCGAGCATTGGGCGCTTGATTTTTTTGGTCCAATCAACCCATTATCAAATTAGAAAACATATATTTTGGTAGCAACAGAATATGTGACCAAATGGGTTGAAGCAGAGGCGCTGCCAAGAGCTACAGAGGATTCCATCATTCATTTTTTGTTCCATATATTTGTGCGATATGGTCTCCCAAGAGACATAATCAAGGATAGGGGAATACAATTTGTTGGTAATAAAATTGCTGGAACACTAAAAAACTATCATATTCAGCATAAAATTACCTCTCCATACCACCCATAGGCAAATGGCCAAGTAGAGAGCACGAACAAGGTAATAGAAGCAATACTAACAAAAACCATTGCGTCACACATATGCGATTGGGTTGCAAGATTGCCGGAAGCCTTGTGGGCATACAAAACAACATGGAGAAGCACTACTGGTTATTCACCATATCAGCTAGTATTTGGAAAGGAGCCCATCTTTCCAATAGAATTTGAAATACAGACCTTGAGAACAACACAAGAAGTCAGTCTAGATTTAAACGAGGCCTAGATTAATAGACTACATCAAATCAACGAGCTGGATGAAATCAGGCTCTTCGCTCTTCAACACACCATGTTAATCCAACAACAGAGAGATAAATGGCACGACGCCCTCATAAAAAAGAAAGTCTTCCATGAAGGAGATTGGGCGCTCCTATACGATTCCAGGTTTCAGGATTTTTTGGGAAAACTCCAGACTCACTAGCTGGGACCATATGAAATCCAGAACGCACATGATAATGGCACCATTACTTTAACCACCATTGATGGATCTAGACATACCTTTAAGGCAAACGACCATCGAGTTCGATTGTACTGCAAACCACTTACTCGGGAATCCTTCTACTAGCAACTCCAGGAAGACTCCGACATGCAGATTCTGGTTGAGGAAGAGAACTCTTCCTCATCGTTGGTTCATTAAGTGATTTGATTGCTTTTAAATTTTGTACACAATTCTTTTGTTTTGTTTGTGTAAATTACTTTCTGCACAAATTTTTGCATTTCTACAACTTTTGCGTTTTGCTTTTCCTTTCAGATGGAACATCATTTTCACCGTTATGCTATTCCTTTTCGAAGGAACAACATTTTTGCATTTTGTTGCTCATTTTAGAAGGAACAACATTTTCACTGCTTTGCTGTTCCTTTTTGAAGGAACAACACTTTTGCATTTTGCTGTTCCTTTTCGAAGGAATAACATTTCCACCATTTTGTTGTTCCTTTTCGAAGGAACAACACTTTTGCGTTCTGTTGTTCCTTTATGAAGGAACAACATTTTCGTCATTTGTTGTTCCTTTCTAAAGGAACAACATTTTTGCATTCTGCTATTCCTTTCCAAAGGAACAAGATTTCCTCCGTTTTGTTGTTCCTTTCTGAAGAAACATCACTTTTACGTTTTTCTGTTCATTTCCGAAGGAACAACACTTTGAGGTTTTGCTGTTCCTTTTCGAAGGAACAACACTTCTACATTTTTGTTGTTCCTTTCCGAAGGAACAACACTTTCGTTTTTTGCTGTCCCTTTCTAAAGGAACAACACTTTCATTTTTTTTGTTGTTCCTTTCCGAAGGAACAACACTTTCATTTTTCTGTTGTTCCTTTCCAAAGGAACAACATTTTCGCATCTCTTTGTTTTGCGCTTGTTTTCTTTGCTATTCCAATTAAGGGATAGCTGCTGTTCCTCTTAGAGAACAACGATTTTGAGCATTTATTTCTTTTTGCTTGCGGTTTTTGTGTACAGTAGCTGTTCTATCTTGAGAACAACATTTTTAGAGTGCATTTTATTCTTCGTGTGTTTTACCATTTAGATCATTTTTGTGAGTCATGGTCATTTAAAGAACAACTATACATTTATGCAACAATACACTAGAGGATACTGAAATCAGCAGATTACATAAAAATCGTTATCTTTAGAAGAAATTGCTTTGAATTGATAAGAGGAAAGAGGAAAGGACACAACTATTGATCACCTTGCTGTCATTATTTTACTAATACCAATATGATTGATTATTTTTATCATGATGGTTCTTCCTAAATCCCCATAATTCTCTTTGATCATTATTATTGAATAAGAATAAGGGCATATTTTTCTCTATTGAGATGTTAAGACTTCTTCCACCATCCCTACTCTTAAGGAGTGTTGAAACACCCTCTGTATATGAATAGGAAAAAGTGCTATATAAAAGAACAAAAAGAAGAAAAAGAAAAAAGTTTATATGATTGCTAACATGATTTGTCATATGAAGGATAGGGGGTCTCATCAAGAGCTAGGCTACCATGATCATAAGGAAGATAGTGAAGTGGCATTCCCACTATGGCCACCACACCATGGATATGATCCAAGCAAGCACATCAGAAAAATAAAAAGTCCTTGGAACACGAGGTCTCATCACGAGCCAGCCTGCCCACCTTTCACTCCTTCCTGGTGAATGGCATTGTGATTCATTTGGTCACCAAGCTAGCATAATGGCCTCCATTCTGACAGTGCACAACACTTTCCTAGGCATACACAAAGGATTATGGTTCCAAGGGTGAAATAAACAACTTTGTCAAGGTTATGGACACCTATGGGAAACAAAGCTCTGTTGATGGTATTGAAGTCATATTTCTTATACACCAATAGTAATTATAAAACCCTTCTTCTTATATCTTTATCAATGTTTCAAATGAGATTATGTATATAACCCTTACGAACCTTTGATACATGAAAATTAATTACAAATCAATTATGATGGTAAAAGTCGATAATGATCGCATAGGGCCTTTTACGCATGTCAGCTATCCTATCCTCCAATTCTTGCATCATATCACGACATTTCCTTATTTGTTAAGCGATTCTATTATACGCCTCGATTTTGGTAATCCGCTCATCATTGTAAACATGGCATTTATGTATACGCTGTTCCTTTATGACTCTGTACTAGGGCAGTTCAGCATGCTGCTCCTTCATTCGACGACCGAGGACGACATATCATATTGCAGGGGGGGCATAGGTGATCCCCATAATTCGCTGACATACGTGTCAGCTCATCATTTGGAAGAATTAATGACTCGGTAATAGCAATGCTTAACGGTATTTTGTTCCCCAATATGCATGGCTTGCTGTTCTGAAGCTATTTCCGTGTTTTGCTCTGCAAAAATTAGCAGTAAGTTTGAAATTCGAGCAACTTACTGTTCCGTCCTCTTCTCTGTGTTTGCTAACAGTGAGCTAAAAATTTGAACAACTTGTTGTTCCATTATCGTCCTTGTGTTTTTTACAGTGTGCTAATATGGGAGGAAGATCAATTCGCAGTGAGCCACAGGTGTTGATGGTCTCTGACGCTGCACGAGAAATCCTAGAGAGGGCAAGATGGATAACTTATCTTAACCGTCTACTACAATCCAATGAGACGGTGGCAATTGAGTTTCTACAGAACCTGCATGAACATTATTCCATGGTGAGAGGGAGACAGATAGCAATCACTAATGACATAATTGTCGAGGTTTCGGGAATTCCAACCACTGAATCTGTGTGGACTCTGAAAAAGGTGAGACTGTGAGACGCCATAAAAATCTTCCAGGATGAAGGGAAGAACTTGATTGTAAAAGGGAAGGGAGTTCTACTGGAAACCTTGGGAGAACTGTGGGTAGAATTGGCACGAATTATCTAGAGCTACATCACTTGTGACGGTAGGAAAGATGTGGTAAGACCACGCCATATTAAACTTTTAGCTGTGTTAAAGCAAAAGTGCGTTGTGAATTTTCCTGTGTTTTTAAATTCTTTATTACACGATGTTGCTCGAAGTATGAAGAAATCTCGCCATTTAGAGTCAGTAGTAAGCCACCATGGGTTAATACGACTGATAGTCAGCCACAATCTTGCCCAACAATAGAGTAGTTGGGAAGAACTGATCTTTGCAATAGACGGGGGACTAGCTTTGCCAGCCCCAAAACGAAAACATGTTGCCTGTACATCGAGTAGACCATTGAAATGAAGGAAATCTGTTAGACTGGCAAGGATCAGGGGAATGCTGAGAAATTGCCAGGAAGACAGTAGTCAACCTGTGGAGATACACGATTCAGGAGACGAACAACCCCCACAATTGGAAGGTGGGGAGAATGAAAAAGAATTGGAGGAAAATGATGAAGGAGAACCAGAGGAGGAGACTGAGCAATCCGGTCAGGAAAAAGAGGGAGCAAAGCAATGCAGTGAAAGTCCACTGCAAAACCCGCTGCAAGAAAATGAATTGGCCCAGATTCTGGCCAATATGGGCGAATATGTCCAAGCTCATAGCCACTTAACCCTCACACCGAAGAAGGACCGCAGGAGCACTCTGCCCATGATAAAAGTGCATCTGAGGAACTGTGTGATGAGGAGGAAGGAGAAGAGGACCACTCTGCTCATAACGAGAGCGTATCTGGGGAGAAGAGTGATGAGAATGAAGAAGGGGAACAATCTATTCCTAGTTAGAATACACCAGAAGAATTTCTCGATGAAGAAGGGGTAGAAGAAGAGGTTACCTAGGAAGCAGCAGAGAAAGCTAGGGTTTCTACCCCTGAACAACTTGATTAGCTAGCACTGAAGAAGCACCTCGAGAAGAAAATAAGGAAATTGTCCAAGATGAAGGCACAACACCTGAGATACAAATCCCAGGCCCTAGTAAACGAACAGATTTTCCTTCCAAGAAAACAGAGGAAATTAAAATATTGCCAGAAGAACAACAGAGATTGCTTAACGTAATTAAGCAACTTCGACAACAGATAAGGGTTTTGAAAATGGGGAAGAAATCAAAAGGGACTGTTGTGGCAAAGAATGCAACCGCCCAGGCAAAACCCATTAAGAAAAAGATCAAGAGGACTCAAGTCTCACCTGCCATTCAAAACCAAAAGGAACAACATTTGATTGTTGCCCATGTCGAAGTACAATCGGATAACGTATCGGCTTGTGATAAAAAGACCCAAGTAGATCTCCCACCTACAACTATTATGTTGAATAAGGACCCGAGGATAGTAACTCCGCAGAAAGATTTGGCACAAGCCTAGCAAACAATAGAGAAAATTACAGAGTAGACTGTCCCTCAAGAAAAATATGAGAAATTACAACAGCAGCTGAAGAGCATTAACGCATTAGAAAGCCAGGCCTTTGAAGGATGGCAAAAGGTAGAAGAAAGAGTCAAAAAGGTAACCCATAGACTAGACATAGTCATCAAACAAATGGATAACTTATGTTCTTTATATACTGACATTCTAGCATGTAGGGCATCTGCTAGGAACTATGCTTTGTTTTTAATGGAAAGATATTTACAATTGAAAATGAACGCTGTCAAAGCAGGAGTACCTATAGAGATAAAAACCATTGATGACTTCATAAACTGTTGTAAGCATTACGGGGAGAAAGTTCAGAAATTGTTATCTGAATTCTATTTGCACAATCTTGTATTAGATGGAGAAACAGAATAGAACCCTGGCCATTTTGTGGGTGATGTCCAATTGCAGGCATTCATTTCTTTTGGTGTTAATCAAATAAAGTGGCTTAAAGCCTACAATGCCTTTCAAAGCCAGGAGAATGGATTAGAATTGTGGGTGAGAGGTGAACCTAGAGACCCACAACAATTATGGAATAAACATAGGAGCCTAATGAGAACTCAGGGAGTGATCGAGGCATTGGGACCTATTCATACAGCAGTCATCCAGCAAGGGATAGAATATTTCTTTACCATCAAAGACCTTGCCATAGCAGTAGCCAAATTCTGATACCAGACTTCTAATCGGAACATCCAAAACTAAGAACCATTCAATTATGAGAACTTTAAGCTAGTTGCTGACCGCTTGGGTATCTATGGTGACCTCATTTTGAGAGAAGGCCCATCTTGGTTAGGTTATAGGTTTAGAAGTCCAATTATTTGGCACCCTGAACCAGGATATCAAGCCTTATATGAAATGCCCGAAGGTCAGATAGGACATTTTTTTGAATTCCTAGCTAGCCGTCATGGTTGTAAACCACCTCATGAGATCCCTTCTTCAGCCTATTCCCTAACTGCCTTGCATGTCAATTACAATGTTTTCATGAGGGCATGAAAAAGGGTAAGCAGGGGGGTGTGTTGAGCACTAGAGAAGGTATGTAATTACCACTTATTTTGTCATCTTTTCCTTAAATTCATAACTTCCTTGCATTATGAAATGAGCATGTGGTGAAAGATTATGAAAGAGTTTAGAAGATTTATGAGCAACATAAAATGACTAATAATTACCTTTTCCTATGCAGAAAAAGAAGAAAATGGAAGATCGCCATTCCAAAGGAAAAGACAAGACAAAATTACCTACTTTCCGTTTGACAGGGAACTGCATCCAAACGAGGCAATCCAAATTGGAGCGTATAAGCTAGGAAAAGGAAGAGGAGATGCCAAATCGGCGCAAGAGAATGAGAAGATAACTCAGAGATAAGAATTGGAAAATCCCTCAGGATCCTTTCATCCTAAGGGATCGCTACCTCAAAGGTTATTTGTATCATTGATATTTCTGCTTGGCTGATATAAGAAGGGACAACGTTGCTAGCCCAAGGGATGGACTATTGTTGTTTTTATGAAATTCACTTTTGTAACTGAAACTTTGATCATCGAATCTCTTTAAAAGAACAGTTATTGTAACTCTGTTTTGATGTTTAATATATGAATTCCGTTGTTGTTTCGTCTTTTATTCTCAAGTAATCATAAGCAGTGTGTCCCTGGAGGCTACGGGTCTGGCCCTGGTGGATCACTTGCTTCCTGTACCATTATTTTCTGATTCTAAGTCACGTGTGGTTTGATCTCTCTTATTCGCTTTGTTTACTAACTTGCTGTTCCTTATTATTTCATGCATTGGCTCTATTATATTTCATTCATATTTGAATAGTAAGGTTGTCTTCAGCAACTGGAATGTTATGCTGTTCATTCTAAATTTATATCGCATTTCCGCTCCTTTACAGATTGATACTATTGTACAACATTGCTGTTCCTTCCAGATTGCCATTGTTGTTCAATTACAGAGTAATTGTGCTATGTATTTATAAATCGGTATTATTGTGTATTTATCTATGGTTTACTTCCAAACGTGATTGCTGTTCATTTGGGATTGCTATTCCACTGTGACTGCAATTGATGTTTCTTCATAACTGTGATTAATCATTGTCATGCCGAGACTCAGATTACTATTTCTTTTGATATAAATGTGCTGTGTGCTATGATCGGTTTAGTTGTTGTGCATTTACATTTGATTCAGGTTGCTATTAAATATTTCATAACTTCCTTTAGTTTGTTGTCCCATTTCTGTTCACTGTTCAATTCATTTAGGAGATAAAGATTGTTGCTTAATTCTAGTAGATTGCCATTATTACTTCATTCATTTATGTATATTAAAGATTTGATGAATAGATTAGTCGCTGTTCCTTTTCTTGTTATTTGAATCATCATTGCTTTGGTGTGAACAGAACGATCTGAAACTGTAGTGAACATTGACTATTGTTGTCCAGTTCCTAGATTGATGATATTTTCCTTTATTGCTTCTCAATTACATCAGTTTACAAAGGGAGGAGTTATTGTTACTGCACCCTTGACTGATGAAGTACTGTAGTTTCTTCATGGAATGATTTAGTTACAAGCATTTCTAGTTCTTTCCATTATATTTAGAAGTTTGTTTTCAGCATTTAGTTACTTTTGCAGAAGCACTATACTACTAGCATTACTCTGACAAATGACCACCTCAAATTGAGTACACTTCTTGAGATAACAAATCGTACCTGGATTGATAATTAATGTAGGGTAAATAGAGGTGAAAAAGATCCTTTTTACTGCTCGACAGTATGGACGCAACCATCCGAATAGAAGGGATCATGCGCATGGATCCACGGTATGGACACAACCATCCGAAAAGAAAGGATCATATATATGGACCCACAGTATGGTCGTAGCTATCCTTATAGAAGGGATCATGTGTACAATCATGAATAACTCATAGCTCCATGTATCCTAGATGTTATGAGACGAAATCTAGCGTCTTACGCTTCGTCTCGACCCGATGAATGAATGAAATATAGCATGTGAATAGAAGTGTTGAAGTCAAACATGATAGAAAACCACCTGGTTACTGGTCAATGATGTAAAACATTAACATGAATGAGAGGAACTACCAATAATGATAATGGCTCTCAAGGTACAATCAGTACAATCCACGAGTGTGAATAATGAAATTGAAGTCAAACACTTATAGAATCATTCGATTGAAGGCTAATGATGTAAACTTGTTGTCGAATGCAACGAACTTGCCATTGAGGCATGCAAGCTCCAAGGTACTGGAAGGGAGTTTCTGGATCGTCTTTCTAGGTAATGAGCTGAATTCGACAGGAAGTGATCCATCGAAGGAGGGCCATAATGTATCCCACATCATTGACATGAAACAAAGGAGATAACAAATTAAGTTAGTTGGATTCAGGATTGTGGTAGAAAATCAAATAAAGTATAAGCCGTAAATAACTATAGATAGGATTTTTCTTGAACATATCAGTGACACGATTCCAAAGTTTGCCAACATTTGACTCAACATAGGCTCAGAGGTCATAATGACGAAATAGTATGATCAGATGAGAGGAAAAATGGATTTCCCAAACCTAGGAAGGCAAGTGAGTAAGTGAAGATGTCCCAAACCTGACACGAGCAATATATGAGTGTCATGTTCAAGAGCGATGTTATCACAAAATCAGTACTAAGGGCTGCAACCAAGCAAGATTTCATGTAACTGTTTCAGACCAGGCTTTAGACTAAGGTTAGCCTCCTTAGTCAGAGAGGGCTCTCTCACAGATTTTTGATATGCATTAAGGACAAGAAAAGATGGCTAATCTCTTTAAACAGTAGATGAATTTTAAGCTGGTTGGACACATATCAAATTGGTCTTCATTGGGCTATGGAGTCTCACACATTTAGTAAACAAAAGCACAATCATTTCATGGAAGTCAAGGCTCTTTGCATTAAATGTTCAAACATACTTCACAAAAACCACAGCTTGCCAAACACACAGGAAGTCAGAGCATAAGATATGAATTCTGAGTGATTGTGCTATAACAAGGCTGTAAAAGAACATTAAGAAAATAAACACTATCTCATTTGAACAATATAATCCATTGAGAATCTTGAGAAGAAACAACCACTGTTTTACTATTACTGTAATAAGTCTTTACATTGGCCCAAATAAACTCTGTTTTTGTATAAAATCTCCAACCTTTTTTACATCAGAGTCATTTCTATATATAGGAAAACCAAAAATACAACTACTTGAGACTCCTCAACAAGCATGAAGGGATCTCGAAATCCTATCATTAATTACCTTATCCATATCTAAACAAACTAATTAATTACAAAGGTATTGCGCTGTGAAAACATAGAGTCCCATTCCCATTGAAACTCTAAGTCTATCTCCTCGTGTGCATTGATGCTTTCTTGAAATTTGACACCTGTATCACTTCAGTAACAGCCAAGACATGCCGGAGGAACATTCACTGAATGAGCAGCTTCAGATACTTGATATGTGGATGACTCATCAACTGATAAGGATCTGTGCCCTATTTTCACGGTCTCTGCCTCCCATTAGTCTTCATGCATTAAAAGACTATGCTCCAAGCCATTTAATTCTTCTAATAACCACGCATAATTCAATATGCCTTATGATCTGGACACTTTGTGAGCTGAACAGGTGTACCACTCAAAACTTCGGTAACCCTACCAGAACCCTAATAATTCGGCTATAAAGTAACTTTAGGAAGACTTTAACAAGACAAAAATTTCACTTTTTCCTTAAATACTCACACCTGTCACCCTTTGAATATCTGAATAGCTTTGTATAATCTCCATGCTGGCCTCGAGTCATCCCTTTTAAGATTTGCTGACCTCAGCATCAATTTCATTTTTTCACATAAACAGTCATCTACAGCAGTTTCGTAGCGCGCTACGAAACTGCTGTAGGTAATCAAAACAAAGCATATGAATCTTAAAGCACTGATGACTTAACTCCGTGATTTCTTCAGCTATTTTGTACAGGTGTAAGGGCTCAAAAAAGATTTCGAAATGATGACAGCCAAAATTTATCAAAACTTGAAAAGCAAATTTCCCCTTGGATTAATCAGCTAGTTTTCCTAGCTTCCTCTTTAAACTGCTAACTTCTTCCTTTAAAGCCTTGTTTTCTGCTCTTAAGCTTGTGTTCATTTGTTTCATGATTTTTGCCTGCTTCAGAGCTGGCACCGTCCAAAAATATGCATCAGACACTGAGTCAGTTTGGCTCATTAGACTTGTTCTGCCTTTTATTACAGCCTTTTTATAATTTGCATATCTTACTGCCCTTTCCTTAGAAACATTTTTAATCTGAGGTATTTCTTCTTGTGTTGTTCCTGCTTGTTGCTTGATAGCAATGACATTTCCACCTTGACTGATGATAACCCTATTACCCTTGTTTTTACTTTTGGCTGCTTGAACTGTTCTGGTCAAAATCTCAAGTACATTTGTACTAGGCACTTCTAAAGGTGCCTTCTCTTTCTGTGCTTTCTCCACTTCTTTAATTTATCTTCTTGTGACTGGTCTACGTGGCTTGAAAGCATATTCTTTACTAGGCTCTTCAAATTTCAATCTTTTTGAAGCTCTTGGTTTTTTAGTACTCTCGGGTGAAGATTGAGTGAGGTCAATATGCATTGGCTGCACTGGATGATCTTGCTCAAACTCTATTGGTTCAATCTGTATTGGCTGATCTTGCTCAAGTTCAATGGCTTCAAGTAAGTCATTTAAACTGCCTTTTGAAATAGGGCTTTCTTCCACAGTAATTGACTTACCCTTCTCCCTGTTTAGCTGACCTCTGGTTTTCACCCTTGAAATCTTTTCAACTTCACTTGATTTAGCTTCATCCTTCTTTTTCTGGATCTTCTGCTTTGATGACTGAGGTGTCTCCTTAGATGATGACTTAGGAGTTTCCTTTACTGATGATTTAGGTGTCTCTTTTGCTGCCACAGACTTCTCTGATTTCCTTAATTTGGTTTTAGGCTTCTTTTGGTCTGTCACCTCTCTTCTGAGCTCAGCCAGAGTGGGTTCTTCACTCCTTTCTTCCCTTTCCCTCACAGGCAATGGAGTGAGGCCTGTTTTGATCTGAAAGCCGGCCATAAAAACAAAAGAATCCCAATCTCTGCCAATCTTTTGCAAAGCATCCAACACCAGCAACTTTACCAGACCATGGTGAAACAAGGATGTTTCACAACCATCTTTCTTTAACTGGATTTTATCACACATTTTGCTAATGCTTCTGAACAAATAGAAAGGTATATCTATTGAAACCTTACCTGTGAAATGCAACAAAAGTTTGAAGTGGTAGGAGTAAACTTTATTGTACCTTCCCTCGCATGTTAGGTATTTCTGGATACATGTGAGGAGCATAGCATACTGTTCTTTTATGTAACTCCTTGGCACCGCTTTGGTGAGGTCCTTATTTTCATACTGTTCCTTCAAAAATTCTTTACAGGGACTCATGTCGAATTTAAAGTTTTTGAACCATTCTTGACCTCCCCTCGGAATTTCAGTGATAGTGGAAATAGCTTCAGGAGACACAGGAAACTCTAACATTGACACCTTTGAATTCAGTCCAGTAAAATTCAATGCGAAAGCCTTCGTTACCTCTGCATGTCCTCCCTTCAACTTCTCGCAGAACCTCCAGCAACCAGCATTTCGAAAGGCTCTTGCGACACCTTCATCCCTGAGTGTAACATCAAGCCCTTCTGGCTCTGTCCTCAAGCACTTACCGGATCGATGTTCCCTCTTTTCCATCTTGTTTCGAATATTTTCACACAGGGAACTAATGGCAGCTACAACGCGAAAACAATCTCGACTCTGGAGTGCAGGCTCGCTTGCAATGATCCCTTTAAATAAGAACTCGGGCTTCTCATACAGCAGACATGTTTACACATTATGAAAAACACATTATGACACAACCATACCTCATAAAATCCCTTAAGATGATATTCATATGCATGATTCTGGACCTCATGGCGGAATAATGATTTATCATGACATGGAGAGAACCTCAACTGACAAACATGCACGGACCTATGACTCACCCTTCCCAGATTTGACATTGCAAGAAAAAGCGCTACAAAAAACCCCGAAACCCCGATTTCGTAGCGCGGACAGTTCAAATTTAACAAAACGCGCTACGAAATGGCTGATAAACAGTACGCTGCGAAAAGACGGAAACATCATTGCGCAGCTAAATTGACCAAACAGACCGCGCTGCGAAACTGCGCAAAGTACTAATGACATGACATGCCTTAACTGACAATGATGGAGGGTATCAAACGAGTTTTTTTTTTTACACGGACTTACATCAATACCTTTTGAAATTCTAATTTCAAAGTGACACACACACATATAAACCTACTCACTAAACCAAAGATTTTTATATGGAACTTGTGGACAACATTACATACATGAACTATGGTTCTAAGTGATAACAGTGGCTCCACTTGGGATAGTGTGCTCCTGTAGTACACTAAGAACGCGTAGTACCAGTGCCTTTATCCATCTTATTGCAATCACATACGGCTGACAAGCATCTCTTTCAAACCTTGTAGGCCTTCTCCTCGGGCTAAAGTTTTCTTGTTCAGCTTGTCACTTATTTCTAACATGAAACCTTCAGAAAACGGTTATTTACAATGATCATGGACTACTTGGCAGATTTTTACTGATAATAATGCTTTAAGAACCTGCCATTTACAGGTCCTCCAGCATATGGCGATCCATCAACCTCTTGCAGAACATAGGTGTTACTTCCATGGTAAGCAGAAATCAAATATGGCCCCTTCCATAGGTTCTCAAATTTGCCATGTTTGCCTTTTTCCTCAATTCTAGCTTCCCACTTCAAAACTTTGTCATTAATCTGAAATGTGACATCTTTGATTTTCTTGTCAAAAGCTCTCTTAACTCTATTCTGATTTTGTTGATGATCCTCAAACACCTCAGTCCTTTTTTCCTGCAGAGCTATAAGCTGATTAATCCTCCTCTGTATGGCATTTGGTTCCTCTTCTAATCCCTGAATTAGCTTCATAACTGGTACCCCAATAGATGTTGGGAAAATAGCCTCTGCTCCATACACAAGCTCATAAGGTGAGGTTCCGATAGACCTTTTAGTGCAGATGCGATCAGCCCACAAGGCATACTTCAGCTTTAAGTGCCAAGTCTTTTTGTTTTCTTGCAGCAGTTTTTTGATAATCCTCACAAGACTTTTGTTTGAACTTTCAGCTAGACCATTACCCTGTGGATAATAAGCTGTGGAATGACCAAGGGAAATATGGTATTGATGGCAAAAATTTATCAGTCTCTTAGACTTAAAAGCCTGAGCATTGTCTGTGATAAGCTTGAGTGGACATCCAAACCTTGATAAGATGTTGTTCTCTAAAAAGGAAATAATTACTGCATCATTAGCTTGCCTAGTTGGTACCGCCTCTATCCACTTTGTAAAATAATCAGTGGCTGTGAGTATCCACCGATGTTGACTTGATGAAGAGGGATGTATCTCACCTATGAAATCTAGCCCCCACTGTTGAAAGGGTGGTTCTACATAAATAGGAACTAATGGCATAGGCATAAGCTTCCTTTTACCTTCAAACATCTGACATTCATGGCAAGCTGCTATCTTTTTGTAAATGTCCTTGAACATAGTGGGCCAAAAATACCCAGCTCTCAATATTTTATTTGCAGTAGCCTTCCAATAATGGTGGCCTCCACAATCTCCCTTATGGAATTCATCAATCACCCTATCAGCCTCTTCTTCAATCAGACAACTCAATAGAATTCCTCCAGCATCCTTCCAAAATAAATTCTGCTCATAAACAAAATACCTAAGGGATTTCAGCTTGGTGAACCGAGCTTTAGACTTGGAAAGGTTATCAGGAGCTCTGTTGTGTTGTAAAACAAATGACACATCCCTATACCATTCAGATGTCAGAAATTTTTCATTGATCTGAACCAACTCTTCCTCTTCTTCAAAAATTTCTGATATTTCTGCATTAAAATTGATATCACTGCTGTCTAGATTTGAGTGAGTTAACAACTCTGCCAACCCTTGACCCTTCACTAATTTAGTTGGCCTAATTTCAATATCATATTCTAACAATTTGGCTATCCATTTTCCTCTTTTTCCATCCGGGTCTGCTTGTGTAAGAATGTCTTTAATGACAGCACTTGGCACATATGCAACAATATGAGAATGTAACACATAGATTCTAAAATCCTTGATTGCCTTTACCAATGCATATGCATGCTTCTCTAAAATGTTATACTTTAATTCAGCATTAGCCAATGTCTTACTAAAGAATGAAATAGGCTGTTCAGTACCTTGATTTCCTTTTTGCAATAGGACTCCAGCAATTGTATCCTCAGAAGCATATGTGAAGATTAGAAATTCCTTGGTGAAATCAGGGCTGATAAGGACTGGTGCTTGAGTGAGTGCTTTCTTAATTTCTTCAAATGACTTCCTTGCCTCAACTGTCCACTTGAAGTCTGCTCCTTTCTTTAGCATTTTTGTGATGTGTTTAACCACTTCAGCAAAGTTGGGGATGAACCTTCTAACAAAATTAACTTTACCAAGAAAAGATTGAACCTCTTTCTTGCTCCTTGGCAAATCCAACTTTGAAATAGCACTGACTCTATTAGGATCAATCCTAATTCCTTCTTCAGAAATTATATGCCCAAGTAACTTACCAGAAGTCAAAGCAAAGATGCTTTTGGTTGGATTCAAAGAAATGCCAAACCTCCTACACTTTAGCAAAATCCTTTCAAGGTGTTTTAAATGATCCTCTTCCCTCTTTGAAAAGACTGTGATATCATCAAGATATACCACCACTGATTTATCCTTTTCCTCAGCAAAAGCAATGTCCATAGCCCTCTGGAAAGTCGCCCCTGCATTCATGAGGCCAAAAGGCATCTTTGCATACATAAATGTGCCCCATGGTGTGGTGAAGGCTGTCTTCTCCTGATCATCTGGATGAACAAGGATTTGATTGTACCCTGAGAAACCATCTAACATAGACATTCTTTGAGAGCCAACAATATTTTGTAGAATAAGATCCATTTTAGGAAGAGGATAGTTGTCCTTCAATGAAGCCTTGTTCAAATTTCTAAAATCTATGCAAATCCTTATCTCCCCATTCTTTTTCCTCACTGGTACCAGATTGGCAAGCCAATTTGAAAATCTAATTGGAACAATAATATTTGCATCAAAGAGCTTCTTCACTTCTTTTTCAATTAATGGCATTAGGAGAGGATTAATTCTTCTCAATTTTTGTTTAAAGGGCTTTTCGTTTGGCTTGATTGGGATAGTATGTTGTATAATTGAGGAATCATATTGCTTCAGATCAGCATAGCTCCATGCAAAAACATCAATGAACTTCTTCATTAACTCAACATACTTAACTTTTAGATCAGCTGATAAAAATTTTGAAATTTTGACTAATTTAGGCGCTACTGAATCACCTAAATTACAGCTCTCTACTTCCTCTTCATCTGCTTGCAACCTTGGTGCTTTAAACACATCATTCTGATCAAAGAGTTTCTCAAGTGGGATAAGACCTTTAGGAATCAGATTGTTTTGCAGCTGTAACACCTCAGATTTCTCTTTTGTTTCCACTAACATGTTTTGCTGATCAATCTGACTATGTTCAAATTCTCCTTTCAACTCTAGGAAACTTTTCACCTGCTGATCATCTTCAAAGACTTGCCAATTTAGGATATTATCCGGGATGACCGGCCTATGGCGGACTTTCACTTCATAGCTATCAGAAGCATGTTTAGGAATGACAAAAAGACTAGCTGCTACAGCAAGAGAATCGGCCATAGAATTCTGATCTCTGGTTTTTATATTGAGAGTATATGACTGAAATTTTTCCAACAATTCCAACACCAAGTTTCTATAAGCTCTCATCCTTGCATCTTTTGTTTGATAAGCACCTTGAACTTGCTTTATGACTAGCTCAGAATCTCCATAAACAGCAATGTTCTTTGCCTTAAACTCAATCAAGGTTTCTAAGCCTAAAACCAGGGACTCATATTCCGCCATGTTATTTGTACAATCAAAATTAAGCTTATATGACAAAAACTTACTTTCCTCAGCTGGACTCATGATCCAAATTCCAGCTCCTGCACCTTCTTTCCCTGCTGCTCCATCAAAGTACAAAGACCAGCAACCAGAGGCATCTCTTTCATCACTTTGCTGCAACTCTTCACCCTGATTTTCTGGTTTTTCTTCCTGTAATTCTTTTCCCACTGATTCATTAAATAGAATAGCTGATCCAAGGCCTGTATCACAAGAATAAATGGGAAAATTTTGTGGTTTGTCCTTGCTGCTCACCATATATGCCATCCTTGTCTCACGATATAACCTTCTTTGCTCCCCAAACACTGGAATGGTAGCATAAGTTAGATCCATTTGCATAGTACCCTTAATCTTTGCTGCCCATGACCTTGAAAGTAACATCCCAAATTTAGGTGGAACATCTGCAACAACAATGTCCATGACAGTGGTTTTTGCTGGGATTTGTGTGAGAGCCACAACCACATCCTTTATCAGCCCAATACAATGAACCCTCTTTGAATCAAAAGAAAATAAGTCCTTGTATGGTCTAGTCACTTCTAATCCTAACCTTTCCATAATGACTTTAGGCATGAGGTTATGGGATGCCCCTGAATCCAGCATGGCATTATGTAGAGTCATCTCATGTATATTGATGCTTATATAAAAAGGAGGAAACTCATCATTTTGCTCATCTTCAAGTCTTGGACCTAAACAGATAATAGGACTATCCTCTTGTACATTTAAAATATCAGCCCCTCCTGGTGGAGAATTGAGCATTTCCACAATCTTACTTCTATATTTGTCTACTTTCAAAATCTCATTAAATGGGACTGATATTTTAATTTTAGCAATCTCATTTTCTATATTAAAAACAGAAGTAGACCTTTCAATTTCTTTAGGAAGAGCAGGGATTTGATTATCCTTTTTCTCAAGAGGAGAATCACCTTTTCCATCAGCTTGTTTTGGCTTTTCCTTTTTATCTTCCACTACTTTTGAGACATTTTTCTTGGGCTGAACCTTATTTGCTGTAATAGGAACATCTCTGTTTCTGATGTTATATTGCTTTTGGATTTCAAATATGGCATGTTGATAACCCTTTAAAAAATCTGAGGGCTCCTCCTCGGCTTTTAGTTTGCTGGACTCATCATGTTCCTCTTTTGTTAGGAAGATCTCTGAATCTTCTTCACCAAGACAATGAATAGATTCCTCAGGTTCCTCAGGTTCTTCTTCCTCATCCACCATGTTTTGTTGAAAAGGAGGTCTCACAGGAGGATCAGCTTGCTGATTTCTATTTTCTCTTGGCCTTTGCTGATTTTGAGGCCTTCTAAATTGAGGATTCCTGAACCTAGGTTCTTGTTGTGCTTGGGGAGCAGCAGTATTCCCAAGTGCTAACTGATCCATCAATTTCTCCATAGTCTTCATCATGGTCTCAAATTTCTCTTCTTGAGCAGAGGTAGAAGGCCTCTCCTCTTCCTTTATCTTAGCCTTAGCCATCTTGGACTTTTTAGCAGCAAGTATATTCACCTCTACTTTGATAGCATCATTTTGCATTTCAGCTAAATTAGCAGACTCTCTTTCTCTGAGTAAAAGAGAGAAATCTGAATCAAAAGACTCAGCATACCTTAACTGTGCCAAAGCTCCAGGAGGTTTCAAGTGTGCTGGAATAGAGTTATATACCTTGTTAAACCTCTTAGAAAAATTTTGAACAGACTCATCTGGAGCTCTTCTTAAATTATTATAGTCAGTGAGGGCTTGAACAGGATTGGTTCTATTTCCCCATTTCCTCAGGAAAATATCTTCAAACTCAACCCAACTATGAATACTACCAGCTGTTAGGGCTTTAAACCATTTTCTGACTTCCCCAATGAAAGTCTGAGCAAACAATCTGAGTTTTACATCTTCATCATCCACTTCATACCTATCAATAAAATCATTGAACCTATCCACATGTTCCTCTGCTGTAATGTCTTCATCTCCTCCCCATGTTGGAATTCTAGCAGCATATTTGTTAGGGAGATCATGCAGAACAGCAGGAAGAGCTAGAGGAGCATACCTAGCAGGAACAACCATAATAAAAGGAGGAACAGTGACAATAGGTATTGTATGACCAGAAGGACCAGAACTAGTATGAGATGTTGTCTGAGGGCTATTTGGACTGGCAGAGGCAGAAGACAAGGTATGAGTACGAAAAGGACTATTGGGGCTTTGTAAACCACTGACAAAAGAACTCCAATTTGGGAGAGGTAAACCAATCTTTGAGTTAAGTAAAATTTCAAAAGGGTCAAGCTCCTTGAGCTGTTTCAAATCCTCTTTTTCTAATAATAACTCAGAAGAAACAATTTCCCAAAACTCCTCTTTATCTTTTTGTGACACTAAAGAAGAAGTATCAATGCCTCTCTTTTGTAGATCCAAAATAATACCAATTAATTCTTCTTCATTCTCAGACCTTAATATAACCTCTTGAACTTTATCATCAACAAGTTTATCCTCAGGACTTCTATAAAACTCACGAAATAATGACTTTGAAATACTTGAAGTACCTGGTATATCTGAGAATCTTTGTTTACTCCTTGAGATGATATTAGGATTCTCCACAGGACTAGGTGGGTTTGGGTCTGGATTACTCCTTGTATACCTTCCTCTCGAAGCCACCTTTACACTTTAAAGATCAATGGAGTCACCAAGGTAGAATGCAGCCTCGAAAATGACTTGAACCCCTGCTACCTTCAGAAATTCAATCTTCAAACTTCGGGAATAAGTAATCATCAGACTCCCGGTAGACGCACCAAAATGTTATCACAAAATCAGTACTAAGGGCTGCAACCAAGCAAGATTTCATGTAATTGTTTCAGACCAGGCTTTAGACTAAGGTTAGCCTCCTTAGTCAGAGAGGGCTCTCTCACAGATTTTTGATATGCATTAAGGACAAGAAAAGATGGCTAATCTCTTTAAACAGTAGATGAATTTTAAGCTGGTTGGACACATATCAAATTGGTCTTCATTGGGCTATGGAGTCTCACACATTTAGTAAACAAAAGCATAGTCATTTCATGGAAGTCAAGGCTCTTTGCATTAAATGTTCAAACATACTTCACAAAAACCACAGCTTGCCAAACACACAGGAAGTCAGAGCATAAGATATGAATTCTGAGTGATTGTGCTATAACAAGGCTGTAAAAGAACATTAAGAAAATAAACACTATCTCATTTGAACAATATAATCCATTGAGAATCTTGAGAAGAAACAACCACTGTTTTACTATTACTGTAATAAGTCTTTACATTGGCCCAAATAAACTCTGTTTTTGTATAAAATCTCCAACCTTTTTTACATCAGAGTCATTTCTATATATAGGAAAACCAAAAATACAACTACTTGAGACTCCTCAACAAGCATGAAGGGATCTCGAAATCCTATCATTAATTACCTTATCCATATCTAAACAAACTAATTAATTACAAAGGTATTGCGTTGTGAAAACATAGAGTCCCATTCCCATTGAAACTCTAAGTCTATCTCCTCGTGTGCATTGATGCTTTCTTCAAATTTGACACCTGTATCACTTCAGTAATAGCCAAGACATGCTGGAGGAACATTCATTGAATGAGCAGCTTCGGATACTTCATATGTGGATGACTCATCAACTGATAAGGATCCGTGCCCTATTTTCACGGTCTCTGCCTCCCATTAGTCTTCATGCATTAAAAGACTATGCTCCAAGCCATTTAATTCTTCTAATAACCACGCATAATTCAATATGCCTTATGATCTGGACACTTTGTGAGCTGAACAGGTGTACCACTCAAAACTTCGGTAACCCTACCAGAACCCTAATAATTCGGCTATAAAGTAACTTTAGGAAGACTTTAACAAAAGACAAAAATTTCACTTTTTCCTTAAATACTCACACCTGTCACCCTTTGAATATCTGAATAGCTTTGTATAATCTCCATGCTGGCCTCGAGTCATCCCTTTTAAGATTTGCTGACCTCAGCATCAATTTCATTTTTTCACATTAACAGTCATCTACAGCAGTTTCGTAGCGCGCTACGAAACTGCTGTAGGTAATCAAAACAAAGCATATGAATCTTAAAGCACTGATGACTTAACTCCGTGATTTCTTCAGCTATTTTGTACAGGTGTAAGGGCTCAAACAAGATTTCGAAATGATGACAGCCAAAATTGATCAAAACTTGAAAAGCAAATTTCCCCTTGGATTAATCAGCTAGTTTGCCTAGCTTCCTCTTTAAACTGCTAACTTCTTCCTTTAAAGCCTTGTTTTCTGCTCTTAAGCTTGTGTTCATTAGTTTCATGATTTTTGCCTGCTTCAGAGCTGGCACCGTCCACAAATATGCATCAGACACTGAGTCAGTTTGGCTCATTAGACTTGTTCTACCTTTTATTACAGCCTTTTTATAATTTGCATATCTTACTGCCCTTTCCTTAGAAACATTTTTAATCTGAGGCATTTCTTCTTGTGTTGTTCCTGCTTGTTGCTTGATAGCAATGACATTTCCACCTTGACTGATGATAACCCTATTACCCTTGTTTTTACTTTTGGCTGCTTGAACTGTTCTGGTCAAAATCTCAAGTACATCTGTACTAGGCACTTCTAAAGGTGCCTTCTCTTTCTGCGCTTTCTCCACTTCTTTAATTTGTCTTCTTGTGACTGGTCTACGTGGCTTGAAAGCATATTCTTTACTAGGCTCTTCAAATTTCAATCTTTTTGAAGCTCTTGGTTTTTTAGTACTCTCAGGTGAAGATTGAGTGAGGTCAATATGCATTGGCTGCACTGGATGATCTTGCTCAAACTCTATTGGTTCAATCTATATTGGCTGATCTTGCTCAAGTTCAATGGCTTCAAGTAAGTCATTTAAACTGCCTTTTGAAATAGGGCTTTCTTCCACAGTAATTGACTTACCCTTCTCCCTGTTTAGCTGACCTCTGGTTTTCACCCTTGAAATCTTTTCAACTTCACTTGATTTAGCTTCATCCTTCTTTTTCTGGATCTTCTGCTTTGATGACTGAGGTGTCTCCTTAGATGATGACTTAGGAGTTTCCTTTACTGATGATTTAGGTGTCTCTTTTGCTGCCACAGACTTCTCTGATTTCCTTAATTTGGTTTTAGGCTTCTTTTGGTCTGTCACCTCTCTTCTGAGCTCAGCCAGAGTGGGTTCTTCACTCCTTTCTTCCCTTTCCCTCACAGGCAATGGAGTGAGGCCTGTTTTGATCTGAAAGCCGGCCATAAAAACAAAAGAATCCCAATCTCTGCCAATCTTTTGCAAAGCATCCAACACCAGCAACTTTACCAGACCATGGTGAAACAAGGATGTTTCACAACCATCTTTCTTTAACTGGATTTTATCACACATTTTTCTAATGCTTCTCAACAAATAGAAAGGTATATCTATTGAAACCTTACCTGTGAAATGCAACAAAAGTTTGAAGTGGTAGGAGTAAACTTTATTGTACCTTCCCTCGCATGTTAGGTATTTCTGGATACATGTGAGGAGAATAGCATACTGTTCTTTTATGTAACTCCTTGGCACCGCTTTGGTGAGGTCCTTATTTTCATACTGTTCCTTCAAAAATTCTTTACAGGGACTCATGTCGAATTTAAAGTTTTTGAACCATTCTTGACCTCCCCTCGGAATTTCAGTGACAGTGGAAATAGCTTCAGGAGACACAAGAAACTCTAACATTGACACCTTTGAATTTAGTCCAGTAAAATTCAATGCGAAAGCCTTCGTTACCTCTGCATGTCCTCCCTTCAACTTCTCGCAGAACCTCCAGCAACCAGCATTTCGAAAGGCTCTTGCGACACCTTCATCCCTGAGTGTAACATCAAGCCCCTCCGGCTCTGTCCTCAAGCACTTACCGGATCGATGTTCCCTCTTTTCCATCTTGTTTCGAATATTTTCACACAGGGAACTAATGGCAGCTACAACGCGAAAACAATCTCGACTTTGGAGTGCAGGCTCGCTTGCAATGATCCCTTTAAATAAGAACTCGGGCTTCTCATACAGCAGACATGTTTACACATTATGACACAACCATACCTCATAAAATCCCTTAAGATGATATTCATATGCATGATTCTGGACCTCATGGCGGAATAATGATTTATCATGACATGGAGAGAACCTCAACTGACAAACATGCACGGACCTATGACTCACCCTTCCCAGATTTGACATTGCAAGAAAAAGCGCTACAAAAAACCCCGAAACCCCGATTTCGTAGCGCAGACAGTTCAAATTTAACAAAACGCGCTACGAAATGGCTGATAAACAGTACGCTGCGAAAAGACGGAAACACCATTGCGTAGCTAAATTGACCAAACAGACTGCACTGCGAAACTGCGCAAAGTACTAATGACATGACATGCCTTAACTGACAATGATGGAGGGTATCAAACGAGTTTTTTTTTTTACACGGACTTACATAAATACCTTTTGAAATTCTAATTTCAAAGTGACACACACACATATAAACCTACTCACTAAATCAAAGATTTTTATATGGAACTTGTGGACAACATTACATACATGAACTATGGTTCTAAGTGATAACAAGCGACATGCCTCCTTTAGAAAAATACAAAATCTGCTCACTTTCATTTCCACCCCATGATTTCTAGTGAGCAACCCATTATTTTTAATCACAAGCTTGAAGGGGATATCATATACTTCCCATATAAGTTCATCCTTCAGATGAATCCATCCTAGTAAGTTTAACGAGTCCTAGGATGGAGACACTTGGTCTCGTTAATGTGACAAGTCATGCATCATTTAAGTTTTACAAGTTTGATGGAGGTGAAACTGGACATCTTTTTCATGTTTAGAGAGTTTGAAAAAGAGTCGAAAAAGAAAGATCCAAAAGTCCCTTGAATCTAAAAAGGTATAAAACGATATCCAAGAGAACCTCTTAGCGATGTTTAACTAAGTTATTCCGTTTTTCATACAATAGTCTATCTTAGTTTGGAAAAGGGTTAAATTTATACCGAGTTGACATCTTTTCATTTACTTTTACGAATTTGAAAAAGACAAGTGCTCGACAATCTTTTCATATTTAGAGAGTAAAAAAAGAGCTAAATGATGACTCCTCCTGGAGGAACATGTACGATGAGTGGTCTTATTAGCCAGCCTCTTGACCTTTATATGTTTTGAGAAATTCCATCATCACCGGAACAGAGGTGTGATATCTGCTTGAGGAGCCTCGTCTACAGTTTTTACCACTTATACACTAATTTGACCCTCTTTGCAATAGTCCCGAACCACTCCTATCATTTTGAGATATCCTATGTTTCGTTTCGATGATGTGGGAAACATTATGAGCCTCCTTCGATGGATCCCTTCCTATCGACTTCAGCTCATTATCCAGAAAGATTATTTAGAAGCACCCTTTCAGTACATTGGAGCTTGCATGCCTCAATGGCCAGTTCTTCACATTTGACAATAGGTTCACATCATTGGACTTCGATTGAATGATTCTACAGGTGTTCAACTTCAGCTTCATTATTCACACTCATGGATTGTGTTGATTGTACCTTGAGAGCCATTGTCACTATTGGTGGTTTCTCTCGTGCCTGTTAATGGTCACATCATTGACTGATAATCAGGTGGTTTCCACCATGTTCTACTTCAACACATCTATTCGCATGGTTAGATTCATACTTTGGTTGAGTTTGAGATTAAGACCTTGGATTTCATCTGTTAAAATCTAGGTTGTGTGGAGTTATTGAGTATTCATGATTGTAAACATATAATCCTTTCTAATAGAATGGTTGCATCCATGTTGTGGATCCATACATATGATCCTTTCTAGTCGAATGGTTGCGATCATACCGTGGATCCATGAACATGATCCCTTCTATTCGGATGGCTACATCCATATCATGGATTCATGTATTATTGGATGCCTATTCATGTATCATTAGGCATGTTTCTATCATCGATGTTAGATATGTTTATGTATATGTATATGCTTCATTTGTAGGTCTCCTAACAATGTTGTTCCAATCCTTGCCTTGAATTGTAAAACATTTCAGCCATTACTCTCTGTTCTTCCTTCATGCTTTAGGGGGCATCTGTTACACAATATTTTGTCACGCCTCCTATTCACTTCTTGTTATGTATCTCGAAGTGCCAAAATGTTGACAGCTGTGAAGCATATCCATCATGATACACAGACCAAAACATCCCTGAAGAACTAAAGGAAAACTACCCTGAGTCACTTCTGAAGAAGGTTGACTAAAACCCTAAGTTTTAGGACTAGTGAATTTTGCTCCACTTCTTGCCTATGCTGATGGCAGATTGCAGTTCTTTGACCTAATGCTGCCAGTGTTGGTTTTGATATGAAAACCCACGTTGAACCTCTTTTGGCATGTTTTCCCAAAATGGGAGAGAAGCTTCGTATGTTAGAAACTTTGAGAAACAACGAGCTGGATATTGTTGGTTGTTGATATGGTCAAGCTCTCTCATTTGAAGCTCTTGATCCTACCTTTATGGGCCTTCCCGTTGAGATGTGTACCTTCCTCCCTCTTTTATGGATCCCTAACTCCCTCTCCCTTCTTATAAATCAAATCCCTTCCATCCCTAAATGGTTGGTCATTGATTGCTGCATTCCTATACTGAGATTATGCCCAAATGATATACATTCTAACTTGGAGAAGGAGTGCTTGAGGAGTCTTGGCTTGGACCTGGACATCCACCAAAAGGAGGTATCCAACATCAAGGCATAGGTTGTATGCTTCCCTTTTTTAGTTTATTAATACATACATATGATGTTCACTTTCCATAAATGTGTAAATGTTTATGCGTTTAGCTTAATATCTTGTATTGTACTTTGATCCTTCTTACAGGTACTCGGACATAAGAAGAAAAACAAGGAGCAAGCCTAGAAGCAAAAGGATCAAAGCCATCTTTAAAGGATTGAGAGATTAGCATCAAAGCGAGGTAGGTCTCACTCTCTCTCTCTCTACATTTTAAACATAAGATAGGAAAGCCTTCATTAGATTCTTTAGTTTGTTGATAGACCCACTCATTGGGCTAAAGAGATTGCCTCTGTCCACAGAGGGGATTTACCTTCAAAACAAAATGGCGACTCCAAATTTAAGAAAAACCATTCAACATGGAGGATCTCACAAGAAATGTTTTATCCTGACACCAACGTGACTGTTTATGAATTTTCTCGTGCTGCCAGCACACTGGCCTAGTTGACCACATGGTGATCAATGTGGGTTTGATGGGTAAAACTTGCATTGATCGCCCTTGACATAATTTTTTTGCAACTCCTCTTTGCACCCTAATATATGGATGAAAATGCATGAAATGAGAACCACAATGAAGAGAAGGGACATGTCTCTTACCTGTAGAAAACGACTTGGCTAATGGTGTCTGGGATTGATCATCCTCCTTGCCTGAACATTGAGGTACAATGAGGTGAAATGCTCTCATATTTTCAAATTGGTAAAATGGTAAAAAATATTTACTTTTTGGGCCTTTTATAAGTTTTAAATAATATTTTTTACCAAATTAGGGCATATTTCACTCATTTTTTAATATTTTTCCTCGAAATTGGTAATGTGCATTTCCTTGTGTAGTGACAGGTCATGCATACTTCATGACGGTGATTTATTTTGACTGATTCAACTAGTTTTATTTTATCACTTTTTCAGACTCATAAAAAATAAACAAAAAAGCGATCCCCAGTGGAGTCGCCATTTCATTGTGAAGGTAAATCCCCTCTACGAATAGAGGTGATCTCTCTAGCCTAATGAGTGGGTCTAGCAACAAACTAAACAATCTAATGAAGACTTTCCTAGATTAATATTTAAAATGCAGAGAGAGAGAGGGAGACCTACCTCACTCTAATGCTAATAGCTCAATCCTTTGGAGATGAATTCAATCCTTTCACTTCTAGTCTCGCTCCTTGCTTTGATTCTTACGTCTGAGTGTCTAGAAGAAGGATCAAAGGAAAATACAAGATACAATAGCATGCATGACATGTATCAAGCATAAACTACTTAACAGATCAAGGAGTATTAAGCTAAACGCATAAACATTTACACATTTATGGAAAGTGAACATCAGATGTATGTATTAATAAACTAAAAAAGGGAAGCATACAACCTATGACTTGATGTTGGAGACCTCCTTTTGGAGGATGTCCAAATCCAAGCCATGACTCCTCAAGCACTCCTTCTCCAATTTAGAATGGGCAACATTTGGGAATAATATCAGTATAGGAATGCAACAACCAATGACCAACCATTTGGGGATGCAAGGGAGTTGATTTATAGGTAGGGAGAGGGAGTTAGGGATCCAAAAAAGATGGGGGAAAGTCCACATCTCAAGGGGAAGGCCCATAAAGGTAGGCTCAAGAGCTCCAAATGGGAGAGCTCAACCATATATGCAACCAACAACATCCAAATCGTTGTTTCTCGAACTTTCTAGTATACCGAGCTTCTCCCCCGTTTTGGAAAAACCTGCTAGAAGAGGTTCAATGCAGGTTTCCATATCAAAATCCATGCTGGAAGTATTGGGTTAAAGAACTACAACCTACCATTAGCACAGGCAGGTAGTGGAGCAAAACACATTGGTCCTAAAACATAGGGTTTCATTCAACCTTCTTCACAACTAACTCAAGGCAATTTTCCTTTAGTTATTCAGGGATGTTTTTGTTTGTGTATCATGATGGATCTGCTTCACAGTTGTCAAATTTTGGCACTTCAGGATATAGAACAAGAAGTGAACAGAAGGTGTGACAAAATACTATGTAACACTACATGGAAAGACATGTTTATTGAACTTGAGGGATAAAATGAAGCCATAGAGTTGACATAGGTAATTTTAGAGAATTACTCTCTTGAGATTGGTTTCAAGAATTATACAACAGAAGAATCAGATACAAAGTTTGAACTCCATTGCATTTGGACTGAAGATGAAATTGTATGATAGTGGATATAGATAGTAGTGCTAGATATTCTAACCTATATTTAGAAATTGAAGATGAAAATTGTACAATAGTGGATATAGATAGTGCTAGATATTCTAACCTAATTAGAAACTAACTTCTAGACATTGTTTTATGATGGTTCTATGTTACAGAAGGGTGCAGGGGAAGACTGTACATTGATTGATCCCTAGAAGAAACATACCCTTATTTCCTATAGGCCTTGAAAAAGTTCTTGATTTGAAGGTGAAACATTTAAAAGTTTTGGTTTGAAAATAATATTATGGAAGGTAAAGACTTCCATCCATTTTATTTTTCTTCATTTGGAGAATTGCCTATATGAGGTACGAAGCTTGATTGCTGAATTTTATTCTTTTAGTATCGTGTCCATTCCTCAATGTAAGATTTTAGTTGTGTCCATTCCTCAATGTAAGATTGTAGTTGTGTCTCTTATTATTTTCCCAGAGAGGTTAAGATGAAATGAATGTTTTCCTGACTATTTCTTGCTTCACATCTTCCGCTCTCCATTCTGCAAGCTGCTATTCATTAGTCCGTTGTTTCTCATTCAGATTGAGCCTCTTTATGTCCTTTAGTATTTGGTAATATGTCATAATAGTTTCTCTGATTATGTCAACACATGGAACTTTTTAAGTGCTCAACTTAATGGGATTTATTCTTCCTAGCTAGGCTTGCCACAAAGAAAACCTAGGGATGAGGGGTAAGAGGGATTTGTTTATGGTCTTTCCTATCATGACTCTAGAGTAGTTCTTATACTAGACAAAAAAAAAATTGATCCGAGTTGTATTGTCTAGAAGGCGGAGGGATATTTATCTCACAAATAATAAAGTTCCATAATGAGATCATTAAAGGGTAGTCATGGAAAATATGGGTCATGGATACCTCACGATCTTTGCAATGAACCCACCAGGCTGGACCTTGTATAAAGTATTTGAACTAGTTATCAGCAATGAGTAGCTTCGTATGAACTATGAGGCATATTAAATCTATGTATTGAGCAATATATTGTTCCACATGATGGAAACACATATAATCCAAAAGTAGTCTGCTTCAAAATAGTAAGCTACACTTGCTTTACAATGTATTGTCGTTGTGTTTCCCTGTGAGGGGTATTTCTCTTTTCTAAAAGCAATTGGAGTTGAATATTTTAGGGCTAGGGTAATTTCCTTCTAGTGCTTTATCAAATGAAGGGGAATATTTCAAGGATACTTCCATCCTTTCAAAATTGTTTTATCATATTCACTTCAAATTGAGATACCAACAAGAATCTGAACACCATTATTTTCTGCAAAGGCCTTTTGGATAAGGGAATATTTCCCATAATGGAGTCCCTCCATATCTTTATTGTTTTCACATTCATGGGATGGAGTTGATTTACATATTTAGATATATCCAAAGGGAGGGTCTCTCAAAAGGATCCTGTGTATTTCTACCTCATTAAAATATATGTTCCATATTACTTCCTTTCACCCTACTGTTTTTCCAAAAAACAGATATTAATAAATGCATGGATGTGCTAATGGTGCACTGAAGTTAGTTTCAAAGGATTAGTCACCATATAATGTAATAGAAATTGGAAGCTAGGACTTTCGTATCACTGTGTGGACCACAACTTGTCCATGCCCTATTTTTGTTGGGAGATTTTTTTTTACCCGTGTTCTTTGCAATCAAATAGGAATTAGACAATTCATGTATTAGTTGTCCTTGTGTGAGTGTTTAGATGAGGGGGTGACACTAAGAGATAGTATGATGAAAATATTTCTTCTAGCTCCATATCATTATATACTATAGGGACTATTATCCTCCACAATATCCCAAGGCTGAAAAGGAGATCGAAGAAGGTAACCTCAGACCACGTAGGGTTCAATAGCTAGCCTTGCTAAACCAGAGAGGGCTCTCTCTATAAAGCTCACAGTCAAATATGAATGGAGTGAGAAAAATATATTAGGCTAGATATGTTCATATCTATGGTTTGAAAATTTTAATGTTTTGCGGGATCAGGAGTGAAAATTAGGGAACTAGGTCAAAAGATCAAAGGTTTCAGTTGCAAGAGATATAAAGTAGCAAGGTATGTATGCCTTTGTGATACTTTGGGGTTTTGTCGATGTAGTGTAAGGTGAAAAATCAAACGTTCAAAATGAGCATGGAAAGCATGAATTCATTTATCAGAAGATAGATAACACTAAGATGAAGTTCCTATCAAAATAGAGCTTAAACTTTAAGAATTTTGTTCATCAAACTCATAGGAAAATCACTAAAAGCATAGATATGGAAAGAAGATACATTAAACGTTTATTAAAGTGAATCACTGAAGAAAAACACTATCACAAACTCATACCACAAGAATTCCTAAATAATAGCTGTAATTGGCCTTTGATTTCTTGTAAAAAATAATGATTACAAGCTCCAAGCCTTTCACTCTCCGATGTCCAACTTTTCACCTCTAATAATTTGAAATATGAAGTATTTATACAATGTTTTACAGAAAATATCTTGAAACAGATTTCAAGATTTATTACAAAAATTCCTAAAATAGATCAAAAATATTAGAATATCATTTTGCTGACTTTTGGTGTTGTTTTGGGCGTTCTGGTGCAACTAAGGCCTCGAATAAACATTCTATTAGACCTGTTGTTCGATGAGCTACCTGATGTTCCATTTTTCCTGCAATAGGTTCTGAGAAATGTTGTAACAAATATGCAATGTGGCACCCTTGCTGCTATTTTTTCTATTAAAAGTGAGCCATGAGACCGATTCTTTCTCTACCTATTGACCCTCATCGAAATCACATTTGGATTGGGCCTCGATCATATTGAAAATATAGAGAAAAGGCTTTTAACACTGATTTTCCCTGTTTTTTTCAATAGGACGAATCTGAAAATTTAAACATTGTGATATATAAGATATCACACCCACGAGGCACATCACAATCGGAGCCCAGATGGAGGACTTTACCATATCCCAAAGCATTTTCTGACGGTGTTAGAGCCTAGATTGACCTCAAGCTGAAGGGAGGTAATCCTAGGATAACCACAAACCACGCCTAACCTGGTAGCTAGCCCTACCAGGTCGGGAGAGGGCTCTCTCCTTGTGAATCTAAGTCAAGATGATTGGATCAGATATGTATTTTAGGCTAGGTATAGTAGCTCTAGAGTGTTTTATTGATTTTGTTGGATCAAATGGAGTAGGTAGCTTTGGGTCTGAGAAATGAAGTCAGGATGCAGGGTGTTCTATGGGGCAAGGTAGGTAGATGTTTTGGCGCTTGGAATTGAGTGAGATGAGAGGTCTAATATTTTTGAGGAGCTGAGGAGGGCATGCAAAGATCATGTATCCCCTTCAAGCTGTAGAAAACATAAAAAACTAAATGGTTTCCCAAGGCAGAGCATTGTAAGCAATGCATTCTACCTGTCTATCTTGATATCATTTAGCTAGAAGAATGAATTATATTGTGGCACACATAACACATGAGAAAAACTAATAATAGAAGAAGAAAATATGCAAAAACAATTTACCACAAGTATCCCACAAAAATAGCTGCAAATCCTGGTTTATTTCCTTGCCAAACTGCTGATAAAGGTGTACAATGTAGCTCAGAGCATCCAAGAGAGTCCAACCTTTGCTAATGACTGAAAAAATACATAATATAGACATCAAACCACCTATTCTAGCCATCAGGGGTTGAATCCAAGATATAAGAAACTATTACAACCATTTCCAAAAAAGGAACAAGAATATAGGTAGTGGAATAACTTGCCTCTATAAGCATGGGAAATGATTCATTGACCCCCAAACCACCTCAAACTGATGAATCTACCCTCTAATATCATTTCACAATTACATTTACATACCATAGCATTAATTACAATAAAAAATTTATCCATGAAGAGAGAAAAAGTAAACTTGTATAGAAACTAGGCGAAAACTGGATTTTTTGTGCAAACTAGCTCTATGCACAGCGCTACTGGCTAGGTGCGTAACACGGCTGCACAACCACTTTTGAAGGCCTTCCCCTTAGCAAAATTGAGCCCAAGATAGCTCATTGGAAAGGTATTCCTGTCTAGTTTTTGAACATCTTTAATTTTTGCATTTGGAGGTCATTCCCCCCCTAAAAAGTGAAATCTCCCAAGGCTGCTTCTGTGTGTCCAAAAGGAGGCAGAGAGGTCATTTTTTAATGGTTTTTTGACCTTTTGGTGACCAAGTTTTGTTCCAAAATTGCTGAAATTTTCTAGGTTTTATGCTCACATCATGATGAATACAAATATAAAAGCCATTCCTCCAAAAATTCTTCCAGGGAAAAGCACAGCGCCACCTAGGGCAATTTTTTGTGTTAAACATTTCAAAATTTGAAAATGGCAAAAATTTATCAAAACTTGCCCAGATTTGGCACAAGACACCACCATTAGTTTCTTTGATGGGCTAGTGAGGCTTCAGCCAATATTTTCAACTTTTCTTGCTCCTTTTTGCTCCTTAAGGCCTTCCTCAACCTAGCCTTAAGCTTCCTCATTCTTATGTTGCATATTTTATTGCGAGTCATGTAGTGGTAGGCCATGTGGTGAAGCATCTTCTTATCTCTATTGGCCTTCTCAATCAGCCCCTCAAGGCGTATATTGACCCTCTCTAGCCATGTTTCCCTATCATTCCCAATCTCTTTCTCAATAGGGGTCAATGGAACATTAGCCTCTTTGATCTTTTTCCTGTCTTCTTTTATCATTTGTAGCTCCATGAGGACTTGCTTGTTGCTCAATTGTTTGTTCTATTGCTCTAAATAGTTGATGATCCACTTAGCCCTCTCTAAGTTTTCTGACAAGGATTGTATCTCAGCCTCTTGTTCTTTTATGATCATGTCTTTGGCTGTATTTGGATCCTGAGTTTCTAATTCAATGACATAAACTCCTTGTGTCTCCTCATGATCAAAAAGGTCAAAATATTTTTCTTGCTCATCACTAGGATCCTTATCTTGCATCTTTTCCTTGCCCTTACTCTTGCCCTTGCTAAGCTTCTCTACCTGTACCTGCTTTGTTGAAGAAGAAGGCAAATCCCCTTCCACACATTGTGGAGATAGCATTTTCTTGTGGCCTGAAGATGAAGGCGAGATCCCTTCTACACCTTGTGGAGATAATACTCGCCTAGCAATGGAAAAAAATATCCTAGTGCCCCTCTCATATGTCACAAACATTGGCACTCCAACAGTTTCAGTCTCTTTGACCTTTTTATGTCCTAAAGTTCCACCTTCTTCATGATGCACTGATGAAAAGATTTGTGGGCCTTTGAACATCTCATGAGAAATGAAAGTCTCCCATGGCATGTTAAGAAGGTTCAGCTGATGTAGAACAATGATTTTAATCAAAGAGTAGTGGTAAATGCTAGTCAATTGCTGGGGGTATGGTTTCTTCTTTACAATAAGTTCCATCTTCTCAATGTTTCTTAACGTGAAGTAAGGAATATTCATCATTCTTACCCTAGTGAAATGCATCAACAGTCTAATGTGGTGGGCATACAATCGGGAGAACCTGCCTTCACACGTAAAGTACTTGATGATGATCTTCATCAATGTAGCAAACCTGTCTTCCAAGAACTTGAAGGGGAATACTCTTTTGAGTTTGTCTTTGTATCTTTCCTTGATGTAAGGCACATAGTACTCCCTATAAATATCCCGCCCTTTCTTCCACTTTTCACCCACATCTAGAATACCTATAGCCTCTGAAATGACAGCTGGTGATAAGGTGAATGTAATTCTGACAAGGGTTACTTCATTGTTGTCCAAATGTGTCACAAACAACCTTGTTAACTCATGATGAAATTTAACCCTTTCTACCATTTCACAAAAACCAAAACATGAATGGTGTTTAAAACAAGAAATGGAAAATGGGCAGGCTTACAACTCCCTCAAACTAGTGGGCTCCTCTCTGATAATCCTTCCTCCTTTATGACGCTTCCTGTGCTATATGTTTCTCTCCCTGGAACTGTCACTAAGGGTGTCTTCTTCAAGCTCATATTCATTGTCTCTTTCCATTCTTTTTATAGCTGTGATCACTTGTGGTGAATGAGGAGATAAGGTGGATGAATGAAACATGAGTATGAAGAGATTTTATGGATGAGTAAGTGAGAGTTAATGGGAGTATGAATAGGATTTAGGGAGTAAATAAGGTTTGGGGATAGTGTAGGGTTTAGGGATGTATGTAAGATAAAGTATGTATGGTTTTGGGGAGAATGTATAGGGTTTGGGAAATTTGAATGTGAGAATGGGACCTAGGGAAAATATATGAGGGAATGGTGTTTAGGAAATTTATATGAGGGAATGGGGTTTAGGGAATAATAGGAAATGTATAAGATAGGAAAAAAAACAAGGGAGTGAGCTTCTCAATTTTTATGAGATAGTTTGGGTGAACACTAGGTTTTTAACTTTACAAGTGAAAGAATCACCAAAACTTGATGCAAAACCCTTTTCAACAAGAAAGATTGATTTACTTACTTGCCAAGAGATAACTTGGAAGATTTGAGGCAAATTGGTGATATTTGGAGTGATTTGGGGCTTGGTTTCCAGGTGCACAACGCCTCATCCAGGTGCGCGGTGCCCGTTCAAATTAACATTGAGGAAGTCTGCCAGGTGCATAGCACCGGCCTCTGGTGCGCAGTGCCGGTCTGAATTTCTCAAAAAATGCAGCACTTGCACTTCTTTCGCTCAATGACACTTTAAAATCGCCTTTTAGCTCTTGAATTTCAACTCAAACAATGAAATGATCAAAAGAGGGATGATCTTTATATAGCTTTTCAACTTTTTGATTTTTTATGTTCAAAACCCACTTTGTAATGTCTATTTTCCTTTTTCAAATACTCTGTTTTTTTGGATTTTCGATCTTTTGCTTGGATAGGTGAATTGATGCTTGATTTCTTTAACTTTTGCAGTGGCAAGTACTTGGCGATATCACCAGGTGACCAGGAGCAGCATAGAACCATTTATTACATATAAGATCAATAAAATTACATGAAATTTAACATTAAAATACAAATGCTCTGTGTTCACCTCAAAACTAGTTTTGAGGTGTGAACTTTATTAGGCTTATAGATTAAGAGATTAGAACTTTTCTAATGATTATTGTCATCCTCATGTGTTTGCTGACCATTCTTAATCAATAGTCACTGAAATTTGACCATGGCAAAACCCTAATACCTAATGAGACTGAACCCTAGACCTAAGACCTAATTGATGAAATGAACTGGAAATAAGCATGAATCATTGTCTGAAAAGTATGAAAGGAGGTCAGCAGATATATGTAATGAGGGAAAAAAATGAAATGAACCCTACCATCAGTAGATCAATGACCTAATGGAATCAAATTCATCAGAATGGGACAACTAGTATGAAATTCAAAAGAGTAAATTTTGATCACTGATGGTAGTGTGAAGACACTAACACTAACATTGGCTCCAATGGGGATGGTAGCTCCTTGGAGGTGCCAAGAACCATAGATTTCTGGGAACAAGTAGACTAGTGCCTCATCCATTGGGCAATACGGTCAAGATACTTCAAAAACTGAAACTGACATTATGAAAACTGACTCAATACTCAAACTGACTCAAGACTTAAAGACTAAAATAAAGACACAAACTATTACAAATCACTCAACTTTATAGCCTTCTCCTCAAACCTCAAGATGAAATGATTGTGTACCTTTGAACACTTGCAATGAAAAGGAAAATGGTATATACAATGATCACTTCATGATTTCAGAAATCACCTTAAAAGAAGTAGTGCTTTAGGAGCCTACCATTGACTGATCCTCCTGAACAATCTTGTGCATCCATCTCCTTGAGCAGAAATGCATTTTTTCCTATATATGTAGAAATGTTATAGGGTCCCTTCCATAAATTTTCAAACTTACCATGCTTGCCTTTATCTTCATTCCTAGCATCCCACCGCAACAATACATCCTCAAGCTGGAATTTATCTACTTTGTTTTTCGGTCATAGATCTTTTTGATTTTCTCTTGCAATCTGAAAGTGTTTTGGAAACATTCCTCTCTTTTCTGCTGTAAATGGATCATATGATTGATTCTTCGCTGAAAATCATCTTCCTCACTGCCAGCCTCCTGTAAAAGCTTCACAACCGGAACTGCAAGAAATGTCAAAAAGATTGTGTCAATGCCATAAACTAGTTCAAATGGATACATACCTATGGACTTCTTTTGGCTTACCCTGTCCGCCCATAAGGAATTAACTAACTTTTTATGCTAGCCCTTCTTATTTTTTTCCAGCAGCTTCTTGATGATGTTCACCAATGACTTATTGGATGATTCAGCCAAACCATTACCTTGCGGATAATATGCTGTAGAGTGACCCAAGGTAATCTTATACTTGCTGCATAAATTGATCATCTTCTTGGACTTGAATGCAGCTGCATTATCTGTGATGATTTTACTAGGACAACCAAAATGAGATAAAATATTTGATTCCAAAAATTGAATGATTACCATATCTGTTGCTTGTCTGGTTGGATTGCTTCAATCCACTTGGTAAAATAGTTGGTTGCTGTTAGGATCCACCTATGCTGAGCCGACAATGTCAGATGGATTTCCCCGATAAAATCGAGTCCCCACTATTGAAAAGGTGCATTGACTTCAATCGGTTTCAAAGGAAGAGGAAAAAATTTTCTTTTACCCTGAAAGACCTGACATTCATGACAGCTCATGACTGTTTTGTAGACATCTGAAAATAACGTTGGCCAGTAATAACCTGCTCTCAATATTTTGTTTGTTGTTGTCTTCCAAAACAAGTGACCACCACAATCACCCTTGTGAAAGTCACTCATCACTTGCTGGGCTTCATCTTTAATTAAACAGTTCAGCAAAACACCGCCCGGATCTTTCCAATAGCAGGCATTATTCAAAATGCAGAAATTAGTAGCTTTAAGTTTGAGAGTTCTACCTTTGTTCTTTGTCAATCTTGGAGGTGGTGAGAGGCGTTGAAGTACATACACCACGTCTGAATACCATGGTGACTGAAGGAACATTTCAGACACTTGAATCAGGGAGTTTTCTTCTTCATCTTTGGACATGGCTGCAATAAGATTTATATCTAAAGCATGCAAATTTGATTCCACCATTAGCCTCGCTAGGCCTTGTCCTTTGATCAAATTTGTAGGCTTGATCTCCAAATCATACTCTAGCATTGTTGCAATTCATTTTCCCCGCCTTCCTTTCGGATCAGTTTGTACCAGCACATCCTTAACCGCTGCATTAGGAACGTATGGTAAGATGTGTGAGTGCAGAATATACATTCTGAAGTCCTTCAAAGCTTTGACCAGAGAAAGAGCCTGTTTCTCAATTATGTTGTACTACAAAGCAGCATCTCTAATGGTCTTGCTGAAAAATGCAATGGGTTTTTCTAGGTGATCTCTCTTTTGCATTAAAACTGCTGCCATGGTGTGCTCTGATGCAAATGAGAATAAAATGAACTCTTGTGTATATTCGGGACTAATCAAAACTGGGGCTATAGATAAAGCATACTTTACCAAATTAAATTATTTCATAGCAGCCTCCGTCCATTTTACCATGCTGTCCTTCTTGAACATATTAGTATTTTCTCTCAAATGCTCAGCGAGATTGGGTACAAATATTCGTAAGAAATTCATCTTACCTTTAAATGCTTGTATCTCCTTATTATTCCTGGGAAAATAAATTTGTTGAATTGCTTCTACCCTTGAAGGATCTGTTAGGATATTCCGACACATAGGGAATAGTTAAGTTCAACTTGGTCTAGTATAGAGTTAGGTAAAGTGTGTTTCTTTACCGTTGTACATTTTGTAACTTACAATCCGATGGTCACGATATGTAGTGATCCGACGGTTCACTCTCTCCTCGGTATTACCAACACTTGATCCGTGGCTTGACACCCGATTGGTCCATGAGTTCTATTTAAAGCGCATGGAGGGTCATTGTTCGGGTAATCCATCATTGAGAGAAAGCTTATGTAAATTTTCATTCTTTGATTAATAAATTGCCTGAAGTGGCCACGTTGGCTCAGGCCGTGGACTGTTTCCCTCTTTGAGGGTTTTAACCAAATCAAAAATACTGGTGTATTGATTTGAGATCTGGTTGTGAGCGGTGTCCTTTTGGTGTTCTTTCTGAGGAACTTACCCTGTAAATTCCTACATGGTATCAGAGCTATTTGAGGGTCGCGTAGAACTGCATGCGGCTGTCGTTTCCTAGATCTACTATTTCTGACTGCTTTCGGGCTGAGAGGACTACTCTTTTGTGTTCGGAGCATCTGTTCCAGTGAGGAACCCCTTTCGTTTCACGCGAAAAGGTTTCCGGTAGCCCTATCTGCGTCATTTTTAAGATCTGGAGGTATACAGCGTTTATCTGCAGTTTACTGTTATTTTCTCTCTGGTTATTTCGGTTTCTGTTTATTTAGCCTTTTTATTACCGGATCTATACCTTTCATTTCTGTGTATGCTCTTTGCCCTGCGACTCTGTGCGATCTGGGCAAATCAGAAACAGAAAGGAAGTTTTTTTTCTCATGCGTATGCTCTTTTCCCTGCACCTTAGTGTGATCTTGGAAAATCAGAAACATTGAGAAAAATATTTAGTTTCCGGCTAAAGCAAACTTCGAGTCGTAAGATCTGGGCAAATCAGAAACAGAAAGGAAGTTTTTTTTCTCATGCGTATGCTCTTTTCCCTGCACCTTAGTGTGATCTTGGAAAATCAGAAACATTGAGAAAAATATTTAGTTTCCGGCTAAAGCAAACTTCGAGCCGTAAGGTTCGTTTTTCTTTGCATATTCCTCTCTCTCTCTCTTTTCCCTGCACCTTAGTGTGATCTTGGAAAATCAGAAACATTGAGAAAAATATTTAGTTTCCGGCTAAAGCAAACTTCGACCCGTAAGGTTCGTTTTTTTTTGCATATTCCTCTAAACTTCGACCCGTAAGGTTCGTTTTTTTTTGCATATTCCTCTCTCTCTCTCTCTCTCTCTCTCTCTCTCACACACACACACTCAAATTTTTTGTATAGCTCAATTGGTTCAAAGCTATTTTAAAAGAGTAGAGGTCTTGGGTTCAAATCTCCATTTTGTGGGGGCATTTTTTTTCATTCCCGCACATTTGCACACTTTGCCGGCAACTTCAACAATTTTTTTTCAAAAAGCCATAACTTCTTCATACGGAAGCCTTTTTCAGAGCCGTTTTTTTAAAACAGCCTAATTTTTCGAGATCTATCCATTGGAACACTTACTTTCAGCATCTTCAGCTTCAGTTTTGTTTTAAAATAGAAAGTCCATGCCAAGTCATTCTTGACAGCACTAACTACTTCCAATGGATATCCTACATGGAAGATTTACTTAGAAGTAAAGGTCTCTACAGAATAGCCACAGGCCAAGAGAAGAAACCAAAATATGAAGACAAGGCTGCAAAATGGGAAAATAGACAAGATCAAGCACGTGGTTTGATAGGGATGTCTATTTCTCCTGATCTTAGATTCCATATTGCAGAACTTGATACTCCTAATGAAGCATTGGAACAAATCACTAAAGTTTTTGGGATTAAAAATGAAATTAGAGCCCATCAACTTGAAAATGAGTTGCTTACATTGGATCCTAATAATTTTTCTTGCATTGAAGATTTCTTGTCCAAATTCAAGACCCTTAGATATCTCTTGGAAGGCTTTAAGGTTAAGAAAGAAGATAGTAACCTTATTTATTCCATTCTTACTAAGTTGGGACCAGCCTACTCTGTATATTTGTTTCCACCTTCCATTCTACAAGGGAAGCTTTCATTTGTCAAGGAAAAGACTACAAGGCCCCTTCCTTTGACTCTTTTTGTGATTCTTTAATAAGAGAACAAGAAAAACTCTTACACCTTGGTCTTCTTAATCTTGGAAACTCTTCCAAGAAAGCGTTAGCCGCCCAGCAACAACCAAATTCAAAGAATCCTAAGAAGTCATATCCTAAAAAGAATTTTCCTAAACCAAACAAGGGTCCTAAGCAAACTCAGCCTCAAAATGAAAGATCATTTCAGAAAAATGATAAGACCAATAAAAACAAATGGAAGAAGACTGATAGACATTGTAACTTTTGTAATCGAGATGGCCACTTAGAATCTAAATGCTTTAAGAAGATGGAAGCCTTGGAAGACGCAATGAAGAAACATAACATCCATGTGGAGCATTCTTCAACTTCAACTTCAACTTCATCTTCAGGAATGGCACTTTCTGCATGTCGTTGTCAATCATCTTAGTCTGGTTATGCATTAAATGTATCTTCTTCTTCTCATTCTCATGAGTGGCTCATTGATTCTGGAGCCTCTTATCACATGGCCAAAAACAAAGCCATGTTTTCTTCTTTAAATGATTGTAACACCAAAAATATATATGTTGGTGATGATAGATCTCTTAATGTTGTAGGGACTGGAACTGTTCATCTAGACAATGGTCAGTTTAATGATGTATTATGTGTTCCAACCTTATCCTGCAACCTTCTATCTGTATATCAGATAACTCATTCAGGTGAAGGTAAAATTGTTGAATTTTCACCTCATGATGTTGTAATCAAGGATCTAAGAGATCCTAAACAGATTCTAGCTACTGGTATTGCTGATGATTCCACAAGGTTGTATAAGTTTCACAACTTTGGGTCATCAAATCTTCCCTCAGTATTTTTTGCTCATAATGATGAAGTGAGCAAACTTTGGCATGAGCAATTTGGTCACTTAAACTATCGCTCCCTTCAGCATCTATGTAAAGAAAATATGGTGACAGGTCTTCCTATGGTATCTTGCAGAGATGGTGTTTGTTCCGGATGTGTACTCGGAAAACATCATCGAGACAGTTTTGAAAAACGTGCCTCTTGGCACGCCTCAGCCCCTTTACAGCTTGTGCACAGTGATTTATGTGGTCCACTTCCTGTTGCTTCATTCTCTGGCTGCAAGTATTTCTTAACTTTCATTGATGATTTCTCCAGATGCACTTGGGTATACTTCTTAAAACTCAAGAGTGAAGTATTTAACACATTTTTGGCCTTCAAAGCCTTTGTTGAAAAACAATCTGGACATCAAATTCTTAAGCTAAGAACTGATAATGGTGGAGAATATGTTAAAAACACCTTCATCAACTTTTGCACCGAAAATGGAATTCAAATGCAACATACTGTTCCATACACTCCACAACAAAATGGTGTAGCTGAAAGGAAAAATCGCACCTTAAATGAAATGGCTAATTGTATGCTGCAATCTAAAGGACTCAGTCTTAGTTTTTGGGCCGAAGCAATTAATTGTGAAAATTATATAATCAATCGCACTCCTACTAAGGTTCTAAAGAATATCACTCCAGAAGAAGCTTGGAGTTCCATTAAACCAGATGTAAGTCACTTTCGTGTTTTTGGAAGTGAAGCATGGGCCCATATTCCAGATGAAAAGCATAAAGCTTTAGAACCTAAGAGTGAGAAATGTACTTTTGTTGGATATTCTGAAGATGTAAAAGGTTATAGACTTATTCCATTTAAGTCCAAAAATGTTATCATTAGAAGAGATGTAAAATTTGATGAAAATAAATCGGCCTGCGAGCCTAGTCCGGCGGATGTGCCACCTCTTCCTATCTCTTCTACTTTTGAAAACATTTCTTCTTCAGATGATGAAAGTGAGGATGACAATCCTCCCCCACCTTCTCAGGATCCTCAACTTCCAAGATGGGTCCGTGCTACTCGGGATGCAGTAGGTGATCTTGCCGGTGATCCTACAGATCAACGACATACATGTTCTCAGTTTGAAAGAGCCTCTTCTTTACTGGCTCAAGCTCTAGTAAATCATGATCCTGAAACTTTTGCGGAAGCTTCAGGCCATCCACATTGGGAAGCAGCTATGAATGAAGAATATCATTCATTGTTGGAAAATGATACATGGGATCTTGTTCCTCTACCAAAGGGACACAAACTTGTTAGATGTAAATGGGTTTACAGAACCAAGTATGGACCAGATGGGAAAGTTGATAAACATAAAGCTCGTCTTGTTGCTAAGGGCTTTTCACAGGTTGAAGGCATTGACTACACTGAAACCTTCTCCCCTATTGCCAAAATGAACTCTATCCGCCTTGTTCTTTCCCTTGCTGCCTCTTTAAAATGGGAAGTCCATTAGATGGATGTTAAATCTGCCTTCTTGCATGGGGACTTGCATGAAGAAATCTATATGGAACAACCCATTGGCTTCATCCAAACAGACTCCAGCCTTGTATGTCGACTTAAGAAATCTCTTTATGGTCTCAAGCAAGCTCCTCGGGCTTGGTATGCCAAAATGGATAGCTTTCTTTTAGAATCTGGCTTTTCTAGGTGTTATTCTGACAATACTGTCTACACCAAGAAAGTGGGCAACTCTCTTATCATCCTTGTTCTTTATGTTGATGATCTTATTCTTACTGGTAGTGATCCCAACCTTATAAACCATGTGAAGTCCAGCCTTAAAAAGAAATTTTAAATGACAAACTTAGGACACTTACACTATTTTCTCGGTCTTCAAGTCTTGCAATCCAAGGAGGGTATTTCTCTTTCCCAGTCCAAGTATGCTTGTGATATTCTTCGTCATTTTCACATGGAAGACTGTAAGCCAGCCCCTTCTCCCTTTCAGTCTGGAGTTAAACTTTCAGTCTCTTGTAATTATCCTAAAGTTGATGCTACCTTATACCGTCAACTTGTAGGAAAACTCTTGTATTTAACCCATACTCGTCCTGACCTTTCCTTTGCTGTTGGCCTTGTTGCTCGTTTTATGCAAAACCCCCGTGAAAGTCATTGGAAAGCAGCTAAAAGAATACTTCGTTATGTTCGAGGTACAGTACAGTTTGGGATTCATTACAGTGCCAAAGCAGCTCCTCTATTAGTTGGTTTCACTGATTCTGATTGGGCTGGTGACCCTGATAATCGGAAGTCTACTGCCGGTTATGTCTTCACTCTTGGTTCAGGACCTATTACATGGGCTTGTAAGAAACAGGCTGCCATTTCTCTTTCGTCAACAGAAGCAGAGTATCGTGGTGCCGTGGAAGCTAGTAAGGAAGCCTTGTGGCTTCGTCAGATCCTATCAGAGGTTGGCTTTGAGCAGCAGCATCCAACCACACTTTGGTGTGATAATCAAAGTGCCATTCAGCTATGCAAAGATCCAGTCCAGCATCAGCGCAGCAAACACATTGAACTACACATGGACTTCATCAGAAAGCTCATTCATGACCATGTTCTTGAAGTGCAATATTGTTCAACAGATGATCAGGTTGCAGACATCTTCACAAAGGCTCTCACAGAGGCGAAGTTCACTAAACTTCGATATATGCTTGGAGTTCAGGAAGTTGTCACTAAGGGGGGATAGGGTCTAGTGCCTCCTTCCTTCTCCTATTGTGTCATATTTGTAAATCCTTCAATCCTATCCCAAGTTGTTCTTAAGGGGGCATGTTATGATATTCCGACACATAGGAAATAGTTAAGTTCAACTTGGTCTAGTATAGAGTTAAGTATAGAGTTAGGTAAATTGTGTTTCTTTACCGTTGTACATTTTGTAACTTACAATCCGACGGTCACGATATGTAGTGATCCGACGGTTCACTCTCTCCTCGGTATTACCGACACTTGATCCGTGGCTTGACACCCGATTGGTCCATGAGTTCTATTTAAAGCGCATGGAGGGTCATTGTTCGGGTAATCCGTCTATGAGAGAAAGCTTATGTAAATTTTCATTCTTTGATTAATAAATTTCCTGAAGTGGCCACGTTGGCTCAGGCTGTGGACTGTTTCCCTCTTTGAGGGTTTTAACCACGTCAAAAATACTGGTGTATTGATTTGATATCTGGTTGTGAGCGGTGTCCTTTTGGTGTTCTTTCTGAGGAACTTACCCTTTAAATTCCTACAAGATCAATGTGAATTCCTTCCTTTGAGATAATATGGCCAAGCAGCTTCCCTTCATCCATAGCAAAGAGACTTTTCTTTGGATTGAGTGATATCCCAAATTTCCTACATCTCTGAAACACAATCCTCAAATGGTGAAGATGCTCATCATATGAATTTGAAAACACTGTCAAATCATCTAAATACACAACTAGAAATACATCCTTTTCATTGGCAAAAGAGATGTCCATTTCACGCTAAAATGTGGCTCCAACATTTTTCAAACCAAATGGCATTTTAGCATAATGAAAAGTTCCCCAAGGGGTGGTAAATGCAACCTTATCTCGGTCATCTTCATGTACTAGAATTTGGTTATACCCTGAATATCAATTGAGTAGTGACATGTGCGATGCTGCAACCACTCTTTCGAGGATATGATCCATCTTCGGCAGTGGGTAGTTGTCCTTCAATGATACTTTATTTAGATTCCAGAAATCGATACACAATCTGATCTCCATGGTCTTCTTTCTCACAAGGACAAGATTCGAAATCCAATCAGAAAATCTGATTGGGACAATTATACCAGCCTTGTATAATCTGTTTACCTCTTTTTCAATGGAAGGCAACAACTTAGGATTGATTCTTCTCAGCTTCTATCGGAATGGCTTTTGATTTGGCTTGATGGGAATAGTGTGCTGAATTATGTCTTTGTTATACACCTTTAGATCTAAATAATCCCAAGAAAACACATCAACGAATTTAGATAACAATCTAACATATTTAGACATTACCTCAGGAGACAATGTCTTTGACAATTTCACAAACTTGGGCTTATCCGCTATTCCAAGATTAACATCCTCTACTCCTTTGTCTGTAGGCACCAAGCTTGGCTTCCTAGAAACACCATCTTGATCAAAAAGTTCTTCTAAAGGTACGAGACCTTTAGGGATAATGTTGTCCTTCAGCTGCAATATTTCCATCTGATTCACCTCAATTTCTGGTTCATCGGTATCATAGTCAACATCTATGGAAACATCCTTGTAGTTCCCTTCATTCTGCAAAAAGGTATTGATCTCCTTATCATCCCAAAACACTTGCAAATACCTTAAATTGTCCAGAACAGCAGGGCGGTGCTTGACATGAATCTCAAACTTGTTGTTGGAATTCATCGGAATCTTCAAATTACTTGCAGCACTGGCAAGAGAATCTGCAATGACATTTTGAGCACGAGGTACTACTATCAAGGTATAATCTGGAAACATCCTTAAGATATCTAAAACTGCATTTTGGTAGGCTCTCATCTGTGGATGTTTTTCTTGATATTGTCCCTTGAATTTCTTGATTATCAACTTCGAATCTCCATAGACTGATATCCTTTTTGCATTTAGTTTTTTTAGAATTTTCAAACCTGCAATCAGCACTTCGTACTCGGCTTCATTGTTAGAACATTCAAAGGCAAATTTATATGAACAAATTCTAACATTGCTAGGGACTTTATTTGGCTGGAAAACAGGGTTGTGAATCCAAATCCCTATGCCGGCACCATCCTTACGCACGGCTCCATCAAAATCCATGCTCCATAGAGCTGCTTCCTCTTCTAAATGCTGAAATTCTGTTTCATTCTCTTTCTTACTTTGACTGCTCTCTTCAATTTGCTATTGTTCATTAACTTTTTGTTGCTGCCAGTATGTGGACTACTCAGAGGTACTTTCCATTTTGTGTCTTTCTTGATCAAGGACTGCTCTGAAATTTTCTGAAATCTCAGGCATATCTTCTACTTCAATTAACTTACTATTAACATCATTCAAACCACTATTTGAATATAATACAAATGACTCTAAATCTGTATGTACAACATTAATTGGATGATTAAGCGGTTTCTCCTTGCTTGTAATCATGTATTTCATTTTCTTTTCCCTATATAGTTTTCTCAATTGGCAAAACACGGGAATGGTAGCATAGGAGAAATCTAGTTGTAAAGTCCCTTTAAGCTTTGCACCCCATGATCTGGACAAAAGCATACCAAACCATGGTGGCATGTCCGCAACAACCACATCCATGAGAAAATTCTTGGCTGGGATTTGGTCTAGAGACACCACCAATTCTTTAATAAGACTAATACAACGGACCCTACCAGAATCAAAAGAATAGAGGTCATGGTATTTTCAAGTAATGTCAAGGCCCAGTTTCTCCATAATGGGCTTTGGCATCAGATTATGGGAAGCTCCAGAATCAAACATGGCATTGTGGAGGACATACTTGTGTAGTCTAAGGCTTATATGGAATGGAGGGACTTCACTATCCTCATACTGACCTTCTAAGGTAGGACCAAAGATGAGCTCGGGGTGATCATCTTCTACATTAACCATATCAGATAAAAGATCTGTGTGCAAAATTTTGGACACCTGGTGTTTACAACTGTTGTTCTTCATCAACTCAGTCAAAGGAATTGAAACTTTTAATTTAGCAATCTCATTTTCTAAAATAAAATTTGAAACTTTATCTACCTCTTTGATTGGAGGATCCTTCTTTTCGACTTTTTCTTTTGCTACACTTTGCTGATTATTCTTCTAGTTTGCAATACTATTTGCAGCTGGTCCTTTGCTGGAAGTCGGATCAACATTCTCTTTCCCTTTCTTCTGAATGTTTGAGAAGCCATTTTTGGGTTGCGCTTCCTTTCTCTTTTGAACCGGGCTGATTGGTACATCTCTACTTCTCAATGAATATTGTTTCTGTTGTACTGTCAATGCATTCATATATCCTCGCTGATAATCATCTAACTAATCCTCCAAGACCACCTCATTTGCTAGTATGTAATATTCATCCTTTTGAACATCAGGGACCTTCGAATATTCTTCATCTTCTGTGAGAAAAATGGGCAAACCATCAGCAGTAAAGAAATGATTTGCCCCCACCACCAGATCATCATCATCTTCACTCTCTATTCCATGCACACAGTTTTTCTACAAAGGAATTTTGACCATCTGCTGCAATGACTGATCTTGTGCCTTCTGCTCCCTTTGTTTAATCCTGAACTGAGGTTGCTGCTATCCTCTGAAGTTTGGATTTCTGATTGTGGTTTTAGGCTTGTCTGCAATTGTCAACCGATCAAACATCTTTTCAATTTTCCGGAGAATGTTATCTACCTTAACATTTGAGGAAGATGCTTCTTCCTTTATAGTGACCTTCTTTTCAATTTTCAGACTTTCTCTTTTGGCCAGCAAATTTGCCTCTACACTCACTGCTTTCTTCTGCACATCTTCAAGTGTGGTAGGATCTCTTTCTCTCAACTGATATGCCATATCAACATCGAAGCCATCTAGAAATTTGATCAATGCTAACCCCATCAGTGGTTTAATGTCAGCTGGAATAGCATTATAAACTGCATTGAACCTTACACAGTAATCTTGCACACTTTCAGCTACATTTCTTTTTATATTTTCATACTCAGATAGAATTTGGAGCGGATTTTTCTTTACCTCCCATCGGTCCAAGAATTGTTTGTGGAGAACCAGAAAAGTATTGATAGATCCCGTTGGTAATGCTCTGAACCACTTTCGAACCTCACCTCCAAAGCTCTGTACAAATAATCTCATGGACACATTTTCTGCATCTACCTCATGAAGATCAAAGAAGTCATTCATCCTATCAACATGTTTCTGTGCTATAATACCTTGAGTGGCATCGAACAGAGGTATCTTACTTTGGTAATCAGCGGGCATATCATCCAAATTCTGAGGCAGAACAAGAGGTGCATATCTGGCAGCCATGACTCAAGGTGGATTTGAAACTGGTGTTAGGGAAACAAGGGGGATTTATGACAACAACGACAGTTGATGTAACAGAGGTGATGGGTGTTTTAGGGGTAATGATAGGTTGTTGAGGAGTGACTGTATGAATGGAGATGATGGACGATTCTCTAAAATATGAGGAAATGATGATTATGTAAAAGATGTTGAAGCCGAATCAGATGGCTCAGGGATTCTATCAGCGGTGAGAGATGACTGAGGGGAATTTCGAAGATTTCGGTCACCTAGCAATTTGGCCTTTTTGATTTCAAGCTCTTTGGTGAATTCTGGGTCTGAGACTATATCCAACAATTCACTATCATATGTGGTTCTAAATAGGGATATACCAAAATATTCGTCGAAAGGAAGATATTCAAGGAACAACCACTCTACTAGGCATGAATGAGATCTGAACACCGGTCTAGGACTTGATAAAATTTCTTGTCTAAGTATCCACGGAATGAGATTAGGATTTTCAAATACGGGAGGAGGATCGGGATTGAGATTGGACCTGGTGTATCTTCTTGAAGCCAGTGTGTTCAAAGTTCTCAAGGTTTTTTGTATTACTTTACAACTTTCCACTTTTCAGCCTAATGAATTCCAGACTTATCATCCAAAAGTTCAGAACTTATTAAGAGTACTAGAGTGATTTGTCTTTCTTCCCCAGTATGGTCGCCACTATGTTAGAGCCTAGATTGACCTCAGGCTGAAGGGAGGTAATCCTAGGATAACCAAAAACCATGCTTAAACTAGTAGCTAGCCCTACCAGGTCGGGATATGGCTCTCTCCTTATGAATCTCAGTCAAGATGACTGGATCAGATATGGATTTTAGGCTAGGTATAGTAGCTCTAGAGTTTTTGGTTGATTTTGCTGGATCAAATGGAGCAGCGAGCTTTGGGTCTGGGAAATGAAGTCAAGATGCAGGGCATTCTATGGGGCAAGGTAGGTAGATGTTTTGGCACTTGGAATTGAGTGAGATGAGAGGTATAAGACTGGTGAGGAGCTGAGGAGGGCATGCAAAGATCATGTATCCCCTTCAAACTATAGAAAACATCAAAAACTAAATGGTTTCCCAAGGCGGAGCATTGTAACCAATGTATTCTATCTATCTATATTGATATCATTTAGCTAGAATAATGAATTAGATTGTGGCACACATAAAACATGAGAAAAACTAATAACAGAAGAAGAAACTATGCAAAAACACTTTACCACAAGTATCCCACAAAATAGCTGTAAATCCTGGTTTATTTCCTTGCCAAGCTACTGATAAAGGTGTACAATGTAGCTTAGAGCATCCAAGAGAGTCCAACCTTTGCTACTGACTGAAAAAATACATAATATAGACATAAAACCACCTATGTTAGCCATCAGGGGTCGAATCCAAGAGATAAGGAACTGTTACAACCATTTCCAAACAAGGAACATGAATATAGGCAGTGGAACAACTTGCCTCTATAAGCATGGAAACTGATTCATTGACCCCCAAACCACCTCAAACTGATGAATCTACCCTCTAAGATCATTTCACAATTACATTTACATACCATATCATTAATTACAATAAAAAATTTATCCATGAAGAGAGAAAAAGTAAACTTGCAGAGAAACTAGGCGAAAACTAGATTTTTTGGGCAAACTAGCTCTACACGCAGCGCCACTGGCCAGGTGTGTAGTGCTGCTTCACACCCACTTTTGGAGGCCTTCCCTTTAGCCAAATTGAGCCCAAGATAGCTCATTGGAAAGGGCTTCCTATCTAGTTTTCGGAACATCTTTAATTTTTTCATTTAGAGGTCATTTCCCCCCTAAAAAGTGAAATCTCCCAAGGCTACTTCTGTGTGTCCAAAAAGAGGCAGAGAGGTCATTTTTTGATGGTTTTTTGACCTTTTGGTGACCAAGTTTTGCTCCAAAATTGCTGATATTTTTTGGGTTTGATGCTCTCATCATGCTAAATCCAAATATATAAGGCATTCCTCCAAAAAGTCTCCCAGGGAAAAGTGCAGCGCCAGGGAAATTTTCTGTGTTCAAAATTTCAAAATTTGAAAATGGAAACGATTTATCAAAACTTGCCCAGATTTGGCACAAGGAGCCACCATTAATTTCTTTGATGATCTAGTGAGGCTTCGACCAAGATTTTCAACTTGTCTTGCTCCTTTTTTCTCCTTAAGGCCTTCCTCAACCTAGCCTTAAGCTTCCTCATTCTTATGTTGCATATTTTATTGCGGGTCATGTAGTGGTAGGCCATGTGGCGAAGCATCTTCTTGTCTTTGTTGGCCTTGTCAATCAGCCCCTCAAGGTGTATATTGACCCTCTATAGCCATGTTTCCCTATTATTCTCAATCTCTTGCTCAATAGGGGTCAATGGAACATTAGCCTTTTTGATCTTTTGCCTGTCTTCTTTTATCATTTTTAGCTCCATGAGGACTTGCTTGTCGCTCAATTGTTTGTTTTCTTGCTCTAAATAGTTGATGATCCACTTAGCCCTCTCTAAGTTGTCTGAAAAGGCTTGTATCTCAACCTCTTGTTCTTTTATGATCATGTCTTTGGCAGTCTTTGGATCCTGAGTTTCTAAGTCAATGACATCAACTCCTTATGTCTCCTCATGACCAACAAGGTCAAAATATCTTTCGTTTTCATCACTAGGATCCTTCCCTTGCATCTTTTCCTTGCCCTTACTCTTGCCCTTGCTCAGCTACTCTACATGTACCTACCTTTCTAAAGAAGAAGGAAAAATCCCTTCCACACCTTGTGGAGATAGCATTTTCCTGTGGCCTGAAGATGAAGGCGAGACCCCTTCCACACCTTGTGGAGATAATACTCACCTAGTAGCGACAAAAGTTTCCTATTGCCCCTCTCATATGTCACAAACATTGTCACTCCAAGGGTTTTAGTCTCTTTGACCTTTTCATGTCTAGAAGGTCCACCTTCTTCATGATGCACTGATGAAAATATTTGTGGGCCTTTGAAGATCTCATGAGAAATGAAAGTCTCCCATGGCATGTTAAGAAGGTTTAGATGATGTAGAACAATGATTTTAATCAAAGAGTAGTGGTAAATGCTAGTCAACTGTTGGGGGTATGGTTTCTTCTTTACAATAAGTGCCATCTTCTCAATGTTTTTGAACATGAAGTAAGGAATATTCATCATTCTTACCGTAGTGAAATGCATCAACAGTCTAATGCGGTAGGCATACAAGCAGGAGAACCTACCTTCACAAGTAAAGTACTTGATGATGATCTTCATCAATGGAGCAAACCTGTCTTCCAAGAACTTGAAGGGGAATACTCTCTTGAGTTTGTCTTTATATCTAGCCTTGATGTAAGGCTCATAGTACTCCCTATCAATATCCTACCCTTTGTTCCACTTTTCAGCCACATTTGGAATGCCTGTAGCCTCTGAAATGAGAGTTGGTGATAAGGTGAATGTAATTCCGGCAAGGGTTACTTCATTGTTGTCCAAATGTGTCACAAACAACCTTGCTAAATCATGATGAAATTTAACCCTTTCTACCATTTCACAAAAACCAAAACATGACTGGTGTTTAAAACAAGAAATGGCGAAGGGGCAGGCTTGCAGCTCCCTCAAACTGGTGGGCTCCTCTATGATAACCCTTCCTCCTTTATGAGGCTTCCTGTGTTGTATGTTTCTCTCCTTGGAAATGTCACTAAGGGTGTCTTCAAGTTCATATTCATTGTCTCTTTCCATTGTTTTTATATCTGTGATCACTTGTGGTGAATGAGGAGATAGGGTGGATGAATGAAAGATGAGTATGAAGAGATTTTATGGATGAGTAGGTGAGAGTGAATGGGAGTGTGAATAGGATTTAGGGAGTAAATAAGGTTTGGGGATAGTGTAGGGTTTAGGGATGTATGTATGATAAAGTATGTATAATTTTGGGGAGAATGTATAGGGTTTGGGAAATTTGAATGTGAGAATGGTACTTAGGGAAAATATATGAGGGAATGTTGTTTAGGAAATTTATATGAGGGAATGGGGTTTAGGGAACAATAGGAAATGTATAAGATAGGAAAACAAATAAGGGAGTGAGCTTGTCAATTTTTATGAGACAGTTTGGGTGAACAGTAGGGTTTTAAGTTTATGAGTGAAAGAATCACCAAAACTTGATGCAAAACCCTTTTTCAACAAGAAAGATTGATTTACTTACTTGCAAAGGGGTAACTTAGAATATTTGAGGCAAATTGGGGAGATTTGGAGTGATTTGGGGCTTGGTTGCCAGGTGTGCAGCACCTCCAACGTACGCAACACCCATTCAGATTAACATTGAGGAAGTCTACCAGGTGCATAGAGCCAGCCTCAGGTGTGCAGCGCTAGTCTGAATTTCTCAAAAAACGCAACACTTGCACTTCTTTCACTCAGTGACACTTTAAAATTGCCTTTAGCTCTTGAATTTCAACTCAAACAATGAATTGATCAAAAGAGGGATGATATTTATATAGCTTTTCAACTTTTTGATTTTTTATGTTCAAAACCCACTTTGTAATGTCTATTTGCCTTTTTCAAATACTCTGTTCTTTTGGATGTTTGATCTTTTGCCTGGATAGGTGAATTGATGCTTGATTTATTTAACTTTTGCAGTGGCAAGTACTTGGCGATATCTCTGGGTATCCAGGAGCAGCATAGAACGATTTATTACATATAAGATCAATAAAATTACATGAAATTTAACATTAAAATATAAATGCTTCTTTTTCACCTCAAAACTAGTTTTGAGGTGTGAACTTTATTAGGCTTATAGATTAAGATATTAGAACTTTTTTGATGATTATTGTCATCCTCATGTGTCTGCTGACCATTCTTAATCAATAGTCATTGAAATTTGACCATGGTAAAACCATAATACCTAATGAGTTTGAAACCCTAGACCTAATACCTAATTGATGAAATGAACTGGAAATAAGCATGAATCATTGACTGAAAAGTATGAAAGGAGGTGAGAAGATATATGTCATGAGGGAAAACAATGAAAAGAACCCTACCATTAGTAGATCCATGACCTAATGGAATGAAACTCATTAGAATGGGACACCTAGTATGAAATGCAAAAGAGTAAATTTTGATCACTGATGGCAGTGTGAAGACACTGACACTAATAGTCAGAACGGGTGTGATAGTTGATTTAAGAACAATTGTATGATTTTTCGCATTTGGGACGAGCTTTACCACAAATCTGGACCCGAAATGTTTCAAAATCCAATTACATATCTCGGTGGGTCCAAAAAGGGGGTTTCACCATATCACAATCAAAATGCAGAGGAATTTCCCTATTTTACAGTGCATACACTGATAGACCGGACACGCCAATCACAATCGCATCAGGGGAAGGGGTACATGGGAGTGGGATCTTGAAATAGAGTGATCTTCGGGGGCCATGGTTTATAAACTGCGAGACTTAATGTTGCAGGGTATCAAGAGTATCATCAGTGAGCGGGATGTGGGACTTATCGGCGTGGGACTATGGGACAGGCTGATGTAGGATGGGTACCACAGTTGCAATGGAGAAAGGGTGGGGGCAGTCCTTTATGTTTCATTTTTTGCAATTGTGAGATATGAAATGGGAGGTAAAGAACTTTAACATATGGCAAATAGGGACTTTTGTGAAATGAGATAGCGGGATAGCGAGGGCCCATTTTATATGCAATGTATTACATTGTAATACATTACAATATAAAGTATACAGACATGTTTTATGATATGGAAACAACTAGAGTTTATGTATGGAAATGCGGCTAGATTTTATAACTTTCCAAATGAATTTCACATAAATTTCAATGTATAACAAGAGAAATGTGACTTGATGAATATACAAAGGGTTTTTGGGTATGGCTAGAGTTTCAGGAATTAATATTGAAATAGGACAATTTCCAAGGGAAAAAGGGTTTTGACTTAGGATTTAGGAATTTCTCAAGGAAAAGGGGATTTTAAAGGGAATGAGGGGATTTATGAGGGAAAATGAGGTAGATGGGGAGAAGAATGAAATATGAAATCCGGATATTGAGACAAGCTGAAATCTCCTTGAACATCATTATTTATCCTATTACTACTCCCATGATGATGACATCAGGTGATGACATGAATCTTTTGATCATTTTGATGACTTGACCTATTGATGACATCTAATGGAGTATGAAACCGACCATTAGATGAGACTGAGATGGTGATCAAGAATTTTACTGATGAGTCATCATAATGAGTAATGACACGACCAGAATGGCATTGGACCATGAAATGGAGGGAGTAGTAATGGCCTAGAACTAACCAATGATCAAATTTTATTTGAAAATATAACAATTTGACCTGATAACCCTATCAACAACTTTGTAAGAGCATATTTGATTGCTAGTGATTGACAGGACTGACAGGCACTAACAGCGACCACTCCCCCTCCCTAGAGATGTCAAATATGTTTCCATATTAGACCCCTTAGCAACATGCATATCAGATCACCTAGACATCAGTAACAAGTTATAACAACCACACAACCACATAGAAGAGGATTCAAATCTTCCCTTATCTCTTCTTCAAGGCATCATCCTATCTTGAGTTTCCTTCATTTGACCTCTAATGTTTGTTGAGGTAGATCTAGTGTATCATGACATAGTCCCTAGATCCTTTCCCTCTACACATCTCCCTCCTGTTGTGGCTGTCTGCACTTGAATTTGAGGGGGTTCTCATTTTTGTTTTCTTATAGATTTCATGTTTCTACGTTACTTCTTGTTCTTTATATAAGATAACTTTTAGTACTTCTCCTGTGTATTAAGTTCATTATACTTAGTAGTCCCATTGACATACGTGTGTGGCCATTTATTTGACATTAACATAATTATATCATCTTATGTTATCTTATCATTGCCTTTATTCCTTTAGTTCAACCATGTTTGGGTTGACAATTCTTGTTAGTGAGAAGTTCCCCTAATTAATTACACAAGTACAATTGAGATCACCTTAGTTTGCATGAAAGTAAGATTACACAAGCACCTAAGTTATGTGATAATTTAATCCAAGATTATTCATGCATTGTCTAGTCCTACTTCTAGGAGATATTTTATTGCTAGTAAATCCTCCTCCCATTTGGGCCCTCCTCTAATGGTTAGCACTATATAATCAATCATACCCCAACAATACCATAATACAAAGCCTTTCTTGGTGGCTGTCATATCATTCCACCTTTTCAAATTGTAGCAAAGTGCACAAGGCTATACTTTGGTCCATCAAAGCTCCTTTCTTGGATGGCAAGCAATACGGTTATGCTCATAACACACCTTTCTTCCCAGTTGGATTTCCCTGATAAAAGTGAAGCATAGGAAATGAATCAAATAGAGGCAGTTTCCTATCTGATCACAATTGAAATATCAGGAATATATTATTGCACGCTCTTGATTAGTGAGAAGCCATGTAACCCATCCATGTCTTACAATGTTTTCCTACCTATATGATTGGAAGGAATTTACAGTTGGATCTGCTTGTGACCCTTATAACTTGGATGGATCTTATTATTTGGGTTTTTTTTCTTCCTGGGAAATATGCAATTATAGCTGATGCATAACTTTGAAAGATCTTGATTTTTATGTCTATATTCTTGTTTTGGTACGTTTTGGTTCTCTTATATTTAGGGCCACTTCTCATAGTTGTTTCATGTTTTTCCTATTTTTACATGGGTGTGTTTTAGCTTCCATATTTATATAGCTTTCATACTTGCCAATACTTATCATGCAAAACTCTTTCATTGGTTATGATGTTCTCAACAAACTTGCGATTCCCCACCCTAAATAGTACAAACATGTAAGAACTGTTTATTATATTTTTTCTTTGACTAATGCAATTGTTGGATTTTTTGAAGATATTAGTGAGGAAGCTAGAGTATGTTGGCATTATGAGACAAGTGTTGTCCTTGATGGCAAATCACACTGATGACAAATCATAGTGCAGAAGGATAGCAGCAAGGAATTGATGATCAGACTACAAGTATGAAGAGAAAATATATACACGCTGGTTCACTATATACCAAGTCACGTATACAAGCAGGTTCACTATATACCAAGTCGCGTATACGCAGGTTCTCTATATACCAAGTCGCGTGTACACGCAGGTTGGCTTCAGTAAAAGAGCGTGTATGTGGAAAACTTATCTTTGGTCCGTGGTGGTTATTCCTTGGAAGTTGTGCCTATGGTTTTGGAACATGGTGTCTCGACGGACGTGTCGATCCCTAGTTTTGAAGTTGATGGTATTGGATTTCTATGGTTTTGGCCCGAGGTATTGAGCAAGGCCTATGGCTATATAAGGAGAAGAAGATCATTAGGCAAATGTATCTGAAACGTCTTGAATATCTGATGAAGTATTAGATCCAGTATGCAGGTTATCGATTGATGATGCATTGCTTGATCTGAGCTAAGGAGAGATCTCACCGGTTGATGGAGAACAAGATCTAAGGAGAGATCGAGATCAAATGGTTTGAAATGAACTATCTTTATATGGTTGATTATGATTATTCTAGATCTACATACTGACGCAAATAATGTTCTATAAGTGTTATAGTATGATTGATATCTGGTACAGCTGCAAAGTTATAAGGAAATATTTTTAGATCTGTACGCGGGTTGGCCTTGGAAAAGGAGCGTATACACGCAGGTTGGGTTCATCCAAGTAGCGTGTACATTGTAAAGCTTAATATTTGAAGTTGCATATGGGTCTGAAGGTTATTGCAGAGTTCTGTGTCTGCTCTGTGTTCTGGTGACTGTGTTGTTGACAGTGTTTCAGTATTTCAGTGTTTCAGTGATCAATGATGCAGGTTGTACTACAATGATGATTGTCTTATGGATCCAGTATGAAAATGTATGAAACGTGGTCCCGGGTAGATCGTAGGCCGACACCTACGTACTGGTAATCATATCAGCCAGTACAAGAGCAAGGGGAGTAAAGATTGGAGCATTCTGTAGGTAGGCACCTACGTACTAGTAAATGGATCGACTAGTACAAGAGCTAAGAGGGTTGTAGCCCTCTACAGGTTGTAGCCTGCGTGCTGGTAAAGGACTGCACCAGTACATTGTAAAAGAAGTTTCTTATTAAAGAAGAAAGAGACGAATTTCAGCAGGTGGTTTTCACCCACATTGGGTTTCCACCTTATATCATGGTGTTCATGTGTGCTTCTTGTGTGTGATGATCTATTCTGTTTACTGCACTTGCTTACTGTTCATATGGTTAATGAAGATCTGATGCCTAACTAAAGACTGACATTTAATGAATTAACTGAATCATAAATATTCTGGATATATGCTAGTTTCTTTAGACACAGTAGCGTATACACGCGGGTTCACTCATTTGAAGTAGCGTATATGTATCTGAGCATAAAATGAAAAAGTTATAATGATCTGATAATACTGATTCACCCCCCCCCCTCTCAGTATTATTTCCAACAGAGTATCATCAGATAATAATCTAAATAGTACACCTCCTTTTTTTGGATCTTAGGCCAAATATACAAAAGGTATATTTATGGAGAAAGTATTCATGCACTCTTCAATGGTTGGCATGTTGGATGCTTTTGTAGAGGATGCTATTGAACATGGTGGATGGTAACAGCTAGAACATGTAACACTTTATAACATTTTCTAATACCTATTTAAATGCATCTGAGCCTTTAATATCTATTTTTATTTTCTTGTTCAAACTTAAAGTGTGTACTTAATTTAATTAATCTTTGTTGTACTAATGGAACCATTTTTCACATACATTTGTAGTTTAATATTGTTTTTGTTTCTTACAAAATTGTATGCATATGTTTGGAATTATTATAATGTTATTTATGATGAATCAACCCTATTTTAAGGGGTTTTGCATGGAGAAGCCTCTAGAAAGGCACAAATGTTAAGGAAAAAAATATTTTAGTGGAGCATTTGGTATAGAAGGGTGACACTTGGATGGTTTTATTATCTCAAGGTCATAATGAAGGGTTGCTTCCCACATCTAGGAAATTCTAGATTATTCATTTATATTTTATTCCATATAAGTGTAAAGAAATCCTATAAAAGGAGGCCTCCTATCCATTGGAAATAATTCATTATGAAGAAATTGCATAGACACTTGTATTTGGGGTTGAAGATAAAATTGCAGGTTTGAAGCTTAATTCTAGAAAAATATTCAGGGTTGATTTTCACCCAAGGTCATCATCATTTTGCTTCAGATTTATTTCTTCTTGGTTGGGTATCATATTTTACTATTATAGTAGGCTAATTCTAGTTGTTGAGTGGCTGAAAGATAGGTGTGTTGACCTTCTTCCTGGTTGTTTATGTTATCATATTTCAAAAGTATTATTCAAGGTTGATTATTCAATAGAAATTTATTTTATTTTGCTGCCTATGCCTAAATTGATATTTAAGCCTCACTTGGATGATTGATGATTGTATTAGTGTATCTATTGAGCATATTTGTTTGGTTGTAAAACAATTTTTGGATATGTTAGACTGGTAGATAAGATAAAATAAGAAAATATAAGATAAATGTATTAATGTCCAAAAAATGACTACTGAAGTAGGTCAATGAGATGGTTTTAGGTACAATGATGTCCATACAAAGTGGGAATTACAAAGTGACTCCTATATAAAATAAATATACCAGAAGTAAAATCACAATCCAATCTAAAAATCTAGAAGTCCAACTCTAGGGATATTCTAGGAAACCTTCTAGGCTCTCCAAATGCTCCAAGCAATAAAAGTCCCTTTGTTATGCAACCAACTCACAAAACAGAAGAAGAAATAGATCAACGACTTCAAAATTAGCCTCTTCGAGGGGGAAAGCTCCTTCACATTACACAAATGAAAATATCTCATTTCTATATATAGGAGTGTAAGGGGCCACAATTATAATTAGAGCCTACATAACAATATTATTGCAAGGGCACAGTAATAACAATAGTGGGCTTCTATGGGTGATCTAGGAGGATCCTAGAGGATTGATCTAGGTGGATCTTCAGAAAGTACCAGTGGCATGATAAGAAGGCTCAAAACTCAAAGTGGCAGGATCTAGATAAACCTAGCATAAGATCAAAGTGATTCCAATGGTGTGAACAACACTCAAATTCGAGTTCATATGAAGAAGTTAGAGCAAGTCAAAGTTTATGTGTGACTTGTCCAGGTAACAAGAGGGGATGATGTGGCAAAAGTCTTAGCGAATGGGGAAGTGTCAAGTGGCAGTTTGCCATTGGTCCCGCATATTGAAAATCATAGCAAGAGAAAGAAGCGGCTTAAGGAAAATTGGCCTTAAGCAAGTTGTGATGTGATAATTGCATATCAAAATAGTAAAAGGCAAGTGTTAAAGAATCGCCCCCCGGTAGAGCCAAGGTTGCAATGCGATCAAATCACAATCGCAAATCGTAGTGGGAGAAGTCATATGGAGTAACACTACAGGATACATCGATTACGATTGCGATGGGCTTCAGACCCGATATTTTATACATTGTGTTTCATAACCCCTGGTGGGTCCGATATTATCACAAAGGTTTGGGTCGATATGTTGATGGAAAGCACCGATTTCAATTTGTGATGGGGGCTTCCAGACCTGATACTCTATGCATTATGTTTAATAATCCCGGTGGGTCCACAGGGTGCCTAATGTATGGGTGTTGGGTTCATCCACCGATTGAGATTTGTGACAGGGTTCCCAGATGTGATATTGTATATGTCATGTTTAATACTTTCGACGGGTCCGCCATATCGCAAAGTGCCTGTTGTTTGTGTTTGGGTCTGTCCATCGATTACAAGGAACGTCGATAGACTAAGGTCATCACTGATAAAGCCACTAGTTAAGAATTAATGTGTCGATTCTTGTATTATTCCATGGGTTTATTGTTTGATGCAAAACAACTTGTATGAGCTGTTCGATGGAGGTTTTCTATGATTAAACAGGTTGTTACCTGTAGACTATTTCAGGGTTCGAGAATCTCTGTTTGAAACAACCTGCCTGCCTAAACTTGTCATTTTGTTTAAACTACCCAGATTGTTAAGGATCCTGCCACCAACATATAAATTGGGCTATCTGCACAACGAGAGGGCAGATACTGACATAGAATATTGTGCACAGTAGTAACCCATCCCGACAATAGGTTGGGACCTCACCTTGAGCAGCAAGGAGGTTCTCAGAGGGTGTAGAAAGCCCAATTATCTGAATTGATTGTTCAAATAGGTGATTCTGCACAATTTTTTACCAGGAAGACAGTGGTGTTGTTTGTCTCTAGAGATGGGCTCTCCATTTGCCATTTATCTTCTAGATTGGAGGTATAAATATGTTTATGTAAAAATCTACTTGTACTTATATCTTTCCATGCCATTTAGTGAATGAAGGCCTCCCCACTATTGAGCAGGGCCCAAAAATGTAGTCCAAATTGGATGAACTCTGTAATCAAATCTATGTGTCTTGATCTCATGTGTGATTATGTCTCTTTTATCTTCATTTTATATGCTTATGTTCCATGGTTTTTAAGTGCTCTGTTATATGTAATTCTGATGCATCTATAAGAAAAACAATCCTGGATCAAGTGGTATTAGAGTAGGGTTTAGTTGATGCGAATTACATGAGTATGTTAACCAGAAACAAGATTCAAAGGATGTGCGCTAAGAAGAGGAGACATGGAAGATGTTGAAGCAAGTTGGGAAGAGAAGCGTCTTTTGTTGATAGGAGATTGCGTGCGTGAATGACCGAATGTGTAGCCATGGGGGGTGATAAATAAATGCACGACCTTCCTGTGAATGTCCAAAATGGTGGACATCATGTATAAGGCATATGAGAAGAGAAGAGAGGAGGAGACAGAGAGATCGTAGAGAGATGTGCCATCCACATCTTCGAGTGCTTATGCATCTTATTCATCGCCTTCCTCAAATGGGGAGATTAACCAGAGACTTCAAGAAGAAGGTAAAGAAGGTCTGGAGGAAGAAGGATTATTGTAGTCATCGCGACAGAGGTGGTCACCAAAGAGTCACATGTTGGAGGCTCCATCTAGAGCAGTGTCACAAGGACAAAGCATCCGTGCATGAACCAGGTGAAACAATTGTTCGATCAACGAATGTGCCACAAGGAGGATACCCATTCACATTGATAAGTGAGAGATGGTTCTTCTAGGTGTGGTAGAATGTAATGGCCTTATTTTTAAATCATGTGTTGCACGTTTAAAATGTAAAAGTGATGATGTGTTTTACATCACTTGTTGTAGCAACAATGATGTTTGGCCTTATTTTATGTTGCATTTTAAACTGTGAAAGTGATGATGTGTTTCCATCACTTGTTGAACCAACAAAATTTTTTGGCCTTATTTCTGTAAATCGTGTGTTGCAGTGATGATGTGTTTTCCCTCACTTGTTGAAGAAACAATGATGTTTGGCCTTGTATTGATAGCTGGATTACTGTTTCCATTTTTATGTAAACTTGACCATAGAGCATGTGTTATAAACTTGTGGCAAGTATGGGATGCTTCGATCATTGTTGGTCATATAGATAAACATGTAATTTTGAGATATTGTACTACAGTTTTATAGGAGATGTAGGTGTCGGCTTATAACTTATGGCTCCGAAGGAAAGTGTTAAAGAATCAGTCCTCGATAGAGCCAAGGTTGTGATGCGATCAAATCGTAATCGTAAATCGCAGCGGGAGCAGTCATATGGAGTACCACCCTAGGATCTTCCGGTTGCGATTTGCGATGGGCTTCAGACTCAAAATTTTATACACTGTGTTTCATAACCTCGGTGGGTCTGATGTTATCGCAAAGGTTTGGGTCGATACACAGATGGAAAGTGCCAATTGTGATTTGCAATGGGGGCTTCCAGACTCAGTTCTCTATGCATTATGTTTAATAATAATGGCGAGTTCGCAGAGCACCTAATGTATGGGTGTTGGGTTCATCCGTCGATTGTGATTTGCGATGGGGTTCCCAGATGTGATATTTTAGATATGTCATGTTTAATACTTCTGGCGGGTCCGTTATATCATAGAGTGCCTGTTGTTTGGGTTTAGGTCTATCTGCCGATTGCGGGGAACGTCGATAGACTAAGGCTGTCATTAATAAAGCCGTCGTTAAGGATTAATGCTCTGATTCTTGTGTTATTCTGCCAGTTTAATGTTTGATGCGAAACGACCTGTATGAGTTGTTCAATGGAGGTTTTCCATGATTAAACAGGTTAATCAGGTTGTTACCTGTATACTATTTCAGGGTCCGAGAATCTCTGTTTGAAACAACCCGCCTGCCTAAATTTGTCATTTTGTTTAAGCTGACTAGATTGTTAAGGATCTTGCCACCAACATATAAATTGGGCTATCCGCACAACGAGAGGGGGGAGACTAACATAGAATATTGCGCATAGCAGTAACTTGTCCCGACAGTAGGCCGGGACCTTGCCTTGAGTAGCAGGGAGGTTCCGAGGGGGTGTAGAAAGCCCAATTATCCAAACTAGTTGTTTGGATAAGAGATTCTGCACAATTTTTCGCCAGGAAGTCAGTGGTGTTGTCTATCTTTAGAGCTGAGCTCTCCATTTTCTAGCTATCTTCTAGATTGGAGGTATAAGGATGTTTATGTAAAAATCTGCTTGTACTTCTCTCTTTCCATGTCATTTAATGAATGAAGGCCTCCCCACTATTGAGCAGGGCCTGGAGATGTAGTCCAAATTGGATGAACTTCGTAATCAAATCTCTGTGTCTTGATCTCATGTGTGATTATGTCTCTTTTATATTAATTTTATATGCTTATGTTCCATGGTTTTTGAGTTCTCTATTATATGTAATTTTGATGCATCTATAAGCAAAAAAATCCTAGAACAATTGGGTACAATAATAACAATATGGGGACTGCATGGGCACAACAATACAATACGGGGGTTGCACGAATAAAAATAAGGGCTACAGTAGTAGTATAGGGACCTAATATGCCCCTTTCCTTCAAAAAAGTGTTGTCCTCAATGCTTGAGTAGTTATGGATGCGTCTGTATAAAATTATCATCCTCCCATGTGGAATCTTCAGCAGGTAAGTTCTTCCACTTGATGTGATACTCCAAAATTGACTGATTTTGTAGCTATTGAGTTCTTTTTTCCATGACTGCTTCAGGTTCCAATTTTTTTTTTCCTTCCTTTTCAAGTTATGAAAATATTTTTTGAACTGGGATCTTGTCACCTATAACCTTCATTAAGCATAAAACATGGACAACAACGTGCACCCGGGAAGATGCAGGAAGCTCCAATTTGTATGCCATATTACCATATTTTGCAACACCTTGTAAGGACCATAATACTTTGGTGATAATTTATTATCCTTCTTAGATTACTTGAGGGAAATTTTTTTATACGGTTGTAGCCTTAAAAATACCCAATCACCTACATCAAAACTTATTTTGCTACGATGTTGATCTGCCTATTATTCCATTTGATTCTATGCCAAAGTGAGATTATCCTTTAAGAGTTGGAGAACTTGTTGTTGATGCTCGATGTGATCTTCCATTGCTTGAACCTTAGAATTTTCTCTTAAAGATGATGTCATGGATGGTGGATGATATCCATAAAGTGCCATAAATGGGGTCATTTTTGTTGCAGTATGGAAGGAAGTGTTATATCACCATTCAACTAGAGGTAACCACTTGACCCATTGTGTTTGTTTATCAGATACAAAGCAATGAAGATATCCTTCTAAATATTTGTTCAATATCTCCATTTGTCCATTAGATTGAGGATGATAGGATGAGTTATGAGATAATTGAGTACCCAGACAAGATAATAATTCCATCCAAAAATTTCTAGTGAAAATGGGATCGTTGTCACTTACAATAATATATGGGTTTCCATGTAGCTTTTGAATTGTTTCCATAAATGTAGTAGCAATTGTATTGGCTTTAAATGGATGAGATAATGCACAAAAATGTGCATACTTGGTAAGTCTATCAACTACCACCATGATGACACTCTTTCCTTCGGACTTGGGTAAACCTGTGATAAAATCCATTGGGACCTCCTATCAATGTTGACTTGGAATGGCTAAAGGTTGTAATAGACCTAGGGTCTTAATTTTCTCAACTTTATTTTGTTGGAAAACCAAACACTCTACCAAAAAATTTTGAACATCATATTTAAGGCCTTCCCAAAAAAAATCCTTCTTAACGCTATCATAAGTTTTTAAAAATCCTGAGTGCATTCCTAAGGGAGAGGTGTGAAATTCCAAAAGAATATTTTGTTTGAGGTGTGAATTCTTACAAAGATATAAGCGATCTTTGTTCCATAATGAATCATTTTTCAGCTAAATGTATCATATATACGAGGATCTTGCTGCAATTTTTGAATGAGTATCCACACTTCTTCATAATTATTCCATTCATCCCTTGGTTTAGTTATCCAATCTGGTTGAATAATAGAAATGGCACAAAGAAATCCTTCCACGTCCTCATCCTTTCTTGAGAGTGCATCTCCAACAACATTTTTCTTCCCTTTTTTGTAGATGATTTCAAAGTCATAACCCAACATCTTTGTGACCCATTTTTTCTACTCTTTTGAAGATAATCTTTGTTACAAAAATTATTTAGGACTATCATGATTTGCTTTTACCTTGAAGTGTCCTCCCATTAGGTAAGGTTTCCATTTTTTTAGTGCATGTAGTATTTCCAACATTTCCTTCTCATAAATAGGTTTGTGTAAATACTTTCCTTTTATTGGATGACTTTAAGAAATAATGGGTCTTCCTTCTTGTATTAAAACAACACCAATTCCATTTCTCGAGGCATCACATTCCACAATAAAGGTTTTTGTGAAGTCCAACATAGCTAAGACCGGTTCTTGGCACATTGCCTCTTTGAGATGTTCAAAGGCCTTAGTTGCTTATGGATTCCAAGAAAATGCATCTTTCTTCAATAATGATGTTATAGGTGTCGCTATTCTCCCATAATTCTTAATAAACTTGTGATAATACCCTATTAACCCTAGAAATCCTCGAATATTCTTTATGGTTGTGGGGATTTTCCATTCCTTAATGCCTTTAATTTTGTTAGGATCTAACTTAACACCTTCATGAGATACAATATGACCCAAATATTCCACCTCTTGTACTTCAAACAAACATTTGGAGGTTTTTTCATATAATTGTTTCTCCTCCAACAATTTGAGCACCCTATCAACATGTTGAACATGATCCTTCCAAGACTTTCTATAGATTAGTATATCATCAAAAAATACTAACAAAAATTTTCTAAGGAAGGGTTTGAAAATGGAATTCATCAAACCTTGAAATGTTGAAGGTGCATTAGTAAGGCCAAAAGGAATGATAATTTTTTTTTAATGACCCTCATGAGTTATGAATGCTATTTTTGGAATGTCTTCATCCTTCATTCTAATTTGATGATATCCGTAATGAAGATCGAACTTGGTGAAGTAAATTGATCCATGTAATTCATCCAACAATTCATCAATAACAAGAATGGGAAATAAGTATTGGGATTTTCGCAGTGCATTATATTAGATATCATTTTGGGATTCAACTTCGTTAAGTAAGTCATTCATCTATGACCATTTCCATGAGAGGTAGCCGTAACTAACTAATTTGTCATGATTTTTTAATAGTCCACTTAGCATTCATTGCATCGTGAACTGTTCAATGAGCATCACCTGATGCAATGAATGCTAAGTGGACTATTCAAAAAATCATGAGAAATTAGTTAGTTACGACTACCTCTCATGGAAATGATCATAGATGAATGACTTACTTAATGCAGTTGAATCCCAAAATGATATCTAAGAATGGGAAATTTATCTTTAATAGTGAGCTTGTTGAGCTCCCTATAATCTAGACACATGCACCATGATACATCCTTCTTGTGTACCAATACTATTGGAGTTGAGAAAGAACTTTGACTAGGTTGAATTATACTAGCCCCTAGCATTTCTGCAACCATACATTCAATTTCACTCTTTTGGGCATACATATATCTATATGGCTTGATGTTTGGGGGAACAATTCCTGGAATAAAATGAATATCATGATCATGATCACGAATAGGTGGGAGAGCTTTGGGAGTCTCAAAAACTTTGGAATGGTTTTCCAAGACTTTTTGGAGATCTGGAGAAATAGATGATTTCAATGTTCGAATATCTAGTGAGCATAATTGTGAAATTACGCCTTGTTGTTCTTTCTTTAGAAGCTTTGTCATGCCATAAGAGTTGATTATATTTCTTGGTTTCCCTGTGATACCCATTAATTCAACTTCCTTTCCTTCCCAAAAAAATTTCAATAAAAGTTCTTTAAAATTAAAAGTTATTGTCCCCAAAGATTGTAACCATTGGAATCCTAGTACAACATTAGCACCACTCATTGGAATGAAAAACATTTGACTATTCAATACATATTCCCCCATGGATAGCTTGATATTATGACACTTTCCAGATTAATTTATAGTTCCTCCATTTTCAACCATTACTTGACCCTCTGGTGCTGGATGTAGGAAGAAATTCAATTCCTTGTCCATATTACAATGAATAAAATTATGGGTACTACTCGAATCAATCAATAATATTACCTTTTTCTTTTTGATATGTCCTTCTATATTGAGAGTTTTAGGAGTGGTAATTTCTGCCAATGCATTACAAGATATGGTTGGATTCATTTCTTCTTTCTTTAGGGTTGGTTCCTGGTGTATATCCTCTTCTTTTGATGTTTCTTGATCCTTTTCTTCCTCATCTTCACAATCTATGTAAAATAATTTCTTCTCAACACACTTATGACCTTTAATGTATTTTATATCACAATTGTAACAAATCCCTTTTGCTATTTTTTCCTCCAACTGTTGTGGTGTCAACATTGTAGGTTGTGGAAGGCTAAGAGCATCAACACTTCCATATTTATAGTTGTGAGTTGTAGACTTCCTTCATGCTATAATTTTTCTTTCTACTTTTATGACCACCTTGAATGCCTTCTCCAATGAATCAGGTTCCCAAAGGCGAACCTCATGTTGGATGTTATTCTTTAAAGTACCTAAGAAGACATGAATCCTATGCTCCTCTAGAATATCATTTACCCTGATATTCAGTTTTTGGAAGTCCTCAATGTGCTCTTCCAGTGAACCCTTTTATTTGAGATTTATAAATTGGCTAAAGAAGGTGTTTCTCTTTGTATCCTCATAATGTGCTATCATTTCCTCCGTAAAAATAGATCAAGTGACAAGTGGTTTATGAGAACAAAGCCATCGATACCATACAAACTAATTTGATTCTCAATATAAAGATGCAATGCGTACCTTTTGTGTGTGTTGCACATTATGGAGATCAAAATATTTCTCCATCTGTAGTATTCATGTTACCAGATCCTTGCCATCAAACTTCCTCATATCGATCTTTAGAATATGGTGGGTATTCAATCCCAAGTTAGAGTATATGAAATCATGATCAAATTTTTTTTTTTCTCATCATGAGTTTCATCTAATACATTTTTGCCATTAGGAAGCATTTCTTGTAGCAACTTTGTCAATCCTTCCTTCAAACCTTCCATGTCTACTTTTAAACCATTCTTCAAATCCATGTTGACTTTAATTTTTGCTTCTATGCCATATTTCAAAACTTCCATGTTTTCTTTTTAACCATTCTTCAAACCATCCAACTTAGCTTCCATTTCATTTTTGGTTACTCTTTGTGAGAGGAAAATTTGTTGCACTTGGTCACATAATTTTGATATATCGTGTTGCATTTCTTCCTCTTCTTCATGCGTCATAGTAGAAATTTTAGGTTTCTTACTAGGTGTTTCCATTTTATTTATTAGGCTCATTAATTACTGATATTTGTTCTTCACTATATTCTTCTAATCGCTTCAAACTATTTTTTCAAACAAGACTTATGCAAATTTTTAAAAAATACACAACTTTTTCTTGCTTTGTAGGAGCTCCATATTGAATCTATTGTATCTCTGTAATTTCAGGTCTCCAAGGTATGAAATTTCGTCCTATATTAGTACTATGATTCCTATTTCCAACCCCATAAGTCATATTGAGATTGGATTATTCAAGAAAGAGTTATTCCCAATATCCCACGATGACCCAATTATAGACAGGTTTAGTAGAGTGAACCTGTACATCGTGCCACGTGTCACTGTTTCGACTTTTGGACCCAAAAATGATACCCAAACAACTAAATTCCATCCTATTTTTGTCACTTTTTACAAAATTCAAATCTGATGCTCATAGAGAAAGTTATGGTGATTTTACCAAGGTCGCATGTTTGTGATTGAATTCTAGAGCCTTAAAAAACCCTAACTTCGTCATATCATATCTCCGAAAGTATAGCGAGACAAGATCTGAAATTCACACATGAGGTTCACCACAATTTAGGACCCACTTGGTTTAATTTCAGCCTTTGAAGCTTCATATAATAAACATTATAGTGAAAATTCCATGATGACCCGTTTGAAGCAGCGAAACCCTAGAATCCAAAGCTCTGATACCAATTGTTATACAACCAACTCACAAAATAGAAGAAGAAATGGATCAACAACTTCAAAATTAGCCTCTTTTAGGGGGAAAACTCCTTTAGATTACAAAAATGAACAATTCTTGGATGATACAAATGACAAGGCCTCCTTTCTATATATAGGAGTTTAAGGGGACACAATTATAATCAGAGCTTACATAACAATAATATTGTAAGGACATGACAATAACAATAGTGGGCTTCTATGGAACACAATAATAACAATATGGGGACTACATGGGCACAAAATTACAATAAAGGGGTTTCACTAGTAAAAATAAGGGCTACACTAGTAGTATAGGGACCTAACACCCTTTCACACTCACAATGGTTGGGTTAACAATCAAAGTTTGTGAATTTATACTCTGCGGGTATGACCTTTGTTGTTTTTCATCTATAGCAATTTGCATGACTAGAAGTATCCAGACACCAACTTCATGTAAGAGTTATGGTGGTAGAGGTACTTTTATTATAGGATCACCAAATGAAGGGCCCTCAAAGCTCAAATAAAGAAGAAAAAAGTTGAATCTACATAAAATATGTCAAACATTCACACAACTAGGACTCCAAAGTCATACATGTTTCCTGCTTGACAAGTCTTCTACAAATATTTATGAGTAAGATCCACCATATTTATGGATACATTTGCGTAAATTTTTTTTGTACCATGCAATAAGCCTACTTGACAAAACTCCAGTTTTTTCTACAAAAATATAAAATCTTTCGTTTGAATGTTACTGGACTCAGGTGTGGGCATATTACAAGAAATGGGATTGGAAAAAGGATGGGGAGATAATGCAAATAATATCTTAGATATGATTCATTTGTTGTTGGAGATCCTTCAGGCACATGATCCATCAACTTTGGAAATGTTTCTAGGAAGGATTCCTATGTTTTTTTTAAATTTTGTGATTATTTCATCTTGTGGTTATTTTGGGCAACCAATTTTAGGAATGCCAAAAACTGGTGGTTAGGTTTTTTTTTTTTTTTTAATAATTGCAATTCCCATTCCATGATATCTTGTCTTGATTGTTTGATTGTATTTTGAACTTCTAATTTGATTTTATTTTGTCTTTTAACTATAAAATTTAACATACTTGGTATCATATCCATTTAAACAACATCCAAAACTTGAATATAATATTAGTATTACAGTTGTTTTGTGTTAAAATATTTTTAGATTTAAATTTTATATATTTAAAAGATAGAAACAAATGTCAATGCCTTTGTTTGATTGTTACTTGACTCTGGTGTGGGCATGTTATGAGAAATGTGATTGGAAAAATTATGGGGAGACGATGCATCACAGGACCTGGATATGATTCATTTGTTGTTGGAGATCCTTCAGGCACCTGAGCCATTGACCTTAGAAATGTTTCTAGTAGGGTTTCTTATGGTTTTTAATGTTGTGATTCTTTCACCTCATTGGTTATTTTGGGCAAGAAAATGTTTTAGGAATGCCAAACAAAACATCGGTGGACATGTAAACATATTTTTTATAATTGTAATGTCCATTCGAAGATATCTTCTTTGATTTATTGTTTGATTGTATTTTGAACATTTCTTTTGTTTTTTTGTCTTTTAACTATGAAATTGAAAATATTTGGTATCATGTCCATTTAAACAACAACCAAATCTTGAAGATAAAATTAATATTACACGATATTTATTGAAATCATTTTAGTTTTTTTGTGTTAAAATATTTTCATGGCTATTAGAAAAGTTTACTTTCATGTTGTTATTAGCGGACATGTTGTTTACATACTTGACCAAGTTCATACGTTAGAGAATGAATTGTTGTTTCAAATAAAATGACAAGGATTAGACGTCAAATCTCAGATTATTTGTTTTCACAAGTTATCTACAACTTGAGCTTTTTAGCATGTAACTTAGTTGACATGATTGCACCTAAGCTTTCCCTGAAGGTTGAATACTAAGTTACTAAGGTGTTTTTTCTATGGTGAATTTTTATTATTTTGTTTATGTAGGTCATCTGGCCACATAGTGGCCACTATCGCCCAACAGTAGAAAACTTGTTCAAGTTTCTTGCTTTTATGGGGAAAAATGGCTTTGAAATTGTTGATGTTGAGGTATATGTCATATAAATCCTTTATAGTCTACTTTAGTTTATATTCTAGTGTTCATCATCTTTCATGACTTACATTCTGCATTGTATCTTATTTTATTTTCAGAAAAGGAACTCAATATTGATGGTAAGAAACAAGAATTGAAGAAAGAGGAGAAGAATAACACTGGAACGACAAACACAAAAAGGAGAGAAAGAAGAGAATTGGTCTAGTCATACCCTTAGCGCCAATATCCCACATAAGACACACATAGAGACTGTTGGTCAAGTCTTTAGAGTTGGTGAATTCACTTGCAATTCCTTGGAAACATGATGATAATGTTTTGAAGTAGTGAAACAACATTTCATGTGTAAATTTTAGTCCAACCAATATTAAGTTGGAAACTCATATTGTAATACTTGACATTTCAGATAATATAATTTATGTGGTTGAAATTATTTATAGTTTCACTTGATATTGTTTAGTATTGTTGTTGTTGTTGTTCTTTTTTTTTAGTCGCAAAATCATACTAATTAATTTATGTTTATTCATAATGAACACATAAAATCAATCTAAAACTAATAAATTAGTAGTTTATATTTATTAATGATGAACACAAATAAAATGAATATACAACTAAATTAGTTGTTTATAATGATTGTTAATGAAAGTAAATGAAATGAATATAAACTAATAAATTAGCTGTTTATATAATGAATATGAAACTACCAAGAAAAGATAAATGACTACTGAAAATGACAAATTTATGATTACAAATGACGACTAAATTTTTCATATATTTGACTATTAGTAGATAATTTACAACATCCTATAATACAACCAAAATTTAGTCATATTTCTTTGGTCATTAATTGGTTTCAAACGATGACTAAAATTTTCATATATATGACTATTAGTCATTAATTTACAATATCTTATAACACGACCAACATTTTTGGTCATATTTCTTTGGTCATTAATTGGTTATATTGGGTGATAATATAGTAATATATTTTGTTTTATATTTGGTCATTAATTGTGACAATTAATGACTAAATAAATGGCTAAATTAATGACCAGATTTATCACTAAATATACTACTAGATGATGAAATTGAAACAACAAATTAATGACTATGCCAAAAATGACTAAAAGCTGGTTGCCTTATAAGATACTGTAAATTAGCTACTATTGGTCACCGACTGAAAAATGGTCCTTTATTGCAAATTTTAGTCTTTTTTTTGGTTGCTAATTAGCCATTTTGTACTAGTGATTGTTCTTGCGAGTGGAGCAAAAAATATTGTAGTCTTTGGAGAAAAAATTATGTTATGGCATAAAAACTAAGACATGTTGTAGAGAAGGGCATTTGAATACTACATGGTAATGGTATGGTAGAAAGTATGTCTAATTTCTCTCTAGATTTTGATTTTTGTGAACAATGTGTATAAGGGAAACAAAATTAAATGAGGTTATCTTTTGCTGCTAAGAGGGCAGAAGGAATATTACAACTAGTGTAGAGTGTTGTTTTTGGACTTGTATATGTTTCATCACTAAGTAAATCTATATACTACGTCTCATTTATAGATGAATTCTCAAGGAATATATGGATATATTTCCTACAGAAGAAACCTAAAGTCTTTGATAGGTTTAAATAATTTAAGGCTCTAGTGGAAAATTAATCAAGGAAGAAGATTAAGGTGTTGAGGATAGATAATAGTGGAGAGATGTGGGAAGAAATTTCAAATAGTTCTATAAGAAGTGTGGTATAGCATGGAAAAATACTGCTCCATACACAACTCAACAAAATGGAGTTGCGGAAAAGATGAATAGGAAACTGGTGGAAAAATAAAGGAGCATGCTTAGTGGTGATGGGTTAGGATAGAAATTTTGGGTAGAGATAGTTACCTGGTTAATAGACTTCCTTCATCAACATTGGAGGATAAGAATTCACAGGAGGTATGGAATGATAAGAAGCACTCTCTCTCACATCTCATGGTATTTGGTTGCAATGCATATGCACATGCTCCGAAGGATAAAATAACCAAGTTGGATCATAAATATGAAAGGTGCATATTTATTGAGTATAAATATGGTTTAAATGGTTACATGATTTGGAACCTAGAAATAAAGAAGGTTATGTACAATTGAGATGTGTATTTAGAGATGTGAAGGATGTCATGAAACAAGAAGTCCTACCAAGGGAAAATGAACCATAGAAGATATAGTTTGAACTAAAGGATGAAGAATCAGACTCTATAAAAGAACATGAATAAGAAGAATAATCACACACTCCGGGATTGAGGAGATCAATTTGAGAAAGAAGGTAGCCAAATAGTTATACTCCACCTAATTTTTGTTCAAATTTGGTTTACTCATTATTAATTATGATGATACTAGAACTATTATGTAGGAAGTGGATTCAGAGGATGGTAAACTATGGAAAAAGACCATGGTTGAAGAGATGGTAGCCTTGGATAAGAATGAGGGTTGGGATCTGGTGGAGTTGTTGATTGGATGAAAACTCATTGGAAAAAAATGGGTGCTTAACAAGAATTTGAATGCATAAGGAAAATAACAGAAATACAAGCTCAGTTAGTAGCAAATGATTATTCTTGGGTGTAAGGAATTGATTTTGGTGATATTTTTTCTTCTTTTGTCAAGCTAGTTTCCATTAAATTTCTTTTATATATTGATGTTTCTTTTGATTTTGAGGTAGAGAAATTGGATGTGAAGACAACATTCCTACATGGAGATTTAGAAGAAGATATCTACATGAAGTAGCTAGAAGGATTTGTAGTGAAGGGTGAGAAAGAATTGGTATACAGGCTAAAAAAGTCTCTATATGGGTTAAAAAAATATCCATGGATGTGGAATAAAATTTTTGTTACACATATACAGGGACTTTGATTCACAAGGAGAAAAGTGGATCACTCTGTTTATTTTTAATTAATTGGTGATTGTGTTATTTATTTGGTCTTGTATGCAGATGATATGTTGTTGATTTGAAATGAACAAGAAATTATCCAGGATGTGAAGACCCAATTGTCTTGTAAATTTGACATGAAGGATCTTGTCTTGGTGCTACAAATTTTATGTTGGGAATGGAAATTAAAAGAGATTGAGCAAAGAGGAAGCCCTCGTTAAATCATAGGAAGTATGTCAAGACAATGTTGCAAAGGTTTAATATGCACTAATGTAAACCAGTGAAGCTCCCTATTCCTGTAGGTGTAAAGATATCTGTAGAACAATGTCCCAAGACACAGGAAGAGGACATGTCCCATGTTTCGTACACGAGTGCAGTTGGACGTTTCATGTATGCAATGGTCTGTACCATACCAGACGTTGCACATGCAGTGGGAGTATTGATTAGGTTTATATCAAAACCAAGGTAGGAGCATTGGATAATAGTAAAGAGGGATTTTAGGTATCCACGTGGCATTAGTGATTATGGTTTGTACTACCAAGGAAGATCATGATTGGACAATGTTGGATATCAGTGGATTTATTAATGTAGACCAAGCTAGAGATTTGGATCAAAAAATATCTACAAGTGTGTATGTGTTTAACCTATTTGGAGGAGCAATCAATTGGATGAGGAAGAGACATTTTGTAGTGGCACTTTCAACTACAAAATATGAATACATGGCAGCCACTCATGCAAGAAAGGAGGCAATTTGGTTACATAAATTGTGTTGAGGTATGGGTTTTCTACAACAAGCTATAAGGATATATTGTGATAGCCAAAGTGCAATTTTATTGGCAAAGAACCCTTCTTATCATTCAAAGTCAAAGCATATTGAAAGGTGTTGCTGGTAAAGGTGGACACTTTGAAGAATGTAGCAGATGCATTGATAATGTCTATGAACATTGAAAAGTTCTCTTAGTGTAGAGAAATAAGTGGCATTGTTTCCTAGACGTGGTGACTGTGTGCTCCTGCATCACCTTGTGTGCAAAGAAAACAAAAAGTGGGAGAATGTTGGGTATGTTTTATATTTTTTGCCTAAATTTTGTTTGGTTAGTTTTTTGTGTCTGTTTTTGGTAGTTTATGGCAAGTGGTTTTCTCTCTTAGCAATTTTTAGCACAAGGTGGTTTTTGCAATGGTTTTGTAGATCTAGTCATAGGAACTATGATTATATTCTAATCCAGGGTTAATGGATTGGGGGCTTATGAATGCTACAACATTTATATAATTGTAGAGGAACATAATGAAAAATAAATCTATTTTTCTTGGTTTTGGGTTCCGGGAGAAAAAAAAATTGTGTATATTTTTTGTGATTTCCATTGTATATTTTCTATTAGTTTTAAGAATTTTTTTGTGATGGAAAATGTAACTAGTTTTAGTCTTCATAATTATCATTGTACTTGTGTCATTATATATTTCATGTATAAAGAAAAAGAAAAAAATAAGTTTTATTTTTCAAGCATGGGTTTCATGCTCAAGTCAAATTGTTAATAATTAGAGCAAGCATGATTTTCATGATTCTAGAGTTTATTGAGTCAAATAAATATTTGTCATGAGCGATTCTATTGTACTTGAGTCAAGTCCCATTTGGAATTTTGAGAGAAAGTGGAAAAATAATTTTGAGTCAAAATTGTTAATTTTGTTCCCACAAGACCAAGTCGGACCTAAAAGGGACCCATTTCACCTCTTGGATGTGTATATATTTAGTGCAGTTTGACCTCATTTGAATCCAAAAATAAAGTTTGATTTCTATGCCAAGAAGACAGAGAAAGCCAATAAATAAACTCAAGAAGAAGAGTTAAAGTCAAGAGAGAGAGCGAGGATCAAAGTAGGAAGAAGTTATGCCACATGTATAAAAAATATGCCCTAGTTTCTGTCACACGTCCAAAGTTGCTGAAGTTGCAATGGCCAAAAATTGTAGACCTAATTGTAGGGGCCTAAAATTTGAAGTTTGAGCAAGTTTAGAAGGCTTTGACTATTGTTGACTTGGGTTGACTTTGACTGGTTGGAAGATATTTGAAGGAGGGTTGACTTGGGTATTATGGGAGGTCTTAGTTTTAGATTTTGGGTCTTGGATTTCTCATTTTGATCTGATTCTATAAGAAGAAAATATTTTTTTGGGTTTTCCCCTTAAAGGTGTTTTTCCCTGACTTGGAGCCTATATCTTGTGTTCATTATCTTTTTGTGATTTTCATGGTTTATGGTTTTAGTAATTGTTTGATGGAAATAACATAATAAAAGTAATAATAAGTCAACATATCTTCACAATCAGTTATCAAGTAAAGAAAAATCGCCCTAATTGCTTCCCTATATATTTCTCAACATGGTATCATAGCTAAGGTGAGGAGAAGGTGGCTTGAAGATCACTCTTTTTGGCATAAGTAAGAAGACATTCATCAAAGATACTTTTGAAGACATCATTTGATAAGGACACAAAGAAGAGATTAAGGAAGAAGTCTCATCAATCATCTTAAAGGAAGAATCCTACATCAACTATCCATCTCTTTGTCACTGTCATTGAAAGCTCTTGGTTACTCATCATCATTTTGAAATAAACCATCATCTGTCTCTTGGAAGCTCTTTGATCATCACCCATTTTAGAAGAATTATCTATATAATCCATCAGTTAAGAAACATCAAGAATCCTGGGAACATCATCTACACTCTTGGAAGCATCATCATTCTTTTTTGAGGAAGCTTGAAGATAATATCGTACTATCTATCCTAGAATTCATCATTCTAGGACATATTTAAAGTTTTTTGGAAGTCTTGGGAGCATCATGATATTTTAAGACCTCATCATCAAGTAGGAAAATATTTTGAGTACTACATTACTTTTTATGTCTCAATATTCAAATCAAATGACCTCATTTTGTAAAGAAGGTAATAAGCTTGATGGATCAACAAGCTTTCAAGCATGGAAGAAGAGAATAGATTTGGTGCTTATAGAAAATGAAGTCATAGATTATGTTCTAGGCAAGGTTACATAACTAGAGAAGGATAAGACTCAAGAATTGGCCAAGTACATTAAAAGAGAAGTCAGGGCTCAAAGGATTCTCATTGAATCCATCAAATATCATCTTATTCCATTTGTTTTAGATTTGGGCACATCTAAAGCAATCTATGACAAATTGGGAAAACTATGTTCTGTTAGTATGAGCGGTTAAAAATATCTCTAAGGAATCAACTTTGCAAAGCAAGGTTTTATAAGGATGAAGAATTGGCCTCATATCTAATAAAGGTCTCACAGTTGAAGGATCAACTACAAGGACTTGGGGAATTTGTTTCCAATTCTCAATTAACAACTTGTATAATCAATGCTTTACCTTTAAAATGGAGTAGTTTTGCGACACACATCTGTTCAATAAAGGATACTCCAAACTTTGATGCGTTGGGGTCGTTGTGCATTCTAGAAGAGACAATATTGAAAGCCAAAGATGACACCAAACCCAATGAAAAGTCACAATCTTTTTCTTCTAGATTTAAGAAGAAGAATGTGATGTTTCGAAGGTTTAAACCTTAGTGAAATAACAACAATGACAAGAATAATAAGCTATGAGGAAAACAAGACATCTCTTAAGTACACTTTAAAAGAGATTGTCCCAAGGATCCTCAAAATAGGAAGAACAATAAGAGAAATGGAAGGAGTGGAGCTCATATAGCTGAAGAAAATGAAGAACCTGAAAAGAAGCTGAAGGATAAATATCCTAAAGATACCTATTATTTATAAAATTATCTTCTGGATCCATCACATAGTTGTAATAATTGTCGACGTGTTTCGAACCATCTAATGTGGTTCATCATCAAGATGAGATAAATGAAGACGATTGTGATTTGACAGGGGGATAAAAAGAACTAAAAAGAGATAGTTGTTAGAAAATAATAATGACTAGAAGAAGAAAAAAAGGTGAAAAAAAGGTCAAAAGTCAAAAAATAATAATGGGTAATAAATTTTGGACTTTTCTTACCCATTATTTTTTTTGAATTTTGACTTATTTTTTCAATTTTTTTAAAAATTATTTTAGCCATTATTATTTTCTAACGATTATCTCTTTTTATACCCATATCATATCAGAATTCTCTTCATCTATGTCATCCTAATGATGAACCACATTAGATGGTTCAAAACATGTTGACAATTATTGCAACTATGTGATGGATCCAAAATATAATTTTCTAAACATTTCTACTCATAGAAGCCTCCAATGAGTTATCTCTATTATTGAAGAACTCCACCACTACTATGTTTACATGCATATGTTTTCTTTGGTTAAGAAGATGGCAGTTAAAGTAGCATATGCAGTTACTAAAGAGTGTTGGTTTTTTCCAATTATGGAATCTTGGAAAGAAGCATATAAGGATTAGAGACTACATATTTAGTTGCATCTCATTGGTAGCAACCATCTAGTAAAGCAAGTATAGAAGGATTTTTATCATCTAGCACTTCACATCTCAGGCAACTACTTTTTGGCATCATGTTGTTATAGAAACAATATTCTAGCAAGAAAGGATCACAAGGATCATGGCAATAATAGAACCATCATTTTTGGAATATTATTCAATATATGGAAGAATCATGGTGACATCGCAGGAGTATATTTCCACTAAAATATTATGGAAGCAATATCAAAATTAGTCTAGAAGCTTAAAGATATGAAGAAAATTGAGTTGCAACATGAGGGCATAATTGAAGCATTTCTCATCTTAAGAAAGGGTCCTCATCAGAGACATTATCTTCAAGGAAAGAAGTAGTTTGTTCAAAAGGAGGCTAACTAGATGACAATTCGAAAGGAAGAGCTATGCATATATTCAGAAAATAACTCTTCATTAGAAAGTAGATTCATTGTTATCAGAAAGTATTGTAGCGAGAGCTATATGCACAAAAATGTTCTTGGAAGCATGAGCATGGCATGTCTTGGATATGAATGGATAAAGAAAAAATATTCCATTTGGTTGCCTAATACATAGGAGCATGAGAGATGAGCATGATTTTCATCAACATCCAATATGGTCTCTTGAATAACGTAAGAAAATAATAGCAATGATAACTTCAAAGGGAGTTGTGAAGACCTTGATGGATACAATATTGAATCTTGTTGATGTAATAGCCCTAGGTTGATTTTCCATGTAAATGGAAGGAAATTATAAAGGAAAAAATAATACAAAGGTCATGGGACATGTATTCTTGTTGGGTGTGTGTTATATTCTTTCCACGACTACCCCACGCACGAACCTACCCTATATTAGTTGGGCGAACCTCCCTATGGTTTTGTGCATGGATTTCACACATTTTTTTGGGCATGATTGTTTTATGTCCATGGTATTTTGTAGATCTAGTTAAGGGAACTATGGTTATGTTCTATTCCAAGGTTAATGGATTGGGGTTTATGGATGCTTCAACATTTATATATATGTATCGTAAAAGTGAAAGGAATATAATGAAAAATAAATCCAGTAGTCTCGGTTTTGGGATCCAAGGGAAAATCTCTGTGTATATATGTTTTATGTTTTATTCTCTCGCCATTGTTTATTTTCTTCTTTTTAGAATTCGTATGTAGGTAAGTTATGTACGGTCTTAAAACCTACATTTGGTATCAGAGTTGTTTTGGCCTCATGGGGACACTTTTGCTACTGAGTGGTTTTTCTCGGGCTTGTGGTAGATCCTGTTCAGTGGGAGATCGCACGATCAATTCTTGTGGTGAAAGAATATGGTGAGCAGTGGAAAGATAGAGATCAAGAAATTTAATGGTCAGAGTTTTGAGTCTCAAGATGGGGGATCTACTAGTGGATAAAGATTAGTGGATCATGGTAGATCTAGGTACTAAACCAACATCAATGTCAGCTGAAAGCTGGGTGAAGTTGGATTGGAAGGAAAAGAGCACAATACGATTGTGTGTCTTAGATTCAGTGTTTCTAAATGTATTAGGGAAATCTTCGACGAAGGCTTTGTGGGACAAGTTAGGGACTTTGTACCAAACTAAGTCTCTCGTGAATAAAATGTTCCTAAGGAAAAAGTTGTATAACATGAGGATGAAAGATGGAGGCTCAGTAATAGAGCATCTAACACCTTTAATACTATGGTAAGCTAGTTATTATTTGTTGATATTAAAATTTCATATGAAGATAGGTGCATAAGTTTGTTGTGTTCTCTACCAGATTCATGGGATAGCCTGGTTGTCGCAATAGTTAGTAATGCAACTGCCTTGTAATTTGATGAAATAGTCTCATCCTTGCTATCAGAGGAGATGAGACGGAAAAATATTAAGGGACATAATGGTGATTCTTTATCTGTATGAGGACGGTCCCATAACAGTAACAAAATTAATTCCTCGGGTGAGAGATATAAATCTAAAGGGAGATCTAAATCTCTAGGAAAACCTATAAAGGTGTGCTGGAAAGGTGAAAAAGAAGGACACTTTAAAAGGGATTATAAATCTAAAGCTCCTGAGAAAGGAAAGGGATCTAATGATGGTCCTTTTATAGAGGTGAAAACCACCTTAGATCAAGGTGGGGATGTGTTCTTCGCTTCTTCTTCAAGTACACATGTAGATCATGAGGCATGGTTGATTGACTCAGGTTCATCCTTTCACTTCACTCCCCATAGAGAGTAGTTTTGTGAGTATCAAAAATATGATGGTGGTAATGTCTTCTTAGGGGATGATGGGAAGGCTAGAATCATTAGTCGTGGAAAAGTCAATTTGAAGTTGCAAGGTGGAAGTATTAGAACACTTGTGGTTGTTCTGAATATTCTTGCATTGGAAAAAAATCTCATTTATGTAAGAAAGTTGGATGATGCAGGTGTAAAAACAGTGTTTGAGAAAGATACCTGTAAGATGGTTTGAGGAGCACCATTATCGACGCGAGGAGTTCATATTGGAACTTTGTACAAGCCTCAAGGTAGCACTGTTATTGATGGGTGTAACAATTCCATGGTTCTTGAAAGTGGAGAAGAAAATCTAGTGTTCTCTGGAGAAAAGACCATGTTATGGCATCAAAGGCTTGGAAATATTGGAGAGAAGGGCCTTTGAATACTTCATGGTAGTGGTATGGTAGAAGGTATGTCTAATTTCTCTCTGGATTTTGATTTCTGTGAAAATTGTGTATATGGGAAGCAGAATCGGGTGAGTTTTCCCTCTAGTGCTAAGAGAGCGAAACAGATATTAGAGATTGTGCATAGTGATGTGTTTGGACCTTTGTCGATTCCATCACTAGGTAAGTCTGTGTACTATGTATCATTTATAGATGAATTCTCGAGGAATACATGGATATATTTCATGAGGAAGAAATCTAAAGTCTTTGACAACTTTAAAGAACTTAAGGCTCTGGTGGAAAAACAAACAGAGAAGAAGATAAATGTGTTGAGGGTGGATAGTGGTGTAGCGTTTTGCAAGGAATTTGAAGAGTTATGTAAGAAGTATGGTATAGCATGGTAGAAGACTACTCCATACACACCTTAGAAAAATGGAGTTGCAGAAAAAATGAACAAGACATTGATGGAAAAGGAAAGAAGCATGCTCAGTGGTGCTAGTTTAGGATAGGAATTCTGGGCAGAGGCGATGGAGACTGCATGTTAGCTGGTAAAAAAATCACCTTCATCAGTGTTGGATGATAAGACTCCACAAGTGGTATGGACTGGTAAGAAACCTTCTCTTTCAAATTTGAGTTTATTTGGATGTGATGCATATGTACATGTTCCAAAGGAGAAAATAATAAAGTTGGATAGTAAACATGAAAGGTGCATATTTATTGGGTATAAGGATGGTTTAAAAGGTTATAGGCTTTGGAACCCAGAAACAAGAAAGGTTGTGTACAACTGAGACGTGGTGTTTAGAGAGATGAAATATGTTATTAAACATGAATTCCTATCAAATGAACCTAAGAAGATAGAGTTTGAGCTAAGGGAGGAAGAATCAGACTCTACAGCAAGAGAGGAATCAGAAGATGAAGAACCACAAACTCCAATTGTGATAAGATCAGTTCGAGAAAGAGAAGAGCCAAAAAGGTATAGTCCATCTGCTTTCTGTTCAAAATTTTCTTTATATATTACTGATGATGATCCCATAACTGTAAGGGAGGTTGTACATTCAGAGGATGGAAAACTATGGAAAGAGGCCATGGTTGATGAAATGGAATCTTTGCACAAAAATGAGGCTTGGGACAAAGAGGCAATGATGAAATCTTAGTTAGAAGTAGAGAATGCGTGGCTAAGGGGAAAGCTACAAGAAAGAGAAAGCAAGTTGGAAACTATGACCATTTAACCTTAGAGGCAATCCAGTGCAGGATACCAACAAAGTCTTATGCCTTGTATCTCAAGGAACAGTGGCTACAATTCCAAATTAAGACTTTAGTAGAGAAAAGCACTATGCCCTTCCAAGACTATAGATGATTCATTGATCTTTGTGATCAAATCACCTTGGAAGATAGAAAAAAAATGTCTGATTTTTACCTACACAACTTCGCCTTGACATATTTGAATGTGTGGGACCCAAATTCAAGACTAGAGGACTTGCAATTAATGGCACTAACATCATGGATGAATCATGAGTAGGCAAGAGCTACATAAATGAAAAAGGTAATGGAAAGAAAAGAGACAGAACCCCTTATGATCAAAGCTAAGAAATCTAATCTAATGGTTGTCATCAGCACCCACAACTTGTTTGCAAATGATCCTAATCTTGCACCTAGGTACCTTGTTGCACCAGAACAAGCAGTCACACACTTTGAAGATATTTTCAGGTTGTTAGGAGATGACAACATGCAAGATTTCCAAAGGAGATGGAACACCTTGCCTTACAACCTAAAAATCATAGAATACCATTCTCCTTAGAGAATGAGGGAGGCACTAAAAAGAATACCCATGTACAAGCAAGCTCTACAAAGACTCAAAGTCAATTGGATTGGCTTGAGACTCAATCCACCACTGCTTTTAGGAATGTTGGAAGGAAGGAAAGAGGAAGAAGAAAGAAAGCAGTGGGAAGAGATAGAGAGGAAGACAGGATTTTATTCGCAGGAAGAAGAAACTACAGCAGAAGCATGGGATTTCAGGGAGGCCACCACTGCAATGAAGGACATGGATATAGATTAAGTTGCTCAGAGAATGAAAAACACTTTCAATAGGGGGGTGATAATGAGCCTCATTATTGGGTAACTATATTGACCTTAATACACCTCCAAGCTTATTAAAATAAACTCTTCTCATAATTCCTTACATGTTTTAATTATATTTTTCTTAATGAGATGAGTAAAAGTAAGATGTTATGTCTAGTGGTCTAATGTGCATTGATTGCAGGTTTTTGAGAGAAAATCATGGAAATTTTGGCTAATTAAGGGCAGGAACTTGAATGAGACAAGGAGGAGAGATTATAGGAGATAGATCCTCCTCATTAAATCCTCACTCATTCAAATATTCCTCAATCAAATCACACTATCTCGGAGTTGCAAGCAGCCGAGTCATGGAGATCATGGGCAGCAGAGCCAGTGAAAATTAAGAACTAGTTCATCTTGATTTTGGGAGCCAAGCCTCTCAATATTTAAGGAAGTTGTTGGAGACTATAGTTGTATAAATAAGGAGTCCTGGAGACTCATTAGGATTCAGATTTTTTATGTAAGAGCACTAAGCATTTTCGAGTTCAAGTCTTGTGGCAAAACATTGTTATGTAATTTTTATGATATGATAATGAGAATGAGAATTTCCTTGATCTAGCAATGAGTTGGCTCAGAGGGCTGAAGCTCTTGGGTTAGTGCCAAACCCTAGTAGAAAAGGCTCCTCTTCTTGTACTTGTATGCTTAAGTTATTTCATAGATTAAGTGTTGAATTGATTTTAGCATTATTTCATTGCAAGTAGTGGTAGGTTGGATTACTTTCCTTCCATTTGTGCATAGCTTTGGCAATAGTTTAAAATAGGTAAAGGAATACCAAAAAGGATGATAGTAGGTGGATTTGGCCTCACTCCTCCCTTTAGGGACCATGGTTTGAGGAAAAACTCCTATTCAGCCCCAAAAAGATAGAATTCTGATTTCTTATGGAATTTAGGGTTTTCTGCTACTTAGGCCAGCATCTTTTTAGTTCTCAAGAATATGTTTTAGTTGTCATTTCTGATTTGTCTAGCATTGTATTAGATCTCATGGTGTTTCACATTATTCTGAAAGTATTTCCATGCATGGACTAGGCAACTAAATATTGAAATTTTGTTTTCTTATGTTGATTGGAAATCTTTCTTGTTTGACATGATCATGGATAAATCACAATGATGTATGTATTGCAGGAGTTTCAATAGTGTAGGAATATCTCATATCAGTAGCCCCAACCTAACCTCATCCATCCATGATCACCAAAAGCCACAAAGTCCCTCAGCCAACTCATCCTTCCATAAGAACAACTTTCTAGGCTTGTTGAGTAAATCCAACCATCTTACAAACTCTGTTTTGACCTCTAAAGAAGTCCTAGCCACTCCCTTGCCTTATTTCTCCCATCATTTGAATTTCCTAAGCCCTATACCACCTTCAAAATCACTCTTATTTCTCTTGGCCAAATCTTGTAGGAATATAGGGGATCCTATAGGAGCATTAAGACATCCTGTAGGAAGCATTAGGACATCCTATAGGACGACATGTAGTGGCTTGTTTTGAGGCCTATTTGTGGAAAAAGCATCCAAGAAGATAGGAGAAGACCCCTAATTGCCTCCCAATCCATCTTACCCTTCACCACCATATCTAACCCACCTGCTACATCATTAAGAAGATTTAGCATTCATATTTTCACAAAAAAAAAGGACAAAAAGGAAAAAAGAGCTATTGTGTTCATTCATATGCACAACAGTAAATTTTTGGTTATTTCAGATTGCATGCCTAGGACAATTAAGATTACACACATGTTAGCTTAGAATTCTTCTGAAGCAAGGTCTCTTCAAAATTCGTTAGATGAATGGTGTGTTCAAAGCATTTATTTTAGTTTTTTCTTACTGCAGTAGACAATATTTTAATTCTCCCAATTAGTGAAAAATTCCCCTTTCTTCATTAGTAATCAAACTTCTTTTGAATCAATAGAAGGCTAGTTTGAGAAACCATAGTGGTCTATCGGCAGCTCAACAGTGACAAAGAGTGGACCCATTGCATTATCTTGTGTATACAACACTATCACCTCCAAGTTTGTATGAACCTCGGGTTGATAAAGTAAAGTTGGTAGCCCGAGGAGTTGCAACATTCTTGCTGCAATACTAGTGCTCATCACTTTTTGGTGCTGTTGCTGGGGAGGTGTTTGAGTACGATTTGATTTCTTCTTTCTTTCTTCCATTTCTTATCTCTTTCATTCTACTATTAGCTTCATTTCTACAAAAGTAATTGTAAGTTGGTTTGCTTTCTTTTCCATTCTGCAAGTGAAATTTCATTCAACAATTAGTTTCCATTTAGTTTGTTATTTTAGTTATGCAATTAGTCTCAAAGTTTGAAAAACAAAACAAAACAAAAACACTTCTTTCATGCCTCATAGGAATATGGATGACTTAAGAAAATTTCTATCGAATACCCCCACCACTTCAAACAGCCAACCTTCCCTCTTCTTCAGTGGCTGTGAATTGGAGGACCCCTTAGGTGAACAACTAGAGATTTTTGAAAAGCCTACAGGGGGAGAAGAAGAAGGAGAACCCATTCCAACTGACCTAGTGGTTGAAAATAGAAATGATAGAGGAGATAGAGAAAGAAATGAGGGTGATTTTCCCAACATAGAAACCACTTTGGATGCCAAGATGAAAAACATAAGACCCTTTTCTCTTCCTCACTGTAGGTTTTAATCCCGTACAAAAGTTACCTACATACGAATTCTAAAACACAAAAAATAAACAATAGCGAGAGAATAACACATAAAACAAATATACACAGAGCTTTTCCCCTAGATCCCAAAACCAGAACTACTAGATTGATTTTTCATTATGTTCCTTTCAATGTTACAATACATATATATACATGCCAAAGCATCTAATACCATGGGCCGAAAATCATCATGCCCAAAACCATGTGCAAAAACCATGCACAAAACCATAGGTAGGTTCGCCCACCTAATATAGGGTCCCAAAAAAATTTCCCTGGGGCACTACCTCGGACCCTGTAGAGGGGGGATAATCACCCCCCTCAAACCCCCCGGTATAGGGGGGGCTGCCGCCCCCCTTATGACCCCCCGCTGCGTAATCGACACAATGAAAGGGGGGGCTTCGCCCCCCCTCTAAGCCCCCAGTTAACTAGGGTAGCTAGTCATGGAAATAATAGAACACAACTTGACATTCTCCCACTTGTTGTTTTCTTTCCACAGGGGGCAACAGGAGAGCTTAGTCATTTATCTAGCCCTGCAATGCCCATTGTTTCTCTACACCAAGAGAACTTCTCAGAGCTCACATATTTTGTCAATGCATCTACAATATTATTCAAAGTGTCCACCTTTACCAGCAACACCTTTTTTTCTTCTATCATATCCCTCACAAAGTGATACTGAACATCAATGTGCTTTGTCTTTGAATGGTAAGCAAGGTTATTTGCCAAGAAAATTGCACTTTGTCTATTCCAGTCTATTCTTATAGCTCCATGTACTAACCCCATACTTGAACACTATCTCTGTAACCAGTCTGCTTCCTTGCTTGCATGAGTGGCTGCCACGTATTCTTCCTCTATAGTTGATAGTGCCACTACAGATTGTTTCTTACTCATCCAACTGACTGCACCTCCAAATAGGTTAAACACATACCCACTTGTAGATCTTCTCTGATCCAAATCTCCAACCCAATATGCATCAACAAAGCCACAATTATCCAAAACACTGTCCAATCCTAGTCTTCCTTGGTAGCACAAACCATAATCACTAGTGCCACACAAATACCTAAAAACCTGTGTCATTGTTGTCCAATTCTCCTTCCCTAGTTTTGACATAAACCTGCTCAATACTCCCACTGCATGTGCAATGTTTGGTCTAGTACAGGCCATCACATGCATCAAGCTACTGACTGCACTTGCATATGGAACATGGGACATGTGCTCTTCCTCTTCTTGTGTCTTGGGACACTGTTCAGCAGATAACTTTACACCTACAAGAATAGGAACCTTCACTAGTTTACTATCCTGCATATTAAACCTCTGCAGTATTGTCTCAACATACTTCCTTTGGTTTAACCAGAGCTTCCACTTTTCCCGATCTCTTTTAATTTCCATGCCCAAAATATAGTTTGCAACACCAAGATCTTTCATGTCGAATTTGGAGGACAATTGGGTCTTCAAATCCTAGATAATTTCTTTGTCATTTCCAACCAACAACATATCATCCAGTTATTTCTTAACCTTCACCATAAAGCCTTTAGGTTTCTTCATGTAGATCTCCTCTTCCAAATCCTTGTGAAGATGTTGTCTTCAAATTCATCTATTCTACCTCAAAATCAAAAGAAGCAGCAACAGATAAAAGTAATCTAATAGAATCTACCTTGGCAACTAGAGAAAAAATATCACCGAAATCAATTCCTGGCACCTGGGAATAACCTTTTTCTACCAACTGATCTTTGTATTTCTCCACCTTTCCTTCTACATTTTCCTTCTTCTTGAACACCCATTTGCTGCCAATGGGTTTCCTTCCAGCCGAAAACTCGACTAGATCCCAAGCCTCATTTTTGTGCAAAGATGTCATTTCATCAACCATGGCCTCTTTCCAGAGTTTGCCATCCTCTGAATCTACTACTTCCTTCATAGTTTTGGGATCATCATCAGTAATAGATAAAGAAAAATTTGAACAGAAAGAAGATGGACTATACCTTTTCGGTTGCCTTCTTTCTCGAACTGATCTTCTCACAATCGGAGTTTGTGGCTCTTCATCTTCTGATTCCTCTTCTGCTGTAGAGTTTGATTCTTCCTCCTTTAGATCAAACCCTATCTTCCCATGTTCCTTTGGTTGGACTTCATGTTTGATAACATCTTTCACCTCTCTGAACCCCACATCTCGGTTGTACACAACCTTCCTTGTTACTGGGTTCCAAAGTTTATAAACTTTTAAACCATCCTTATACCCGATAAAGATGCACTTTTCAGATTTACTATCCAACTTTGTTCTTTTCTCCTTTGGAACATGTACATATGCATCACATCAAAATACCCTCAGATGTGAAAGAGGGGGTTTCGTACCAGTCCATATCTCTTGTGGAGTCTTATCCTCCAACACTGATGAAGGTGATATGTTGACCGGGTAACATGTAGTCTCCACCACCTATACCCAGAATTCCTGTCTTAACGCGACACCACTAAGCATGCTTCTTGCCCTTTCCATCAACATCTTGTTCATTCTTTCTGCAACTCCATTTTTCTCAGGCGTGTATGGAGTAGTCTTCTGCTTCCCTTATACAAAATTTTCACAGAAATCAAAATCTGGAGAGCTATTAGTCATACCTTCTACCATACCTTTACCATGAAGTATTTGAAGGCCGTATTTGAAGGCCTTTCTCTCCAATATGTCCAAGCCTTTTATTTCATAACATGGTCTTTTCTCCAGAGACCACTAGATTTTCTACTCCACTTTCAGGAACCATAGAACTATTGCACCCATCAAAAACAGTGCTACCTTGCAGCTTGTACAAAGTTCCAATTCTAACTCCCTGCATCAATACCAGTGCTACCTGAACCATCTTATAGGTATCTTTCTCAAACACTATTTTTACACCTGCATCATCCAGCTTACTTACAGAAATCAAATTGTTGGCTAATGCAGGAATATGCAGAACACCCGTAAGTGTTCTAATCCTTCCACCTTGCAACTTCAACTTGATTTTTCCACGACCAACAATTATAGCCTTCCTATCATCCCCAAAGAAGACATCACCACCATCATATTTCTCATACTCGGAGAACCAATCTCTATGGGGAGTGAAGTGAAAGGATGCACCTGAGTCAATCAACGATGCCTCATGATCTACATGTGCACTTGAAGAAGCCAAGTACACATCCCGACCTTCATCTGACGTGATTTTTGCATCTCTAGAAGGAGCATCATCAGATCCCTTTCCTTTGTCAAGAGCTTTAGATTTATAGTCCCTTTTGTAGTGCCCTTCTTTTCCACATTTCCAGCACACCTTTATAGGTTTTCCTGGAGATTTAGATCTCCCTCTAGATTTAGATCTCCCACTCGATGACTTATTTTTGTTTCTGTTTTGGGATTGTCCTCGTACATACAAGGCATCACCATTTGGGCTCTCCATATTTTTCTATCTCATCTCCTTCGTTAGCAAGCATGAGACTATTTCATCAAACTGCAAGGCAGTTGCATTGCTACCTATTGCAATAACTGGACTATCCCACGAATCTAGTAGAGAACACAACAAACTAATGCACTTATCTTCATCTAAAATTTTAATATCAACAAATAATAACTGACTTACCACAGTGTTAAATGCATTTAGATGCTCTGTAAACGATTCTCCATCTTTCATCCTCAGGTTATATAGATTTTTCCGTAGGAACAATTTATTCACCAGAGACTTAGATTTGTACAAATTACCTAACTTGTCCCGCAAAGCCTTCTCCGTAGCTTCCCCTAATAGATTCTTGAATACTGAATCTAAGACAAAAAATCGTATTTTTCTCTTTCCCTTTCGATCCAACTTCTTCCATTCTTCATCGGACACTCTCGTTGGTTTAGTACGTGGATAAACTAGGATCCACTAATCTTTATCCACCAACAGATACTCCATCTTGAGTTTACAAAACTCAAAACTCTGACCATTAAATTTCTCGATCTCTATCTTTCCACTCCTCACCATCTTCTTTCACCACTAGAATTGATCCCACAGATCTCCCACTGAACAAAGTATACCACAGGCCCAAGCGAAACCCCTCAGCAACAATGGTGTCCCCTTGAAGCCAAAAAAAATCTGATACCAAATGTAGGTTTTAACCCCTTACATAAATTACCTGCATATAAATTCTAAAACACAAAAATAAACAATAGAGAGAGAATAACACATAAAACAAATATACACAGACATTTTCCCCTGGATCCCAAAACTGGGACTACTAGATTTATTTTTCATTATGTTCCTTTCAATGTTACAATACATATATATACATGCCTGTTTTCATGAAAGCTATTGTCTTTTCTATCTGCTAGCTCTCTCGGATTGGCAACTATCCTAGAAACAAACAATCAAAGCAATTTGGGATTTCCTCTATGTATGATAGATAAGAGAGAGGCAAAGGAACCAACCTGGATCTTTTGCTTAACTCCTTGCTTTAACTCTCTCCCCCTTGACAGAGCTCTCAACTCGTTTCCTACTTATCCCGCTTAGAGAATACCTATAGAGACAAAGTAAGAAAACACCATCAAAGCATCTCAATCTATTATATCATAAGCATTGCAGATTCAGAAATAAAATGAACATACAACGGTATTCACAAATAACAACATTCACAAATACACAATTGTATGGAGGAAAACTTAAAGAAATTTATTAATAATAGAAGAGAGGATTACAACCCAGCTGTCTGATCTAGCATCATCCTCCCAGCATCAAAGCCCTCTTCACCTCATGAAGATCAAAATCACCCAACAATATAATGTTCCTTCTCAAAGACAAACTATCAAGCACTTCCTTACAAATTACAAAATTCCAGCCTCCAAATCTCTCAGATGAGGGATCCATTTATAGATGTCTACAAGGGTGTGAGTAATCTCTGGTTTTTTTATTAGCATCATTCCACTTGTTGTTCTTGGTTCCACTTGGAGATTTCTTGGATCTCTTACTCATCCCTGGGCGAATTCAGAGAGGCAAGTGTCATAGGAGAAGTTTCTAGAAGATTCCATGAGCATCCACTTAGCAAACTATCTCAGAAATTTGTCCATCCTCATTGATCACACCCCATAGAAGGCCTCTTTAGTATGCATCGCACCTGGCTAGTGTAGGAGTCAATATGCATCGCACCCTGACAGTGGAGCAGTCAGTATGGTCCAATTTTGGCCAATTCTGAGTTGTTTTTCAGGTGGAACTTATGGGGAATGATGTAATCAGTTGACCATGATCCTTTAGGGTATGAAACAACACTTTTAGGGGTTAAAGACCCCTGTGTGTATTGACATATAATATTTGGGTTGCAGTGCCCAAATATGTCTATAACAGTTGCCCCCTAAAGCATGAAGTCATAAATCTTCGGATGTCGGGTGAAATGCTTTATCATGAGGATCCGAGGTATTCGACTTGGAAGGTGACCTGTATAAGATACAATACAATACATCATCACAATATATTTTTCCATGATCTAGCTGAGGTAGGCATTCCCATGCTCAACTTTATAAATTCATTTTCATGTACATAGAACAGATAATCGTCTGCAGTTGCAGACTGGTGATTCTTTATATGTAGAGTCATCATCCTTTAGCTTGGATGATCATGTGTGCAGCTTCTGTGTACATTTGATGTCTTTATATTCCTGAATATATCGCAGCCCAGATGGATGAAACTAGATCTGGGGTCTTCAAACTCATTCAATCTTCACCTGATGTACAAGTTGATCCATGTGAAAAGATGTCCTGAAGTCGAACATGGATAGACATCACCTGATTACCAACCAATAATGTAAGTTGTTAACAGATGTGAGAGGAATCACTGATAATGATAATGACCCTCAAGGTACTACAGTACAATTCATGTGGTGTGAATATATGATCCGATGTCGAACACCACGCAAAATCTTTTGGTCGAAGGCCATTGATGTAAACCTGTCGCCGGAAGTGAGAAACTTGCCATTGAGGCATGCAAGCTTCAAAGTACTGAAAGGGTTGTTTCTAAGCCAACTTCTTGGATAATGAGCTGATGTCGACAAGAAGTGACCCGTCGTATGAGGACCTTAATTTATCCCACATCAACGACACGAAATGAAGCAAATGATTTTTTGGAGGTGAAAAACGTTCTGACAATACAAGGTTTAGGAACGGCGGTCATGAAAAATGGAGGGTGAAGGTATCACAATGGATGAGGCATTAACTGGATGGTGAATTATTTGAATGACTTCTCTCAAACATATCAGTGACACTGAGATGGATTGGTAGCGTTAACCCCAAAATATGGATGGTATGGAGGACCAATGGTGATACGATCGGTGAATGGAATAACCCAACCTGACTCAATCATGGTGATGGAGTGAAAGTTTCATGTTCAAGAGCGACCTGCTACCAATAAAATTCTTTAAGTTTTCCTCCCTCTTTCCCGAGTCATTGCTGACCAGTACCTCTTTATTTTTTTCAAGCTTGAGGAGGATAACATATGCTTGTTCTATAATTTTCCCTTCGGGCAAACTTATCGCTACGTTTTAGTGAGCCTAGTGATAGTGAAATTCGTTCTTGTCTGGGTGGACAAGTTTGTTGCTATTGTTTTAACAAGTTTAACAACAAGGATAATTCGGTCCTTTTCATGTTTAGAGAGTTTGAAAAGGGACGAAAAGGAAAATCCAGTAGTTCTTTTTCGTAGCATAATCCCTTAAGTCCGAAAAAGGATAAAATAATATGAAAGGGATGATTTTTCGATAACTTTAGTGAGCCGAAAAGACAAGCGCTCGAACTTTTTCATGAGATAATCCCTCAGGTCTGAAAAAGATTAAAATATACAGGATGGATGGCACTTCCAATCGCTTTAGCAAGCTGGAGAGGCCAATAGCTCAAGAATCTTTTCATATTTAACGAGTTTGAAAAAGTTTAAAGTAGACTCGTTTTTTTGAGGAACGAGTGGTGTTTGGGGTAGCTACTAGTTGTGGGTAAGCTTGGAACTTCTCAAAACATGGTGATGTGAAGAGGGTGGTTAACAGGATCACTCGTCGCAGCTGTTCCTCAAAAAGGTAAACAATTAAGTGGAAGTGTATGATTGGCTAAAAGAATGGAGGTGATGGCAGGAACACAACCAAGGCTCAAAAGGCTGATAACAGGGCAATCACAAAGGTTATTTACCGAGGGTGGATTCATTTTTTAATGAGCTTGAACCGGGAGAAACTATGCTCAGTGGTAGGTTTATTTTTTAATGAGCTTGAACCATGCGATAACATTGCTCATGGTTCGGTTCATTTTTTAATGAGCTTGAACTGTGGGATAACATATGCTCAGGGTGGTAGGTTTATTTTTTAACGAGCTTGAACCATACGACAACATTTCTCATGGCCCGGTTCATTTTTTAATGAGCTTGAACCATGGAATAACATATGCTCAACTTCTTTTTATGCGAGTTAGAAACGACAAAACTAAAAAGCTAAAAAGCTAAAAAAGACTAAAAGCTAAGGAACTACTGAGGTTAGGTAGGATAGTTTCATCAGTAGATGGACAAAACACTTCCTTTGCTTCATCTGCAGTGCAGACAAAGGTGAATGGTGTGTCAGACCAATAACCTAACCTAAGAAGTTGAAAAACTAAAAAACTAAAATCTTAAAAAGCTAAAAAATGAAATATGTTGTTTTTTGCATGCACAAAAAGGTCTGCATGCCCCCAGACATCGAGAAAAGGAGAGTCTCCAGGTAACCATATGGAAATCACTGCAGTTAAGTAGGATTGTTTTTGTCATTGGAGTCGACGAAAACTTCCTTGGCTTTGTCTATCAAATAGACAAAGGTGAATGGTGTGAGATAACACTTCCAATCACATAACCTACAGGGAAACCTATCTTTTCAGTTGGGTTCGTCTGCCTAAGCAGACCAGGGTGCATGCCCCCAATCTTTGTTACATTCACTCGACTACTTGCGGTAATTAGGTGGATGGAATGAAGGTTGAAGAGACATTCTCAACGCAAAAGGACCATTTAGGTATGATGTTTGATTTGAAGCTGTGCTCGAACTAGGAAATGAAAGCTGGTCAATAGTGACAATTTTGCCTTCATGTGGGAAACACATCACTCGAAAGAGTGTTGAGACAATAGCTTCCATGTTGTAAACATAGTCACGCCCCAGGAGTAGATTGTAATCTAATGGTCCTTGGACTACCATCATGTTCAAGTGAACGGTTTTCCTTCTCAAAGTAATCGGTAACTTAGGAAGGATCCCTAATGGTCGACTAGTTCCTTTGTTAAAGCCTAACAAATTTTGAGTAACATGCATAAGCAATGGCGAACAAAGCGCTTTCCAAGCAATTAAGGAAAGGATACTCACTGAAGCCCCTTCATCTATGATAGTGCCAAACACGATCATTTTGTGAACTTGTACTATGATCCGGAATGGTACATTAGAAGGAAGGTGGGATCTTGCTAGTCGATTCCAATCGAAGGAAACGACTAGACTGCTTGGAGGGGGTACCGAATAAATAGTTGAACTGACCCCTTGAGTAGCAGGGACTAGGGGATTCTCTTCCTGTTGTGAAGGAATGGGCAGATTTCCCCCAAGTTCATTGGACTCTGAAGTAATAAAAAGAATTTGAACGGTATCGTTCTCATTCTCTTTGGGAATGGTATCATCTGAAGGTGGACCTTCTGAAGGTAAAACTGGGTCAAGCGCCATCTCGAACTGCTGACTTTGGTCTGGTACGGACTTATAAGATTCACTCTCAGTGATAGGTGTTTCGACCGACGATTGAGTTATGTCAGTCGGATTTTCAACTAGTAAAGGACTTGGTGAGAGTTTCTTGTATGCAGGTGGAAGTTGCTGCGGTGAAGCAGGACGGTTATGCAAGATTCTCTTGGCCTCATCCAAAAAGGGGCAATAGGGAAGGGTATGGTCCCCTTCACATAGCCCACATGAAGTTTTTACCTTTCCTTTCTGTCCGTGAACTTCACTATTACTAGTTGACAGTGTGCTGTCAACATGATCACCAGAAGTTGATGACACTGGATGGTGCGAATGGGGGGACCATTCTCTCAAGATTTGAGGAATGCATGGACATTCTCGATGAAAATGGTCTCCTTTACAAATTATGCATGGATGTCTGGGTTTGGAAAGTTCAGTGTGCGGATTATCACCAGATGCTGCATGGTTTCCCCCTTGCTTAACTGACTTCTTCTTCTTCACTTTCCCTTTCTTCTTCTTCTCAGTCACTCGGTTACTAGTGTTGCTATTTTCACCAAGCAAAGAGGAAGAAGGGGAAGGAGAAACAAAAGAAGAAGAAGGCGAAGGGTCAACTTTAGTATTAACTGGTTGTTGATTCGATTGTTGAGGAATCACGGTATTTTGAATGACAGAGGTTTAGAAAAGCCAGACCAACAGACCAATTGTGATTCTTGGAAGGGACAATGTGGCCATATACGGAGCACCAATATTTCCCCAAGAAGAAATTGGACTAGGATTCCCCTCAAGAGAGAATCCATTATTGGTGGACTCCATTATACCAACCTGAGATTAATGAAGGAACTATGATGTTATTCTGAATTAAATAAATTTTAAAGACGCTTTGACACAACTTTTCTTTTTCAATTTTTAAGAATCGAGAAAAAGCTAAAGATGACTCTAGTCCCCTTCGATTTCTAGTGAGCCTGAAGTGACAAGTGCTCAGATGGACCTTTTCTTTTAAGGAGTCGAAAAGGAACAAAAGTGACTACACTGGAAATCTAGACAGAGGGATTACCAAACCAATCGCAAAACTGCAATATACACCTTGGTGATAAATTAAGGAGAAATTACCAAGGACTTATGTACGGTAATCAATCTTCCTGAATGCTGTGTTCAGTGCATTGCGATCGATAGGGCGACAGACACAGCTTCCTATGGATACAGGATATATGCCTATTGTGGTCTCCCAATATATACTCAATGGTATGGGGAGCACAAGTCCATGCTAGCACTTGTCGTATCAAAGAGGATGAATCACCCAACCTTCGATGAAAATGATAGTTACTAGATTTTACGATGCCAGAACACGTCTCTAGCCTAGACCTCTAAATGTGTTGCGTTAGGTTCCAAAGCGTTGTTAAGTTCATTGAAATTTATTTTAGAGTTGATCTTGCTTAGAAGTTTTCCTTTCAATGGTTCACCGTGTGATGTAGATGTAAAATTCCTAAATGCAATCTACAATGATAAAAAATCATTGTTTATTTTTAGCAATGAAAATCCTAGCTACTAAGGAAAGAAGATTACAGTTCTTTCAAACAAAGAGCAAAGAGCACACACTAAATGCACTTTTCCTAAATCATCTTTCGCACACAGTCTAAATGCAAATGCAAATGCATGTATTTGTTTTTCGTTCCCTTAATGTGAGGAATGCCAAAAAAGAGAACTAAGTATAGATCTGAAACATTTCACTCAAAGCGACATTTCGACAATTTCTTTTCAAAATGGAAAGGAAGACTAAACGACACTTTTCAATTTTGAATAGAAAATTCTTTCGAAACTTCAAATAACAACAAATAAAGTCAAATAAAAATAAAAAATTTCATCGACTACCTAGAGAAGTAAGATTCAACGGCACTTCTCTTTCGACACAAAAACGACAGTTACGACACTTTTTGCACCAAAACGACAGATCGATTTAAGTAACTTTTCGACAAAGGATTGTAAATGATGGACAAATACATAAATACATTTACTAATCCTTATCAATGGAGGCTAAACAATGTAATGCAAGTAGGCTTCAACAATGAGATACTGTTCATAAGCAGCAAAAAACAACTAAACAGAGCTAAAAACAAAGACAAAAAACCCCAAATTTCAAGGAGAGAAATAGGATTACTCAGTCATTGCACTTGTGCTTCATAGAAATAGGGATGCGTCGCACATGCTACACTTGGGAAGTGAGATGCATACTAGTTCACAGTGATAGACAGTGCGATGGGCCACGGAGCGCAATTGAGATGGGTTTTGGCTCAAATTTGCAGCTGATTTCAGTGAGTCAAGCTGAGCTATGATGGACAGTAAAAAGAAAAGTATAGGGGTATGATCTTGAGAGGTGATTGAGCTACCAAAAGGGCATCTAGAATGCTTGTAAGTTAGATGTTCATGTTGAGATTGCAACAAGATGATGGAGCTTAGTGAAAAGAGTCGCCTTCACTAAGTGGGCCCGCAGGCTATTTTTGGCGCAAGTCTATTTTTAGACATATGGATCATGTCTATGTTTATGGATGATTGATCAAGTTGGGAAAAATAGATGGACTTCTATTTTTGATGAAAGTGTGAGTGATCACAGTGTGAGTGATCAAAGTCTATTTTTAGACTGGCTGTCAAAAATATTAAAGTCAAATATTATTATCTCACAATAATATTTGGACTATAAACTTAATCGTATTCTCTTGGAGCACTTCAGTTTGAGCTACGGAAGTGGCACATGCAGCTGTCAGAAGGAAATTCGTTTTTCTTATGAGTCAGTTGAGTTGTTGCATGCATGACTTCAGTTAGAACTCAAGTGAGTTGAGTTTAGTGGACTGGAGGTACAGTTGATGGAGTTGTGTTCAGTTTAACTTAGTTAAACTGGTTGTAGTTAGTCTAACTGCAGATAGACTAATGATGAGTTGTTAAACTAATTATTAACTCATAATACAACTAAAGAATACATCAGTTAACTCAGTTGCATGTCAGTGCATGTTCAGTTCAACAGGGACAGGTGGTAGAGAATCAGATTGCTATCAGTTGTGACTATAGTTGTGCACCATATCTTGCACAATCAAAGGATTGAGTATGCCAATGAGTTTGCTCACGTATTTGGCCCGCATTTTAGCCTTTGCTCACGTCCAAAAAAGTGTGAGTGACTATTTTGCAGGTGAAAATGGAGTTTGGGAAGCAATTCTCATCAGTTCTTGAGCAGGTATTGAGCAGTGGAGGCAGGCAAGCAGTGGAAGAGATTTGGAGATCAGATCTGAGCTGTATTGTGTGTAACAGAGGTGGAGATACTTGTGAGAAGTATTATGCTGTGTAATGTTACATGACTCAATCATTAATATACAGATAGTGTGGGGTTTTTAGCGAGCTGCTTTCCCCGTGATACATACTGTGTTAATGTGTGAATGCTCTTGATGTTTTATTGTTATTGATGCTGCTATATTCTTGATCAACGTAGAGGAGCTTATGTATTGTGTATGTTTTCCGCATTAGTACATGATCAGGATAATCTCCATTGAATATGTGTTAAATTATTCAAAATTTCTACATGGTATCAGAGCTAGATGATTTGTAGAAAAAATTTCTACATGGTATCAGAGCTAGATAATTGTAGAAAAAGTTTCTACATGGTATCGGAGCAGCTTGATTTGTAGAAGAGATTTTTACAGGATATCAAGCGAGGGTTGATCGGAAGCAGTTGAGTTGGTTGCTGGTGGAATTCGAATTTGCAGCAGTGTTGTTGAAAATGTCTTTCAACGGATTGCAAATGTTATTCCAAAGCAAGAGCGAATTGGCGCTCAAGGATAAACTCAGTAACAATAAAGGTGAGAATGGATCTTCATCAAAGGTATCTGATGAAGAGAATTGCGCTTTGGTTGCCAAAGCAAAGAAGGGGAAGAACAATAAAGCTTCTCAGTCTGGTGCGAAAGGCAAGAAGCAGGATATGTCCAAGGTGAAGTGTTTTCACTGTCACCAGCATGGACACTATGCCACAAATTGTCCGCAGAAGAAGAAGAACAAGCAAGCTTCTGGATCTGCAGGGGGAGAGGCTTTAGCTTCTCAGTTTGAGCTTGATTTTTCATTGATCGCATGCTTGGTTTCAAGTGTGATGGGATCAGTGTGGTTCCTGGACAGTGGTGCGTCTTTTCACATGATGGGAGATAGAGATTTGTTCTCTGATCTGGAGGACAAAGATCTTGGAGTGCACATCGAGATGGGCGATGATGGTAGATACAGTGCGACCGATATCGGTACCATTTCCTTTGAGAGGGAGTCTGGTAAACCCTTTGTATTGAAGGAAGTCATGCATGTTCCAGGATTGAAGAAGAATCTCATCTCAGTGGCGATGTTAGAAGACAAGGGGTATGATGTTGTTTTCAGCGAGGGAAAGGCCTTCCTCCGCAGCAAGACAACTGGTGAGACCTGGAAGATAGGGGTTCGAGTGAGGAACCTTTATCAGTTGCATGTAGATGGATGCGCAGCAATGGCAGGCAAGGCAGAAGGATTGGTGAGCCGGGATGATGGCGAGTTGTGGCACAGGAGATTGGGTCACCTTCACCATGGAGCCTTGAAGATACTGCAGCAGATCACTACAGGGCTTCCTAAAGGCACACTTGCGCAGTCAGATCAGTGCAAGGGGTGTACTTTGGGGAAGTTTGTGAAAGCCACCTTTCACGAGAAGGATAGTCGCGCCACGACGATCCTTGAGAGAATTCACACAGACGTGTGTGGACCTTTCTCAGTTGCTTCGACAGCAAAATACAGGTATTATGTGATTTTTGTTGATGATTTCTCTCGTAAGTGCTGGATCTTCTTCATGCAGAAGAAGAGCGAGACATATTCAAAGTTCTGTGAATTCAAAGCACTGGTCGAGAAGGAGTCGGGGAAGAAGGTGAAGGCTCTTAGGAGCGATAATGGTGGTGAATACATCTCGGACGAGTTCAAGGATTTCTGCAAGGCATAAGGGATTCGTAGAGAGCTCATAGCTCCCCATAACCCACAACAGAACGGGGTAGCTGAGCGGAAGAACAGAACGATTGTGGGTGTTGCACGGGCAATGTTGCATGATCAGGGCCTACCCCTTCACTTGTGGGCGGAAGCATGCAATACAGCAATTTATGTGCAGAACCGTTGTCCTCATAGGATACTTGGCATGAGTACACCCGAGGAGGCTTATTCTGGTAAGAAGCCTGATCTTTCTCATTTGAGGATTTTTGGTGCTAACGTTTACATGCATGTGACGAAGGATGCCAGAAAGAAGTTGGAGCTGACTGCAGAGGTTGGGATATTTGTGGGGTACACTGATACGCCCCACAACTATCGTGTGTATTTGCCAGATAGTGGTAAAACTGTTGTGCGACGAGATATAAAATTTCAGGAGGAGAAAGCCATGAAGTGTTCGCTTGAGAGGGAGCTACACTTGCATGCAGATGAGGAGCTATTAGTTCCTAAGGATGAGCTTCAGGACGTGGATCAGCCACAGGACGAGGTTCATGGAGTGGAAGAGACCACTCATGCAGCGCCAACCATCAAAGGGTGAAAGCGCTTGACAGAAGCTGAGCGACTGGCTCAAGATGCAGAGAAAGTTGTAGGACCACCTACAGCCCAACGCAGGCAGAGACAGTCACCTGATAGGTACACTGGATACATGGCTCTTATGAGCAAGTGTGTTGTGACTGAGCCATCCTCTTTCGAGGAAGCTGTGGAGGATCCCGCATGGGTAGACGCCATGGTGGAAGAGTATGATTCTATTGTCAGAAACAGTGCATGGGAGATTGTTCCTAGACCGGAAGGGAAATCAGTGGTGGGTTCGAGATGGATCTACAAAGTTAAGCAGGCAGCTGACGGGAGTGTGGAGAAGTACAAGGCAAGATTTGTTGCCCGAGGCTTTTCACAGATTGAGGGGATCGATTATGAGGAGACCTTTGCACCTGTCGCAAGGTATTCTTCCATACGGACGATTCTTGCTCTCTCAGCGCAGATGGGATGGCACATTCATCAGATGGATGTGAAGACTGCGTTCCTCAACGGAGTCATTGAGGAGGAGGTGTACATTGAGCAACCCGAAGGCTTTGAAGTCTTCAGCAGCGAGTTGCATGTGTGCAGGCTCAAGAGAGCGCTGTATGGGTTGAAGCAAGCACCACGTGCTTGGTACACACGGATAGACAGCTATTTCACAGGACTTGGATTCTCCAAGAGCGAGGCGGATCCGAACCTATACCAGATTGTGGTGGAGGGTAAGTTGCTTATCATTGTACTGTATGTTGATGATTTGATTCTAACAGGTGATGAGCTGTTGATACTGTCATGCAAGAAGGATCTTGCTACAGAGTTTGAGATGAAGGACTTGGGCCTCCTTCACTATTTCCTAGGATTGGAAATATGGCAGCGCAATGGTGGACTGTTTGTTTCTCAGGGCAAGTATGCTCAGGAGATACTGGAGAAGTTCAACATGCATGGCTGCAAGCCTGTTGATACTCCTCTTCCTGGAGGTTGGAGGAAGGAGGATGCCACTTCGGGAGAAGAAGTGGATGCCACTGTTTATCGACGGTTGGTGGGGTCGCTGATGTATTTGGTCAATACACGACCTGATATATGCTATGCAGTTAACCAGCTTTCACAAGCTATGGTTAAGCCTACCAAGCTCTTCTGGAAGGCGGGCAAGCATGTATTGCGCTACTTGAGAGGCACATTGGGATATGGTTTGTGGTACAGACAGGAGGATGAGGTGAAGCTATGTGGCTTCACGGATGCAGATTGGGCAGGGAGCCCAACAGACAGAAAGAGCACATCAGGAGGGGTCTTCAGTATCGGATCGACAGCAGTTTCTTGGTACAGCAGGAAGCAGAGATCCGTGGCACTCAGTTCAGCGGAGGCCGAGTATATGGCAGCAAGTTTGGCTGCATGCGAGGCTATATGGATGAGGAAGATCCTGGTTGGTTTGTTCGGTTCTCATTTGGATCCTACTGTGATTTACTGTGATAACCAGAGTTGCATTAAACTCTCGGCTAATCCTGTATTTCATGATAGATCTAAACATATTGACATCAGGTACGATCATATCAGAGATTGTGTGCAGCGGAGGATCATGTTACTTTTGTACATTCCAACGGAGGATCAGGATGCTGATATTCTGACGAAGGCTCTCACCAGCAGAAAATTCAAGTACCACCGAGGCAGGATAGGGGTTGCTGATAATCCATATCTTGTCGAGAGGGAGTGTTGAGATTGCAACAAGATGATGGAGCTTAGTGAAAAGAGTCGCCTTCACTAGGTGGGCCCGCAGGCTATTTTTGGCGCAAGTCTATTTTTAGACTATGTCTATTTTTAGACATATGGATCATGTCTATGTTTATGGATGATTGATCAAGTTGGGAAAAATAGATGGACTTCTATTTTTGATGAAAGTGTGAGTGATCACAGTGTGAGTGATCAAAGTCTATTTTTAGACTGGCTGTCAAAAATAGAAAAGTCAAATATTATTATCTCACAATAATATTTGGACTATAAACTTAATCTTATTCTCTTGGAGCACTTCAGTTTGAGCTACGGAAGTGGCACATGCAGCTGTCAGAAGGAAATTCGTTTTTCTTATGAGTCAGTTGAGTTGTTGCATGCATGACTTCAGTTAGAACTCAAGTGAGTTGAGTTTAGTGGACTGGAGGTACAGTTGATGGAGTTGTGTTCAGTTTAACTTAGTTAAACTGGTTGTAGTTAGTCTAACTGCAGATAGACTAATGATGAGTTGTTAAACTAATTATTAACTCATAATACAACTAAAGAATACATCAGTTAACTCAGTTGCATGTCAGTGCATGTTCAGTTCAACAGGGACAGGTGGTAGAGAATCAGATTGCTATCAGTTGTGACTATAGTTGTGCACCAGATCTTGCACAATCAAAGGATTGAGTATGCCAATGAGTTTGCTCACGTATTTGGCCCACATTTTAGCCTTTGCTCACGTCCAACAAAGTGTGAGTGACTATTTTGCAGGTGAAAATCGAGTTTGGGAAGCAATTCTCATCAGTTCTTGAGCAGGTATTGAGTAGTGGAGGCAGGCAAGCAGTGGAAGAGATTTGGAGATCAGATCTGAGCTGTATTGTGTGTAACAGAGGTGGATATACTTGTGAGAAGTATTATGCTCTGTAATGTTACATGACTCAATCATTAATATACAGATAGTGTGGGGTTTTTAGCGAGCTGCTTTCCCCATGATACATACTGTGTTAATGTGTGAATGCTCTTGATGTTTTATTGTTATTGATGCTGCTATATTCTTGATCAACGTAGAGGAGCTTATGTATTGTGTATGTTTTCCGCATTAGTACATGATCAGGATAATCTCCATTGAATATGTGTTAAATTATTCAAAATTTCTACAGTTCAATTCATAAACTAAAATAGAGATTGACTGAAGCAGCATTCATCTACTTTTCCATTGTAGAGCAAGAGAAATTCGAAGGTTATTTGGCTAACTTCAATCTTTGTCTATAGTTTATAAAGCAAAAAACAAAAACAAACAAACAAACTATTTGCTCCCCAGCGGAGTCACCATTTTGTTTCTCGGAAAACTAGTTTCTTTTCGATCTATTAGCCCTCTAGGATTGGCAGCTATCCTAGAAACAAACAATCAAAGCAATTTGGGATTTCCTCTATGTATGATAGATAACGGAGAGGTAAAGTAACCAACCTGGATCTTCCGCTTGACTCCTTGCTTGAACTCTCTCCCCCTCGACAGAGCTTGCAACTCCTTTCCTACTTATCCCGCTTAGAGAATACCTGTAGAGTCAAAGTAAAAGAACACCATCAAAGAATCTCGATCTATTATATCATAAGCATTGTAGAATTAGAAATACAATGAACATACAATGGCATTCACAAATAACAACATTCACAAATACACAATTGTATGGAGGAAAACTCAAAGAACTTTATTAATAATAGAAGAGAGGATTACAACCCATCTGTCTGATCCAGCATCATCCTCCCAGCATCAAAGCCCTCTTCACCTCATGAGGAGCAAAATCACCCAACAATACAATTTTCCTTCTCAAAGACAAATTATCAGCACTTCCTTACAAATTACAAAATTCCAGCCTCCAAATCTCTCAGATGAGGGATCCATTTATAGATGTCTGTAAGGGTGTGAGTCATCTCTGGGTTTTTGATTAGTGTCATTCCACTTATTGTTCTTGGTTCCACTTGGAGATTTCTTGGATCTCTTACTCATCCCTGGGCAAATTCAGAGAGGGAAGTGTCATAAGAGAAGTTACTAGAAGATTCCATGAGCATCCACTTAGCAAAATGTCTCAGACATTTGTCCATCCTCACTCATCGCACCCCACAGAAGGCCTCTTCAGTATGCATCGTACCTGGCTAGTGTAGAAGTTAGTATGCATCATAGCTTGATAGTGGAGCAGTCAGTATGGTCCAGTTTTGGCTAGTTCTGAGTGGTTTTTTAGGTGGAACTTCTCGGGAATGATGTAATCAGTTGACCATGATCCTTTAGGGTATGAAACAACACTTTTAGGGGTTAAAGAGCCCTTGATTTATCAACATATAAGATTGGGGTTACAGTTCCCAAATATGTCCATAACAATGCCGAAGAATCCAATACCATGGACCGAAAACCATCGCGCCCAAAACCATGTGTGAAAACCATGCACAAAACCATAGGTAGGTTCAGCCACCTAATATCGGGTCCCAAAAATTTTTCCTTGGGGTGCTGCCTCAGACCCTATAGAGGGGGGCTAACCACCCCCCTAAAACCCCTCATACAGGGGGGGCTATCGGCCCCCTTGTGACCCCACGCCGTGCAATCGGTGCAACGAAAGGGAGGGCTCTGCACCCCTCTAACCCCTTGGTTAACTAGGGTATCTAGTCATGGAAAGAATATAACACAACCCAACAGTCACTTCCATGGCCTGACCTCAAAGGATCCATATACATTCTTGTTTGAGTTCGTTGTCATATGCAGAACTTATGATTACACCACTAATGATCAGAAATTGAAATCATTCCCATCCATTCTCAAGGATGAAACTTTGTGCTAGTTCATGGGATTACCTGGGGATAGCACCACCACCTGGGATCAGATGCAGTAGGCCTTCAACAACAAGTATCGGGACTATTGTAGGTCCAAAGACACTAAAGAGGAAAATTTTAGAATGACCTTGGGGCACGACGAATCCTTATAGGATTATGAGGAAAGATTCCAGCTTAGCTACAAAAGGGCCAGGTGCACACTTGATCCTGAGTTACTAAAGCTAGTCCTACTCAAGGGGTTAGGGAATATCTTCTGGATACCCTAAACCTACTAGTAGGAGGGGAAATCTACCAGCTACCCTATGAATATATCAAGAATGTCTTTAAGAACCATTCTAGGGAAGCTAGGAAAAAGGGTAGGGGTAGTCAACCAATGGCCAACTCATCCTCTTCCAACTCATCCATAAAAGGTGAAATTGGAAATATGCTGGAAGATTTCAAGAGTGAAATGCTGCAAACCCTTGCCCTATAGATGGACACTATGCACATCAAGAGAAAGTAGGAGGAAGCAGAGAGATCATTATCCATCTTGTGCCCTAGATGCACAAGGAGGCACCCTAGGAATGAATTTCCATTAAACCTTATAGAAATTTGCTCGGTCTGTGAAGAAAAACACTCCATAAATAAGTTCCCTTCTCTACCTGGACTAAAAGATGTGTATTAGGGAACTGAAGGGGTGACTGAATAAGTCTACTACATAAATCAAAGGAGACCTCATGGGCCTCAACTGTACCAACAGGGCATGCAAGGGTCATCCTACTCATATTACAATCCTAACCAAAATACATTCATTCCCACTTGGGGGCACCCTAATCATCCCTCCTGGTCTACACCTTCTCCTTGGTCTTTTGCACCTCAATACCATTCCCAGCCAACCAACCAACCAACCATTTCAGCCATATACTCCTAGGGCTGGAGGCCCCCATACAACAATGCTCCAACTTTATTGCCTTCACCTCTTACTCAACCACATCTCTTACACCATGCTCCATCTAAACAACCTCAGATGCTTGCCCAACCAAATCTAAACCCGAGCAATAGACAGGCATAACAAGTATACAATGGAGAGACATCCTACCCTTCTTATGCTGTGGAAAATCAAGAAATCAACCTAAGGTCTGGGAGAGTACTCCCTAACAACCAACCTCCATCTCCACCTAGGGAGAGTGAGGAGAAAATAGAGGAAAGTATGCTTAGAGTGAATCCACCACCCTTTCTTGAAATATTAACTCATCTAGTCTAGCCTACCCTAGAAGAGAATGAACTTCTGGGTGAATTGAAAAATCTATGTGTCAAAATTCCACTTCTCCAAGCCATTAAGGATGTACCTATTTACAACAAATTGATTAAAGAGAAGTGTTTCAAACATCCAGGGAGGTGAAAAAGGGACACCCCTACAATCAATGTCATTGGATAGCTATCCGACTTAATGTTAGGGCAGGTAATTTTCCCAAAGTATTTAGACCCTGGAAGCCCTGTAGTAGATGTGCACATCAATGGCACCATTGTCCTACAGACCTTGATTGATCTTGGGGCTGCCACTAATGTAATGACTAAGGACACCATGCTTAAGCTAAATCTCTAGGGTTCATTAAGAAATAACACAACAGTCTTGCATCTTGTAGACCATTCTACAGTAGTCCTTGAGGGGATTATTGAGGATGTGATGGTCTCCATTGACTCCTGGGAGTATCCTGTAGACTTCCTAGTTCCCCAGCCTAAGGCCAAGCTTAATGGTTATCCTCTCATACATGGGAGACCTTGGTTAGACACTACTGATGCCTACATCAGCTGCAGGGCTAGAAACATGACGATAAAAAATGGGTATTTGTCTAAGCAGTTGGTCTTGTACCCTCCTACTATTATCTACCTTTACGGCTAGAAGAGGAGGAAGAAGATGAAGTCTACTAAGCCCAACTCTATACTCTAGAAACTACCATGGGAGGAGGACAGTCGGATGAAGATGATTTGATTGAACACATACTCCAAAATCCAACTCCCAACACCTTGTCAAGAACTATTAAAGGAAACCAAGAGAAATCGTCATATTGATCTATGCTTAGCTAATTCAAATCCTACTCATGTCAAGACAATAGAATTTGGCCCTAAAATAACTTTGAAGTTCAACGCCTCTCTTTCCGTACACCAAGAAGAAGAGTTGCGCAACATGCTAAGCGAACATCTGGATGCCTTTGCTTGGAGTTACAAAGAAATGAAGGGAGTGCACCCCTCAGTGTGTAATCACCACACTTATATCAAATAAGGTTCCAAACCAGTCCAACAACCCGAAAGGAGAATGAATCTAGCTATCTAGGTTATAGTCAAAGAACTGCAAAAGTTGTTGGATGCAAGATTCATTTACCCTATCTTAGATAGTGAGTGGGTTTCTCCTTTGGTGTTAGTTCCAAAGAAAAATTGGAAGTGGAGGATTTGTGTTGATTACAAGGAGTTAAAAAAAGCAACAAAGAAGGGTCATTCCCCTCTACCTTTCATTGACCACGTGTTAGATGGCCTGGCAAGGAATTTTTTTTTCTATTTCTTAGATGGGTTCAATGGGTACAATCAAATCCAAATTAACCCAGAGGACTAGGACAAAACGACCTTCACCTGCCCTTGGGGTATTTTCGCATATAGGGTCCTTCCTTTTGGTCTATGCAATGCCCTTGCCACTTTCTAGAGGGAAGTCTTGAGTATCTTTGCTAAGCTAGTCCATTATGCAATGGAAATTTATATGGATGATTTTACACCCTATGGGTGTGATTTCCAGGAGGCACTCTCCAAATTGGGTAAGGTGTTGAACAAATGCATTGAAATGAACTTGTCCCTTATTCTAGAAAAATGTGAGTTCTTGATGACTACAGGGACTGTTTTAGGTCATTCAATATCCCATAAAGGACTGCAGGTGGACCCAAATAAGGTAGCCATCATCCAAAGGGTCCCACCTCCATAAAAACAGAGGGATGTCAGAATTTTTCTAGGTTTTGATGGATACTATAGGAGATTTATAAAATACTTCAAGAAATTAACTTCTCATGTATTTGGGTTATTGGCCAAAGGCTCTGAATTTCTATTATCAGAAAGCTGTCAAGAGGCCTTGGACACCCTAAAGGACAAGTTGACTACTGCATCTATTCTTCGAGGCACAAATTGGGCTCTTCCTTTCCATATACATGTCGATTACTCTCACAAAGGCACAGGAGCAGCGCTAGGCCAGATAGATGACAAGCTACCTTATGCCATTTACTTCATCAGTAAGAATATGTCAAAAGATGAACTGAACTACACAGTGACTAAAAAGGAATTCCTAGTTGTTGTGCATTCATTGAACAAATTTAGGAATTACATTACAGGTTACCAAACATTTGTACATACTGACCATGCTGCAATTAAATACTTGAGGAATATACTTGATGTAAATGCCCGGATTATTATATGGTTACTTTTATTGCAACAATTTGATTTAGCTATTTTTGCTATGCTTGGTAAGGAGAATGTTGTTGCAGATTTATTATCTAGATTGACTTTTCCTGCAGGGGAGGAAGGAATGGTTGATGATCAATTACCAATCAACACTTATTTTTCCATTTTAGTTCTCTCTCCATGGTTTGCTGACATAGAAAATTACTTGGTGTTTGCACAGTTTCCACCAAATTTGTCCTGCAAGGAAAAGATAAAGATTGTAAGGAAGGGCACCCCATTCACTTGCATTGGGGGCAACCTCTTCAAACTAGGCCCGGATCAAATTCTGAGAAGATGTGTCAGGGAGAAGGAAGTCTTTAACATCCTTTTGACCTATCATGATGGGCCTTGTGGAGGTCACTTTGCGGCCAAAAGAATAACATTCAAGGTACTAAAAGTTGGTTATTACTGGCCCAATCTTCACCAAGATGTGAGGAGGTATACTAGTTAGTGTGATCAGTGCCAAAGGATGGGGAAACTGACCCCAAGGGATGAAATGCCACTGCAACCTCAAGTGACTTTCAATCCATTTGACAAGTGGGGAATGTATTTCGTTGGACCAATTGACCCTCCATCTAGGAAAACGTAGTACATAATTGTTTGCATTGACTGATTAACCAAGTGGGCTAAAGGCAAGGCCATTAAAGCAACAACATAAGAGAAAGTGGTTGAATTCTTAAGGGATAATGTCTTTTATAAGTTTGGGTACCCTAGAGAATTGGTCACTGATCAACGCAGTCTATTTACATCTCACATGTTGAAAATTTGTTAATCCAACACAAGATCAAGCATAAAACATCCAGTCCTTACCACCCAAAAGCTAATGGGAAAGTGGAGGTAACCAACAGAGCGCTAGAAGGAATTCTGACCAAAGTGATTAGTAGCAACAGAAAGGATTGGGTAGATAGATTAGTTGAGGCCACTTGGGCCTACAATACAACCTGGAAGACCACCACTGGATTCACTCCTTATGAGTTGGTCTATGGGAAGAAGGCTCTGTTGTCCATTGAATTTGAATACAACACCTTAAAGATGGCAGCACAATTGGATCTAGATCTCACTAGGGCACAACAAGAAAGATTGCTTGAACTGAATGGGTTAGATGAATTTAGGATGCAAGCCCTCCTGCACACAGAGGTGACTCAAGTTCAAAGGAAGATTTGGCATGACAAGAACATAAAGGACAAATAGTTTTAAGAAGGTGATTGGGCTTTGTTGTATGATTCCAAGTACAAGGATTTTAAAGGCAAGTTAAGGAATAGATGGTTAGGGCATTATGTCATAGAAAAATGTCATGATAATGGTTCGGTACATATAAGAACCATTAATGTAGAGGCTATCCCTTTACTTGTCAATGAGTAGAGATTGAAGGTCTACAAGAAACCCTTGTCAAGGCAAGAATTCATAAATCACATTAAAAAGACAGTGATGGTGGTAGAGCAAGTATCAGCTTCCACCCCATCAAGTCCCTGAAAAAAGAGAAAAGAAAAAAGAAAAAAAAAGAGAAAAAAGAAGAAAAGATAAAGAGAATCAGGTGAAAACCTCCATGACGCACTTGAGTCCCATTATTGGGTTTAAAACCTCTTGAGGCGGCCCAATGGTGTTGAGAAAAAAAATCTCTGGGTGAAAACCTCTTTTGAGGCACCCAGGGCAGGCAACTAGGATGAAAACCTCCTTGGAGGTAGACTAGTTGTTTTTCAAAAAACAAAAATGAGAGAAAAGGAATTTTTTTTGAAAATGTTGTTTGCAGGTCAGCAGGAGGAGGGTCAATGCAACTTGAGAGGAACAGAAGGACCTACACAATCCATATTTTAATTCCTCCATCTCATATTCTTCATTATTCCATCAATCCTTCCATTTATGAACTCCTCCAGCTCAGTTTACACAGGCTCTGTGTTTTCTACAAGATTCCCAGAAAACCTACAGGAGTTTCCTGTAGGAATTATAGTGGCTTTGAAATCCCAAGAAAAGTGATCCTAGAGCAAGGGAATGACAAGCATGTGTCAAAAAAAAAAATATTCACTCCACCACATCATCACCATGCATTTCAACTCCATGTTACCCATGCATCCATACAATAAGTCAATTCAATATATATATATATATATATATATAGTTTTCAAAGAAAAAAAAAAGAGAAGAGGGTGAGAACAGAGGACAGAGGGACAATACCTGAAGGCTATACCTCTCACCAACAATTCACTAGAACCCTTCTCTAGTCATGTCAACAATCCTCATGCTCCAAAAGTGAAAAAATTATGAAAATTTAGGTGAGAGGCAGCTACAAGACATCTTGTAGGTTTCCTGTAGGAAATCCTGTAGTAGCCTATCCCACAAAGGAAACTTCACAAGGTTGTAGCCATCTTCAGCACAAAGATTCCAAGGTTAAGGAAGCTCCTCCAGAGATCAGCAACAACAGCAAGATCACCAACATCACTCTCCAACACCTGCACATCAAAGGAAACAAGCATCAAAAGAGGCCAATACACAAAAATTATGCAACAAATACACAACACAAGGACATCATCCAACAAGCATCATCATCAAAGAATCTTACCCACAGGTATGTCATCTTAATCATGCTCTTTCGTTAGCACGATATGATAAAAAATGTAGGATTATGTAAGAGTTGGTTCTATAAGAAAAGGTGGCCAGTTAACTTGGCCACCTTCGGCTAGTTGACGAGGAGAAAACAATTAGACCACTCGACATGTGGTAGCAGTCAAATTAGAAGAAAAAGGAGATATGGCCAAAAAAGGTTAAGTTACAGAGGAATGAAGTGGGAGATGATTACGAGATAAGGTGGAATGATGGACTGATAGTGGGACCAACGGTCCAAAAGGAGGTTCTCGTACTTAGACAACCAGCACACCATCTTAGACGATCATCCATATAAGGAAAGAAAACATTGATTCCCACACTAAAAGAGTATAAGAAATATCACAAATTCATCGAAAAGAGGTTGCCTCGGCCTTCTTGAAGCAACACCTACAGGAGATGGTTATCATTTTTTAGCGTAGGAGACCTACAGGATCCTACAGGAAAACCTACAGGATCCTACAAGAAAACCTATAGGATACAAAGCAGTCAATCTACAGGATTATTAGTGGGTACTAAGGGAGGAGAAATCAAAGGTTGTCCTCAACAAGACATAACCAGTGAGGTAGGAGCTGTACCTTCCATGTTTTCCAGTTAAAAATAAGAAAAATCCTCCATTTGATTAAGGAAGTTGCAGTCTAGGAGAATTAAATTGTAGAGTTAACATTTAAATCTCTCTCAAACCCATAATTCTTGAATTATATCCATACAAGCCTCCACAATTACCAGGGAAAGATGATAGGGGGTTTTAACAAGAGAGAACCCACAAACATAGTGATAATTCACCAACATCCTCTTGTAGTAGAAGTTTTCACAAGGCACCAATGGATGAGGTTCTTTGAGAGGATGAGAGGATATGATGATGAGGTGGCTAGGGAATTTTATCTCCCACTCATACCCCTCACTAGGACGCAAGCCACTGTTGCGGTGAAAGGCCTATCAGTAGTAATCACCCCTGAAGTTATAAGCATAATCACCACACTCCTTTTAGGGTTACCTTGGAGAAAAGAAGATAAGGGTAAAAACACCCTTGCAAAGAAGAAATTCTTTTTGGAAGGGGAGGAGGAAATGGAAGAAAAAAATGGGGTCTGAAGAGAAAGCATTCCATGCCCTTGGAATGAAGTTAGTTACCGCCTCATTAAATATATATCATGTGAAGGGAGATATAGTGTGGTGTATGGATACCACTTCAGACTCCTCCAAGAACTGAGATTTGGAGCAGACACACCTCCTGAAAACATATTAAGTATACCTTACTTTCCTCTTCAATCAATGATAGATATGAGCATCAAAGTGCAAGAGGGAAAACATCAACAACTAGCCCATCATGGGTTGATCAAACTTCTCCTAGAAGATGCTTTATAAAACCTAAGAATCCCTATTACATGGATAGCTTTTAGAGACATGTAGGAAGAGGGATAAATTCAAGCTCTTGAATATGACAAAAGCCCCATTGTTAGTGAGGGGGATGAAGAAATAGAAGGAAGAAATGAAGAGGAAACAGAGGAGGAAAAAGAGGAAGAAAAGGAGGATGAAAATGAAGAAGAGACAGAAGAAGAAACAAAAGAAGAGACAAATGAGCAGAGTGAGGAACTAGAGGAAGAAGGGAAGGAGAAAGGAAAGGATGAGAAGGAGAATGGAAAAGAGGAAACATAACAGAAGGAAGAAGAGAGGTCTACAACTCAAGGAAAAGAAGGGGAAGAATCACCAAAGGTATCTCCAGAACCCATAGAGAAAGAGGCAATCACAGCTCTTACTGCCCTAAGTACACATATCAAGTCAAAAGGGAAGAGACAAAGACAAAAACCACTATACTTTAGGACAAGAAAGAGAACAAGGATTAGGCAAGGAAGACCTCAAACACCCACCAAAGCTCCTATTTTCATTGAATGCTCACCAAAGCAGCAAGAGAAGATAGCTCCTCTAGAGAAAAATCAAGGAGAAGTATCATCAGGACAAGCCTCTCCCAAATCTCCTATAACTTGTGTTAGGATGCCTGTCACAAGGTCTGGCTCATCAGAGGGAAAAGGTCTCCTATAGGAGACACAAAAAGACCTACAGGAAGCATAAGCCATCCTACAGGAAACTCTGTTAAACCTATAGGAAACTCAGAAAATAGACCAAGAAGGTATCAGTTAGCAAGAAACAAAGAAGGAAGACCTAGAACTAAGAGAACCTAGTCCACAACACAACCTCAATTCTTACTATAGGTTCAATGAAGGGGGCAGGGTCATTCCACAAAAGTTTTTCAACCCCTTATTCTTTGAACTTGAAAAATAAAGGGAAAGAACACACAAGTGGATGTAAATTGCCAAATCAAAGGGAGTGGAGGATATAGGCCACATGGAGGACAAATTGAAAGAGATGGGAAGAGAACTGAGTAGCATAAGGGACAAAGAGGTAATGATGAAAGCTCACTTAGAAGCAAAGAATGCATGGCTAAGGGGAAAAATACAAGAAAGGGAAAGAAAGTTGGAAAATATGGCCAATTTATCCTTAGAGGCAATCCACTGTAGGATGCCAGCAAAGTATTAGGCCTTGTATCTCAAGGAACAATGGCTACAATTCCAAATTAAGACTTTAGCAGACAAAGGCACTATGCCCTTCCAAGGATGTAGACAATTAATTGATCTTTGTGATCAAAGCACCTTGGAAGATAGAGCAAAAATGTCTGAGTTTTACCTACACAACTTGGTCTTGACATATTTGAATGTGTGGGACCCAAATTCAAAATTAGGGGACTTTCAGTTGATGGCCCTAGCATCATGGATGAATCATGAGGAGGCAAGAGCTATAGAAATGAAAAAGGTAATGGAGAGAGAAGAGACAAAACCCCTTATGATCAGAGCTGAGAAATCTAATCTAATGGATGTCATTATCATCCATAAAATTATTTCAAATGATCTTAATCTTGCACCTAGGTACCTTGCTGCATAAGAGCAAGTAGTCACACACTTTGAAGGTATGTTCAGGTTTCTAGGACATGACAGCATGCAAGCTTGCCAAAGGAGATGGAACACCTTTCCTTACAGCCTGAAAATCAGAGAATACCATTCTCCTCAGAGAATACCATTCTCCTCAGAGAATGAGGGAGGCACTAAATAGAACACCCATTTACACGTAAGCTCTACAAAGACTCAAAGTCAATTGGATTTTATTGAGACTCAGTCCACCACTGCTTTTAGGAATGGTGGAAGGAGGGAAAGAAGAAGAAGAAAGAAAGCAGTGGGAAGATATAGAGAGGAAGGCAAGATTTTATTTACAGGAAGAATAAACTACAGTAGAAGCATGGGATGTCAGGGAGGCCACCAAAGCAATGAAGGACATGGATATAGATTAAGTTTCTCAGAGGATGAGAAACACTTTCAGTAGGGGGTGATGATGAGCCTCATTATTGGGTAACTATATGGACCTAATACACCTCCAAACTTATTAAAATAAACTCTTCTCATAATTCCTTACATGTTTTAATTATATTTTGCTTAATGAGATGAGTAAAAGTAAGATGTTATGTCTAGTGGTATAATGTGCATTGATTGTAGGTTTTTGAGAGAAAATCATGGCAATTTTGGCTAATTAAGGGCAGGAACTTGAATGAGACAAGGAGGAGATATTATAGGAGATAGATCCTCCTCATTAAATCCTCACTCACTCGAATATTCCTCAATCAAATCACACTAGCTCAGAGTTGCAAGCAGTCAAGTCATGGAGATCATGGGTAGTCGAGCCAGTGACAGTTAAGAACCAGTTCATATTGAGTTTGGGAGCCAAGCCTCCCTATATTTAAGTAATTTGTTGGAGACTTCAGTTGTATAAATAAGGAGGCCTAGAGCCTCATTAGGATTCAGATTGTTTATGTAAGAGCACTAAGCATTTTCAAGTTCAAGTCTTGTGGCAAAACATTATTATGTAATTTTTCTGATATGATAATGAGAATGAGAATTTCCTTGATCCAACACTGAGATGACTTAGAGGGCTGAAGCTCTTGGGTTAGGGCCCAACCCTAGCAGTAAAATCTCCTATTCTTCTACTTGTATGCTTAAGTTATTTCATAGATTATGTGTTGAATTGATTTTATCATTGTTTCATTGCAAGTAGTGATAAGTTGGATTAGTTTTCTTCCATTTGTGAATAGCTTTAGCAGTAGTTTTAGAGAGGTAAAGGAATACCAAAAAGGCTGATAACAGGTGGATTTGGCCTCACTCCTCCCTTCAGGGACCATGGTTTGAGGAAAAACTCCTATTCAGCCCCAAAAAGACAGAATTTTGATTTCTTATGGAATTTAGGGTTTTATGCTACTTAGGCCAGCATCTTTTCAGTTCTCAAGAATAGGTTTTAGTTGTCATTTTTGATATCTCCAACTTTGTTTTAGATGTCATGGTGTTTCACAATATTCTGCAAGTATTTCCATGCATGAACTAGGAAACTAAATAATGAAATTTTGTTTTCTTAAGTTGATTGGAAATCTTTCTTGTTTGACATGATTCATGGATAAATGGCAGCGATATATGTATTGCAAGAGTTTCAATAGTGTAGGAAGATCTCATGCCAGTAGCCCCAGCCTAACCTTATCCATCCATGATCACCAAAAGCCACTAAGTCCCTCAACCAATTCATCATTCCATAAGAACAACTTTCTAGGCTTGTTGAGCAAATCCAACCATCTTACAAACTCTATTTTGAACTTTGAAGAAGTCCTAGCCACTCCCTTGCCTTATTTCTTCCATCATTCACCTTCCCTAAGCCCTATAACACCTTCCAAATAACTCCTATTTCTCTCGGCCAAATTCTATAGGAATACAGGGTGTCCTGTATGAGCATTAAGACATCATGTAACAAGAATTAGGACATCCTGTAGGACGACCTGTAGTGGCATGGTTTGAGGCTGATTTGTGGAAAAAGCATACAAGAAGATAGAAGAAGACCCCTACTTTCCTCCCAAGCCATCTTACCCTTCACCACCATCCCTAACCCACCTTCTACATCACCAAGAATATTTAGCATTCATATTTTCACAAAAAAAGGGCAAAATTCTCCCAATTAGTGCAAAATTCCCCTTTCTTCATTGGTAATCAAACTTCTTCTGAATCAATAGAAGGTTGGTTTGATAAACCATAGTGGTCTATCGCCAGCTCAGCAGTGACAAAGAGTGGACCCATTGCATCTACTTGTGTATACAACACTGTCACCTCCAAGTTTGTACGAACCTCAGGTTGATAAAGTAAAGTTGGTAGCCCCAGGAGTTGCAGCATTCTTGCTGCAATACTGGTGCTCATCAACATGTAGTGGGAGTATTGAGCATGTTTATGTCCAAACCGGGGAAGGAGCATTGGACAATAGTGAAGCAAGTTTTTAGGTATTTGCATGGCACTAGTGATTATGGTTTTTGCTATCAAGAAAGACCAGGATTGGATAGAGTTTTGGACATTTATGGCTTTGTTGACGAAGACTGAGCTGGAGATTTTGATCAGAGAAGATCTACAAGTGGGTATGTGTTTAACCTATTTGGAGATGCAGTCAGTTGGATGAGTAAGAAATAGTTTGTAGTGGCCCTTTCAGGTACAAAGGCAGAATACATGACAGCCACTCATGCAAGCAAGGAATCAGTTTGGTTGTAGAGATTGTGTTAAACTATGGGGTTAGTAAAATGAGATATAAGGATAAACTGTGACAGCCAAAGTGAAATTTTCTTAGCAAAGAGCCCTTTCTTATCATTCAAAGAAAAAGCACATTGATGTTCAATATCACTTTGTGATGGATATGGTTGAGGACAAAAACGTGTTTATGGTAAAGGTGGACACTTTGAAGAAGACTGCAGATGCATTGACAAAGTCTATGAGCATTGAGCAATTCTCTTGGTGTAGAGAAAGAATGGGCGTTGGATCAATGACTAAGCTCTCCTATTGAAAGGAAAAAACAAGTGGGAGAATGTTGGGTGTGCGTTATATTCTTTCCATGACTACCCCATGCATTGGGGGGGTGGTAGCCCCCTTGCACATGGTCTGGGGTAGCGCCCCGGGAATTTTGTTTGGGCCCTATATGAGGTGGGCCAACCTACCTATGGTTTTGTGCATGGATTTCACACATGGTTTTGGGTATGATGGTTTTTTTTCCATGGCATTTTGTAGATCCGGTCAAGGGAAATACGATTATGTTATAATCTAGGGTTAATGGATTGGGGTTTATGGATGATTTATCATGTATATATATATATATATATATATATATATATATATTGTAACATTGAAAGGAATATAATGAAAAATCAATCTGGTAGTCCCGATTTTTGGATCCAAGGGAAAATCTCTGTGTATATCTGTTTTATGTTTTATGCTCTCACCATTATTTAGTTTCTGTTTTTTAGAATTTGTATGTAGGTAATTTCTGTATGGGGATAAAACCTACAATTCCAAGATAAATGGAGGGGAAAACATTATAGTGGGCATCACTTGGGGTTAATTATTTGCTATGGAAATTGGCATTAGCAAAGGCAAAAAGCAAAGGGAAATAAATGGCAATTAATTCAAGAAATAAAGGAAAATAGGAGAAAAGGAAGATGAAGACACAAGAATATGCATGAAAGGGAAAATGAAGGAAAAGAAAAATAAAAGGAGAGGGATAACATTCTATGAATCTCTTAGCTACTCTTGAACACTATTGGTTACTCTTGGTCACATTCTAGCATGAGCATAAACGCTTGTCACTTTTGGGAGGAGAAGGAGAAGAGAGCACTTGGACACAAGCAAGCAAGAAAGTAAAGGAAAAGAAAGGAAAAGAAAGGGAGCACAAGAAGAATATTGGAAGAGTAGCTACAACGAGAGGATTTTGTGAGTAACAAGTTGCATGTGTGACTTCCATGATAGGTTTTGAATACATGGTGCATGCATTTAGTTATTTGGTTATTTTGTTTTCATTGGCATGGTATTTTATCGGATTGACAGTGGTTACAACCTTGCCTTGCCATTTCCTTGGTAGCCATGGTGTGTTGGGATTCATTCTTGGTTGAGCTTTTGATTGTCGAAAGATTTTGGATCCAGGTGAGGTGGTATCAAGAAAATCCCAAAGGTTGGGGTTTGAGATGGTTTTCTCCATGAAGCCCTTGATAGGTGGGTGGACACAGGAAAATTCCTCTAGGTATGGTGAAGAAACTCCTAGGCATTCAAGCTTGTTTTGGTTGGTGATCTCTGGACCAGTTTAGGTGAGATCATGGTGGCTTGAGGGTGGAGGTGGTTTAAGCTATGTATTCCTTGTTGGTTATATTTTGGTTTATCCCATGAGAACCCACATTCATGCTTGGAATATGGCACGGGGATGATTGGATGAAAGAAAGATTTGATTCATCCCAATCTATGGTTGGGTGGTACGTGGAAGTCCCTAACTTGGTTGGCATTTTCATATGTTATTATTTGTTCATTCCTATTGAGATTAATGAGTACAAGCTTTGATTTTATGACTACTTTTTCATGGTTAAATGTTGGTTACATGCGTGGTATACCTCTTATTTTATGACATGCTCCTTTTATGGATCCCTTCCATGGTTTGAGAAGTACTTGGTTACTTGATATGAATGCATGCACTAATGTGTATTTTTACAACTAATAAGAGAGGGTATCAAGCCTTCTTGATGATTATTTGATTAAAATAAGCATTTATGGCCTACAAGTACCTTGTCGAAAAAGTGTTTGTTTAAATGATTTTCATGTATCTGATGAATTTTACTAGGAATAAGGTCAAGAACAGTAAATGAAGATTCCTACATGTTAATGATAGAGTTCTAGAATTTTTTGGGAAGTTGTCCTCGAGCTAGCCCTAAAAATCTAGAATCGAGTCCTTGGCCACAGTCTCTTAACTGAGAAATTTCAATTATAGCCACATGGAAGACACCTTGTGTGTACAAATGAAGGCTTCTGGTTGCATGCACTAGCCTACATGAGTGCAACTGGGCTATAAAGTCACATTAAAAGAAAGTTCCAACTTAGGGTTAGATCACAAATGGATGTTATCTGAAATCTGGGTGATCAAGTGTCCCTGATAGGTTTTAGGAAGCTTCCAGATAGTAGACCCCACTTCCATAACATGAACTTGGTTTTCAGGTCATGCATAGTAACATTAAACTCATGTTTACCCTCAAGAGCTATTAAAAGAGGGTAAATGTGATGTGGGGTGTTACAGTTTATTAGTTCACTTCATGAACACATTTTTGATGATTGAAAGGAAAATAGGATAAAGAAGGATTATAGATAAACCATGAAAAGGGATGTTGATGTCAGAGGGAGCAAGCAACAAAATTTGACATCTTGACAAAAGGTATCATGATTTGGTAACTCTAATATTGATGATTTGTTTGAGATATGAATTGGACACCTAAAATAACTTGTTACAGAAGTACATACCAAAAAGATAACCGATTGATATAATACGCTGTATCTATAGTTGTTTTGTTTAAACTCAATTAAAAAACACATGGATTGAGTGGAAAAAATTGGTAATGTCTTAGAAGAGTCTATGATAGAAATGTGTACACCTTAAATGCAGAAAAAGGTAGCAAGTCACAAGATAGCATGTTGGTCATGTTGGATTCGATTAACTTTCTTGATAAACAAAGGAAGTATGATTAGATCTACATTGATTGGTTTGGCTAGATACTTTTGATGACAAAGATACTAAAAATGATGATTGATGGAAAGTGATATAAAAGGTTGATGGAAAGAACCCTGTCACAAAGATAGACTGAGAAAGATTTTGGCTCCATAACATCTAACAAGATCAAGGCTCAACTATGATATGATGGTACGCGATAGGAGCCCTTTTAAGATGCTACTAATATATCCAGATAAGAAAAAATAGTTGATAAATGAGACAAAGATGAATATTATGGTTGTATCTCTCTGGTAGAGAGGGAGCTAGAATATACTCCCTGAATGAGAGGGAATGAGTTTTACCTCCATGATTGAGAGGAAGTGGTGTTAGACACCGTATTCTCCATGTGTCATGTACTAGCCTAGGATTAATAGCCATAAGTCTAGTGAAGGAAATAGTAGGGAGAATGAAGGATTGGATAAGCATCTAGGACCGATACTCCTTGAGGATTGGGAATCTAAGATACGAAGTAGTCTCGTGGACTGATACTCCTTGAGGATTGGGAATCTAAGATATGAAGTAGTCTTGTGGACCGATACTCTTTGAGGATGTAATAGGTTATCCAATATAAGAGTAGTCATAGAGGAGTGATATTTTTTGAGGATTGGGAATCCAAGGTAAGAATAGTCCTAGAAGGACATACCTGGTGAACATATGGATGGGGTATGTTGCTTGAAGGGGCTGTGGCATTGGTGTCCAAATTTATGCCTACCAACACTGTGCTATATTCTTATGGATATTTATAGCTTGTTACTCAAGGCCTTGTTATATTGCAATTTAACAATGTTAGTCATGATGTTGATGCTTAATCATGGCTTATCAATCTGAATCTTCTTATGAGAATATTTCAATTTGAGAGTATCCTTGTACCGATTGTGGAGTACTGAAGAAGGTATGTTTTTGTTGATCATTTTGTCATCTTTTCTTTAGAACTCGTAACATCTTTGCATCATGAACTAGGTAGATAATGAGAAATCATGACAAAATCTATAGGATTTATATGCAATACGAAAGTACTAATAATTTCCATTTCTTATGCAGGAAAAGGGAAAAACTAAAGATTGCCGTTCCAAAGAAAAAGACAGGGCCAAGTTAACCACTGTCCCTTTGGCGGGGAACCATATGCAAACAAGGCAATCTAAATTAAAACATCTCAGCCAAGGAAAGGAAAAGGAGATATCGACTCGGCGCAAGAAAACAACCGGATAACTGAGGATTAACAGTTTGGCGAATCCCTCAGGATCCTTTGATCCTGAGGGATCGTTGCTTTAACTATTTTCGCATCCTTGATATCTCCGCTTTAGCTGTTATAAATAGGGGCAGCACTGCTAGCCCAAGAGAGGATCCGCTGTTAATTTTTATGTAACTTTGCTCTGTACTTGAAACTTTGATCATTGACTCTCGTTGAGAGGTGATCCGCTGTAACTCTGTTTTAATGCTTTAATATAAGTTTGGTTGCTGCTCCGTCTGTGATCCTGGAATAATCTCAAGCGGTGTATCCCTGGAGGCTAAGGGCCCGGCCCTGGTGGAACACTTGCTCCTGTACCATTATCTTTAGTTCGTGCGTGGTTTTCATTTTCAGCTTTGTTCGGTAATCTGATGTGTTTTGTTATTTTACATCACAGCTCTGGTATATTGGATTTATGTTAGACTGAGTAATATCGTTCTCTGTGACAGGACATCGTATTGTTCATTCTAACTCTGTAACGCATTGTTGTTCCTTTAATTGTTGATATAACATTGCTGGTCTTTATGGAATGCTATTGCTGTTCAATAACAGAGTAACTGTGCTGTAACATTTATCAATTGGTATTACTATATTCATCTAAAAGATTACATTTAATTGCGATTGCTGATTCAATTGACATTGTTGTTCCATTACGAATTACAGTCGTATTCTTTATAACTAAGATTGATAATTGTATTACCAAGATCAGATTACTGTTTTTCTTGATATTAAGGTGTGTCGTGTGTTAAGTTTATTGTGCATCTATATTTGGTTCTAAAGTGTTGTTCCATATTTCATCACTAATCAGTTGCCGTTCTATTTCTGTGTGTTGTCCGATTTATCCTTAAAAGTAAAAGATTGCCATCTGATTTCTGTAGGATATGATTGCTGCACTTATTCCTATAGATTAAGGTGTTGCTGTTTATTAGACTTAGTTGTTGTTACATTTTCTAGTTGTTGTTCCATTTCTTAGTTGTTGTTCCATTTCCTGTTACTTGCGTTATTATTGCTTTGGTGAGCAGAATGATCTGAAACTGTAGTGGGCGTTGACATTTGTTGTCTGGTCCCTAGATTGATGATCTGTTCCCTGATTCCCTTTAGTTACATCAGTTTACAGAGGGATGAGTTATTGTTACTGGACCCTTGACTGATAAATTGCTTAGTTTTCTGAATGCATGATTTAGTCTTTAAAGTGCTTTCCTGTAAGTAGATTTTGTTTCCAGCATCCGTTTACTCTTGTATTTTGAGCACTATACTACTAGCATTACTCTGGCAAATGACAACCTCAAACTGAGTACACTCTTTGAAACAACAAATCGTTCCTGGATTGACAAGTTAATGTGAGATAATTAGAGGTGAAAAAGACCCTTTTTACAGCTCGACACCGATTATGTAATTATGAATACCTCCCCAAATAAGGGGGAGTGTAGGAAAATGTAACTAGGTTTAGTATTCATAATTATCATTCTACTTGTGTTATTATATATTTCATGTAAAAAGAAAAAGAAGAAAAATAAATTTTATTTTTCAAGCATAGGTTTCATGCTCAAGTCAAATTTTTATTTGGGTCAAGCATGTTCCTCATGCTTCTAGGGTTTACTAAGTCAAAATAATAATTTTCATGAGTCATTCTATTATACTTGAGTCAAGTCCCATTTGGACTTTTGAGAGAAAGTGGAAAAATTATTTCATTTGAGTCAAAATTGTTAATTTTGTCCCTACAATACCAAGTCAACCATGCCTGGACAATTTAGCCCTGAAAGGAACCCATTCAACCTCCTAGCTGTGTATATATACAATGTATTTCGATCTCATTTGAAGCCAAACAAGAAAGTTCAATTTCTCTGCTAAGAAGAGAGAGAAAACAAGTGAAGAAAGTCAAGAAGAAGAGTGCAAGTCAAAGGATAGAGAGAAAGGGTTGAAGGAGGAAGAATTGTTTCCACACATGCAAAACATTGTCCCTAGTTGTTATAGACATTTTTGTGCCTTACAGATTTGAGCATGAAATGTCCATAATCCAAGGGATCCAAAGTCCCTAAAAGAGTTGTTCCTGCCCCTAAAGGAACAAGGTCAACCAATGATAGCTTCTCCCAGAAGTTCTCCACCAAAAACCACTCAGAAACAGTCAATTCAGGATCAATTCAGATGCTCTACTAGCTGCCTGCGTTGCAATGCACCCCAGTACACTAGCTAGGTGCGTTGCAACGCACCTAAATGCACTACCAGGGTGCGCTGAGCGAGAAATGCCAAATGGCAGTATCATTCCACGAGGTGTACAGACACTGGAAGCTTCCAGAATCTTCCTCAATGACACTTGCCTCAATGAATTCAACCAGTGATGAGTAAGAGGCTCTCAGCCTCCAAGTGGAAGCAAGAACTGACAGAGAGAAGCCACAAGTCAAAACATAAGCTGACTCATCCTCTCTGCTTACATCTATATATGGATCCCTCATCCCAGAGATCCAGAGGCTGGAATTTTGTACTTTGCAGAGAATTGCTGTTGGTTTGAGATTGAGATTAGTGCATTGGGTGATTTATGCTTTGTTGGAGGAGAGGAAGGGATTCCTTTGCTGGGAGGTAGATGCTGGATCGGGACTCACTTGGTTGTATCTCCTCTTGGACTTTCTTATCATATCAATAAAACTATTTGAGTTTCTCCTATATGCTTGTATATCAATGATGCTTTGTTATATTTGCATGTTTAGTTTAATCTGATCCTAAACTAGTTATGAATGTAAATCTATGTATTTTGTGTAGTTTTCCTCTCTTGTGATCTTGCAGGAACTTGGTGAAGCTGGACCAGTGAAGGAGCAGGCAGCGAGAAACAAGCAAAAGAGGAGAGTGATTGGATCAACAAGCTAGCGAAAGACACAGGTTAGTTACATCCTTCTTCTCCATTTACATTTCATAAAGAAGAATACTCAGATAGTTTTCCTTGTTTGTTGCTAAGGCACTATCACACCTTAGAGTGGGATAGGGGCATTCCGAATGGATACTTTTCCCAACAACACTAGTATGTGTCACACGTATGAAGTTTCAAGGGCCGAAAATTGTAGAGCTAATTGTAGGGGTCAAAAATATGTTATAGGGGCCAAAAATCTAAAGTTTGAGCAAGTTTAAAAGGCTTTGACTATGTTTGACTTGAGTTGTCTTTTACTTGTTGGAAGATCTTTGAAGGAGGGCTGACTTGGGTTTTGTGGGAGGTATTGGTCTGGGATTTTGGGTCTTGGATTTTTCATTTTGATTTGATTCTATAAGAAGAGAAGATTTGACTGGGTTTTCCCCTTTAAGGATTTTTCCCCTAGCTTGGAGTCTGTATCTTGTGTTCATTATCTTTTTGTGATATTCTTGGTTTATTCTTTTGGTAATTGTTTTATGAGAAGAGCATAATAAAAGTAATAAGAAGTCAACATATGTTCACAAACAATTATCAAGTAAAGAGAAATCACCCTAGTTGTTGACCTATAGATTTGTCAACATTTTATAGGTATTATGTGTACAAGGTTAAACTCTACAAAAATTGACTAAGTAACCAAAGATACATTTCAAATTACTCATAAATAGAAATAATCCTCCAAACATAATAATGAAAGTCAAAGGAGAAGGTTGCGAGGTGAGTGAACAAGGTTTTGGATAAGGTAGTCTCCAAAAATAAGAGAGGGAATTCATATTAGATATGTTAGGGATGAAGTAATGGAGAGGAAATCGCCATGTCACTGCCCAATCAGTGCCCAAACACTATCACATGTCATCGTTAGTGTTAACCCCTTACTAAACATAAACTTATTAAAAATAGAAAATGCTAAAAATATGTGATGATACCCAATGGTAGGGAAGGCTTAGTAGTGGATGAAAAATAGTCATATGCATCCCTAATGATGTATGGAAGAGGATAAAATGATGGCCTAAGTGAGGTCCTGATGAAATTCTGAAAGGAATATACCTCAACACTATGCTAGGAATTGAGAGTGAGGACAAAGTTGCAAAGTAAATTGAAGATATCAAGGCTTTCGAGTTGTTGTAGTAGAATTCAAGGAAAGAAAAGAGGTTTGTAGGCATGGGTAGTCTACTCCTCAAAGGTATAGTTTATGATTCAACAAAGAAGAACTAGTCATGCATGATTTAACTTCGACCAAGAAGCCAAGAGACATCATGAGAAATGGATGCTACTACATGCAAGATAGGGATCAGTATAACCTATGATTTGTTAGAAAATGAAGATGTCAAGAAGGTTTCAAATTTGATTCTTTACCACAATTATCCCATTACTCAATGGATTTACACTAATAATCCAAGTTAGAGGGAGAAAATTTCTACTTTGGAAACATTAATGGGTTCTTAACTTGAGGAAGTGAAAATTTCTCAACATGCTTTAGGAAATGCTAAGTATTAATTTTCATATAAAATGGCTTGTTGGGAGTGTTGATTGGGTTCATGTAACCCGTGATTGTGGAAAATTTATTTATAAAGCATTCCCTCATAATCATATATTAAAAGAAACCCTTATGATTGCTGAAGAATATATAGAACCTGAAGGAAACCTTGAGATGAGTAGAGTAAATTTATCATGTGCTCTTGCGAGGAAACTCTTGAAGAATAATCACTAGGTTTTGTGATTCCATGGATCACATGTAGAAATAAAAGCAACAATTGGTAACATTGATCTGGCTTGTAATTTTTTTGATATGGCTCTATGCTTAGTTATTGACCTTTCCTTGGATATTTCGTTGAAATTCCCTATTTTATACCTCTCTTATGTTGAAGTAGAATTTTTAAATCATTCCAATATTGGTAGTGATAATGGCATGTTTTCTAAACAATGTATGATTCACATTATTTCTCCCTTAGGAAGTGGAGGAAAGTACTCTCTATTTTTATCTAAAGAATCTACAACATCATTGCAAACAAGAAGAGATTTATATGGTTGAAGATTTGAATATAATTATTAGCAAGTTTGGTAAAGATTACTTTGCCAGGAAAAGGGCATATTTTGGATCATTTTGGAATTTTGATGAGAACATTACATATAGAAGAAACCAATAGGAGTTTTCTTTTTAGTAAAACCTTACTAGAATAACAATGAAATGATACTCTAGTGAAATATAATAGCTATCATGGAGTCCAAAGTACACACACACACACACACATGGTGTTAAGATTTTTTTTATAAATAGGAGCATATGGAAGCTTAAGTGGGTTGAGCTACAAGTGATTTGAAGTTTTATTTCTGATGTTGATCTAATGTATAAGTATGGATGGTGATATTTTAGGCCATTTAAGAGACTGAAATTTTCTAATCTCACTTTTGAGTGTGGTTAGTATAATTTATAATGTTCACATTTTGAAGGAAATATTGGAATATGAATTTGTCAACATTGGAGAGCTTGCGGAGGATTGCATATTGAAACCCAAAAATTATCCATATTGTGGGGTAAATTTGGAAGATAATCCATTATTAAAGCCATATGATCTGATTATGAACTTTGGAAGTCCACATGACTAGTGTTGGATTTAGGATATTGGAGCTTTGATGGCTAAATGCTACCTTAAAATACCATGCCCACATATAGAAAATACTTGGGGTTTCTTTCGCATAATTTATAGAGGAGTTTTTCCGGCATTAAAGGGAATTTTGAGGTTGGATGCCACACTTAGAGGACCTTTTTTTAAGGAGATGGGCCATATTTTTGGTTTCATGCCCCTCAAATATTTTAGATGTGAAATGATAGCCCAAATTAATTATAATTTTTATTACTTAATTAATGAGGTGGACCTTTTTCCTCCATTTGTTATATTAAGGGATTTTAGTTTTTCGAAATTAAAATTTTAATGTAAAGAGAGTTGGGAACCTCCTTTATAAATAAAGGTGCACTTACTCTCATTTTCTCATGGCTAGATAGTTGGGGAAATTACTGGATATTAGTATTTATTTATGAGGAAGATCTTGTTGATGTGGATTGTCTTCTTTTCATCAATGAATATTATTAAATCTTGGATGGATGATGATAAAAAAGTAAGTTATGTTTGCTTAGTTTTGTTAATGGAAAATGGTGATTAAGTGTTGCATGGGAATCGTTATTTCATCTTCTCTCTTTTACAAATCATCCACTAAGCTCTTTTTGGATGACCAAAGTAAAGCTTACTTCCCTATCTCATTCTTGAAGATGTGAGGTGCTTATCTGAAACCTCTAGGGTACATAAGTAGGTCTATCATAGTCTTTGAAGCGAAATATGCTATAATCCTCTCTGAATCTCTCATCAAGGTATTTTAAAATGAACTAAGTGTATCTCATTCCCTTATCCCCTATTTGGAGATAGAAGGATGCCTAGGTCAAACTTATAGGGTACATGAATGGTTTTTCCCTAGTCTTTCAACCTATATCTACTATATTTATCTCCAAGCCTATTGCTCCATAACTCCATATATCCCCAAAAATATATTGGCAAGCTAAAGTCATTGATATTCTATCCTCAATCACCCCTTTTTATTTTAAATCATTAAACTATTTTGTTGGGGTTTTAATGTTTTTATAATTCCTTGGTTGTGTGTGTTTTGAGACCTTCCTTGTGAACTTAAACCTTACAGATTACCATAAAGACCCTAGTTATCATTTCTTAAATATCCACATTAAACCATAAATTTTCAATCCTTTGATTGGTTGGTAATTGAAGTAGAAATCTTAGGAGGCTCTCGACTTGGTTTAGTTGGGTCATTAGATCCCTAAGATACACTAGGTAGAGCCCCCTTTAAGCTGGAGGAGAACTAATTGGAAAAAAGTGACAAGAGGGATGGTGAGGTAACAATTACTCCCTCCCTGGAGTAAATTGGGACTCACTCTTGAACTTTTAGAATTTATCTCAAGAAATGTGAATTTTTTCTATAACATTTTTACGTTGTCATCAGGGACAAAGTATATTTCCTAGAAGATGACATTAAATGAGGTTTCATATTTGAAGTATTGTCTTGGTGACTCCATTAGAAGAAAAAAATCATTTTTGTTTGAATATTGGTTCTTGTGAGGTGGGACAAACATCATTAAGAAACCATTTTCAACTCACTTGGTGACTCCATTGTGAAAAGGTATGCAATGATATTTTGTTATCTCATGATAAATTTGTACTTGGTGAAAAATGGAACCATGGGATTTGAATGTATCCTATATTTCTCTAGATGTTGAGGACATCCAAAGATACCCTAATAATCCCCCTCCAAAGTTTAATAGGAAGCTTCCAAAGTTTGAAGGGGTCTCTTTTTCTTTATCCTACATGTCTTGGCATTTATGATGCATATTTTAAAATTTAAGTAAAGACATGAAAAATACCATCATGATATTATTAATGATTTCTTTGGGGCAAGGGAATAATGGTTGGCTCAAGCACTCCTGTAATCCAAAAAGCATATGTTATATGTTTGTTCTGATTGAAATATTTCTCAAGTGTTAGGGAAACATGATTGCAAAGTTTCAAAGACACTTACCATGATTTCTTGGTGGTCTTATAGGTGGAAAGCCTTCTTGGTCTTTTTAAAGGTAACAAAGAAATTGATAAAGAAATTTTCCAACAACAAGAAGAGGATATCCTTGGATACCACTATATATGAACCAAATTGGTGGGAATATTATCCAATATCTCATAAGTATATATATTTCCTCGTTGTAGCCTAGTAGAAAAGTAGTTTTGTTAGCCCTTTGGAAGAAATCATTGAATAAAAAAGAGGTGATTCAAAAGAAAACATAAATGTGGGCGTATATGATGTTTCTATTCTTCAATATGGTTAAGAAGATGATGAAGTTATCATGGAAGAAGACATGCATGGAGGCATTACTAAAAATGAAGATAATGTTGGTCTAAAGTCTTATAAATAAATTCAGGAACATGACCTAGATTTAAAAAGAAAAAAAAGTGTTGTCTAGTGTAAAGTTGTTGCATATGACAACCCTAAAAAAGATAGAATAAAAGAGGGCTTTTTTTTTTTTTTTTTCCTTTCTCAAATTCCACTTATGGAGAGAAAAAATTGGTAATTCTAGACTTAGAGTAAAGGAACCTATATTTGGATGTGGAGTGAGAGTATGAAGAATGTAATATTTTTTTGCAATTGAAATCAAAGATCATATTTGTTGTATTTTAAAGGAGGCCTTTTCTATGAAAATGATTCTAAAAAGGAGAGTTATGCTATTGATGATAACATGGCCGAAATAAAATATGAGTGTGACCTTGAGGAGGATAAGAGGTTTGAGTTTGACCTTATCACGTGATTATTACAAGAGTATGATGGGAATGATGAAGTTTTTGTCAAAGAAGATGTCCTATATCAACCTTATTCTCCTTTTACCTAACACCATACAATCCATGGAATCAAATTTTGATGTAGACCCTTGGCATGATATGAATGGTGAGAGTCATAGTGGAAATATTAATATTTGGAAACTATTTTATTCAAAGGATTATGTTTGGAATTGGATATATATTCTCATTTCCAGGTATCTCTAAAATATACTATTGAAAATGAAGGGCCCATTAGCATGCAAATGAGTTTTTGGAATATGAAAATGGAGCTAGAGATATTTTGAGATTGAATTAATTATACATTCCCTTTGGCCACACAAATTTCCCACAGGTACCAAATCTCTCTCATAATTTGGCTGAAAATGAAGTATGGTTATAGTGTACCTTTTGAAAAAAGATATATACTATTAATTGAAAATGCAAACAAAGTTGGGAACGTGGAACTTCATCTTCATAATCTTATGAAGCTAAAGCAAATTATGCTTTTAAACAAACTATCATGGAATTAAAAAATGTTGGTTTAGAATATTGTTACTCATCTTTTTGGGAAACCTGTTATTTTCATTAAATTCTATTCATTCTAAGCAATGTCCAAAGGAATTGAATATAACAATTACCCTACATGCTTGTGTGAATATGAGATAAATGATGTCATTCTTTATTTTGGTGAATGCAAGATTATTCTTTCAAATCACCCACATCATTCTAGTAGTGTTATGCTCTTGACCCATGAGAAAACCAGAATATCAACAATATGAAACAATACATCCCCAAAAATAAATAACATGAAATGAGACAAGTTGCAAAGATATTTATTATTTAGAAGAAGAATATAATGTTCACTTTCCTCTTCAAGGGGTCAACCTCTAACTGAGAAGAGCTCAAATAAAATAAGAATTGATGATTCCTTCCCCTACTATCTAATATTATTTATAGCTTAATGACATCCAAACACCTAACTACTAGTGGTCCCTTTCATAAAATGGGTTAACCACTTCATTTATTAACTATGGCCCATTTATAACTAATTGTGGCCCCTTTTCTATAATGTGGATCAACCACTTAAAGTTATTATTAATGTGGCTAACCGCTTATGGGCATTATTGACTCTCTAACTAAATATGACTCTGACTAGGCCCCTTGGGCTTATTAAATAATTAAAGGGGTTATGGTTGGACCCTAACATTCCTCCCCAATCAAAACCAACCTTTTCCTGAAGGCTGAAGCTACAGAAACTACTAAAGAATAGTGGATGGTTCCCATGTTGCATCTTTTGGAGAGGTGTCTTTCCACTTGATGTGGACTTCCTTGGTCACATGACCGCGAAGATGTATTTTGCGAGTATCAAGGACCTATTATGGTTGGAGCCAAAGTGAGCCTTCCTCATCCAATTCTGGTAGACTTGTTTGAACCCTGCAATTATTCCCCACCACTTTCTTGAGGCATGATACATGGAAGACTGGGTGTATTTTTGAAGTAGTTGGCAAGGCTAGTTTGTAAGTGATTTCTCCTATGCGCTAAAGTATCTGATAAGGCCCATAGACTTTTGGTGCTATTTTCTAGAAACCCTTTTCTTTGAGAGAGGTTTTCTTATACAGTTGGAGTTGCAGGAATACTTGGTACCCTACTTGAAATGAGTGCTTGGAATGATGTTGGTCAGCCTATTGCTTGATTCTATTCTAAGCTTGACATAGATTATCTTTGAGATGAGCGATCATGGCATCATGATTCTGTAGGAGATGATCAACTTCTTATACTTTGGAACATCCTGGGGTATAAGAAACTGGTGAAGGTAGGAGTTGTCCATACATTGCCTCATATGGCGTCTTCTTGGTGGCTTCATGATAGTTAGTAGTATACCACCATTCAACTAAAGGAAACCATTGTACCCATTAATTCTAATTTTCTAAAGTGAATCACCTCAGATAGGTCTCCAAACATTTGTTGACTTCATCTGTTTGACCATGTGTTTGGGGATGACAAGTTGTACTTAGTTGGAGTTGAGTGCCCTGGATCTTGAAAAGTTCCTGCCAAAATTTGTTGGTGAAAGTGGGGTATCAATTAGACACAATGGAAGTTGGCGTGCCATGTAGTTTGAAGATCTGGTCCAAGAAAACTTGAGCCACCAATGTTGGGGTAAATGGTTGTGGTAGAGTGCAAAAATGAGCATATTTTGAAATTCTGTCAACAACCACCATGATGATTGATTTGTTGCCTGACTTTGGGAGACCAGAAATGAAATCCATGGAAAAATCCATCTAGACAAAAGTAGGGAGTGGAAATGGTTGTAAGTTTCCCAGTCTCTTGATCGTTTCCCCTTTGTTGCATTGGCATACATCACATTCAGCTACAAAAGTAAGAATTTCATTCTTCATGTCGGTCCAAAAGAAAGAATCACATGCTTGTGCATAAGTCTTATGAAATAATGAATGTCCTGGAATCAAAGAGGAGCACAACTCATCCAAGATGTGGGTTTTAAGGGTGGAGGTCAGGGATACTACCTGATCCTTGTAGTGAAGAATATCATCCTTCCAAGAGTAGTCTTATGAGGAATTAGGATATTATCTTAAGTTATTAATGACTTGGGACAGAGAGGGGTGGGGGAACCATTCATTACGAGCCTATTAAATCTAATCTGATATGGGTAGAGAGAGTGATAGAAGGGTTCCCTCATCCTCAAATTGGTGTGATAAGGCATCACCCACTACATTGTCTTGTCGTTCTTATAAATTATCTCATAATCATATCCCAATATTTTTGCAAGACATTTATTTTGTTATGGTGACGATAAACGTTGCTCCAAAAAATATTTTAGTCTATGATGGTCTATGCGGATTTGGAAACATTTTCCCAATAAGTATGGTCTCCAGGTGTTTATTGCATGTAATATGGCCATCATGAGTGATTGGAGACTTCCAAAATTTGTTATATTGCTAGAATTTTTGGAATAACACTGCGTGTTATAGCACCATTTACCACCCTTGGTAGATTTGATGATGTATGATATGGCCTAGGGCAACCCTTCCCTATCAAACTTGGTCCATTTTTTAAAGACAATTTTTTAAATCCCGTAAGTGATTTTTCCCTATTGAAAGTTCATGTACACGTGGGTCAGCCTATACCCAGCCCGCATATATGTGTTAAAACATTAAAAAATATATAATATCCCTTGATTTAGGTGGGGTTTACGGGTTTGACCTGATACCCACCTACTATAGCTCATGGCCTAATTATTTCCCAACTGAAAAAACTAATTTGGAGAAATATAAATACATCTCCATGGGAAGGCCTAAGGGAGGAGAAAAGATTAGATATTGGTATTATAGTTGATTATATCCCTGATCAAGTTTGAAGATATCCTTGTGCCTCCTGCACTCCCAAGTCATAGGAAACCCCTATTTCCTTCTTGAGATGTTCATCATCCCTTCATGACATCATTGTGTCTACTTATGGAGGAGGATTGTTAAGGCCTAGGTAGGACGAATCCGGAGGACGGCTTCGCTTGGATCCGGTAGAAGACTCGGGTTGTGGTTCTTCTCTATTTTCTTTAGCTAGCAAGCCACGTGTGCCTTGGAAGGAGGTGGGTTTCAGTCTGTCTAGGCCCGATGGACGAGTATCCGGGTGGGAGTGGGTTGTTTACCCGGAAAAACTGCCCTCTATATACTCGTTCGATATCCTATCAGTTGGCTGATCTGACTCGATCAATTAGAATGTGTGACTCCGCTTAAATAATAAGAATATACGGGGATTTATCCACTCACACCCGCAGGGTTGAGGGGCTGGGACGGATGTGGATAGAGAAGTGATTCTGGTTGAGGCGATCAAGGGAATGGTGAGAAGCCCACCTGATCCCGTGATTCAATCCCAGTTTCCGTGTCACTCCCACCTGCTGAGCCAGGCATGGAGAGGAAGCATGTGGATACCCCTTCTCAAATAAGAATTCCCGGCAGGCTGCTTCATAACCATTCTTATCGAACAGAGAATAGTAGGCCTATCCATTTCATCCTCATAACCCGGTTCAGATTACGATTTCTTTATTTAAGCGTGGGGAAGAGATCTATATCAAATGCATTATCCAACCCCCAAAGGGTAGCCCATATTCTTTTTCCCTTGGAATTACCTCAATTAGCTTAATCAGATCTTGATAGGCATTTAATCAATCATTATTTCCATAGCTGGGTCCCAAAACCTAGGATCCATATCACATTGTAGGGGATACAACGAGATGAACAAGTGGTACTCTAATAATCTACCCCGATTTGGCCTTCCAATTGCGGGCCAGGCTCTCGAATGAGGACCGGTAGGGGCTCGACCATAAGGACCTTTAGGTGCTCGACCATAAGGATGCGTAAGCAGGCTCAACTGTTAAGGTCGTCATCACCTTTAGGTGCTCGACTGTTAAGGACCTTTAGGTGCTCGACCATAAGGGAGAGGAGAGGGCCGCCATCAAGAGGAAAACGTGACACCCAATAGGCGCAGTATGTTTCCAATAAACTCCCTGGTCAGGAGGGCCTCTCAACGGCTACCTATTCAACGGATCAAATAAGCTCAGGCTGGGACGTAGAAGGCCCTTGGTCTTCCCACCCGGTTGACCCTCGATTAGGGCTCAAAAAACGACCTCAGTATGTCTATTTTGAATCTGGAGCCGGCGTGTCACATAAGAAAGAACCCCATAATAAGAGCCAAGAACAAACAATATGGGAAGACTAAAATGAATGAAGATCAAACTCACTGTCTGACCCTGCCGGATCGCGGAGTACGGACTCCAACTAATCAATGTCGAGGCCAATGAATGAGTGTCGGGGATATTGTGAGCAACCATGCTTCACTGATATAGGTCCACGATATGGAAGGCTTCATGGGGCGAGTCGATATGGGTTGGGGATACTAATTGATGGTTTGCTATTCATGGCTTCATGGGATGGCTTCTCCGCTTCATGGGGTATTTCATGGGGAACTGGGCTGTGCAACTTTCATTTCAACCCAACGATGGGCCGGATGTGCTCCTCTCGACCCACCCTACCGATGATTAGCAGTTTGTGCTTCTCTCGACCCATCCCGATAGCTTAGGACCAGCCTTCCCATTCGCTTTCGTCCTCCTTGACCGTCTTAGGACCAGCCGGTAACCCGATAAGCTGGGTAGGACCAGCCTTTTGAATTGAGGGGAAGAAATCGATCTATCATTCATGGCATAATAACATATATAATATATGCATTCACGCTGTCTCGATCGAATAGGGTGAGGTACGTGGGAGGAAATGAGCAACTCTCTTTTGGGGTAAGGGCCCCAAAAGGGAGGAACGAGAAGAACTGTTAAGGCCGCCATCGGCTCGACTGTCAAGGCCGCCATCGGTCGCTCACTCATTCCGACCTTAGTGACTTATTTGAGAGGGAAGCATCAAGGAAGAAAACCCTCCGCCCTCCTCGTGGGGCCTAATTATTAGGATGCGTAAGCATGCTCGACTGTTAAGGAGAGGTAAATCTTGAAAAAAACCTCCACCAAGCTGTTCGTGGCCTAACACACCCATCCTTGAAGAAAACCTCCACCCTCCTCGTGGGGCCTAATTATTAGGATGCGTAAGCATGCTCGACTATTAAGGAGAGGTAAATCTTGAAAAACCTCCGCCAAGCTAAAATAAATTAGTAGGATGTGTAAGCATGCTCGACTGGCCGCCATCGAAATATGTGAAAACCTCGGCCTCCTGAAAATGCTATAATAGTAGGGTGAGGGTGAGCCTGTCGAACTCTCGACCTCTGGGAGAGGCAACGAACGCTCGACCACCGCCATCGAAATCTGTTCAAACCTCCGCCAAAGCATATATTATATATGTCATTATGCTATTTTGAGAGATCGAATTGTGAACTTCTTCCATTTCTTCCAGTCATTCATTAGATATGTAATTACGCTTTAGCATCGTATGGGATCTCCGCTTATTCGATCAAAGCATAAAGCAGCCTTGAGCAATATATAAACCCCCCAAAGTCGGAAGGTGAAAGAAGCAGGACTCGAAGGCTGGGCAACACATCTCCCCCCGTGGGCCGGACAAGATCTCCACGTCATTTTCTTTCTTCAATTGGCAAAGCATATCTGGTACAGCACAGGTAGTTCGTTCGTTCGCCCGTCCGTCAGTTAAATCCGTGCCAACATCAACAAGAATGGCCAACAAACAATGCCCTACTGGAAAGGCAAAGGAACGCTCTGATCGGATTTACTTATTAGTCTGCCGAGTTGGCTGGCCGGTTAGGAGCGGCCAAAGGCAAATTCTTAGTCTTCTGGGTGGGGGAGCACGCTTGGATAAAGAGTTTGTGATTCCTTCTAAGAACCCGCAGGGCAACACAGGAAGGATATCAGCCTTTCGAACCTTTAGAACAGCAGCTGTTTAAAGAGCGCTCTAGAAATAAAGAGCCCTGGAAAGAGTTTAAAGCGGAGCCCTTGTGAAAGAGTTTAAAGAGGAAGGAGCCTGGTTGTTTTAGATGAAGGGGTGTTCCATCTAGCCTCGGTTGTTATAGGGCCCTTGCTTCATAGAGATGACTGGTTGTTCATATAGCCTTGCTGACAGACAAATGGCGGTTTTTCCATTTAGTCTCCTCCGGTTGTTATAGAGCCCCTTTCCTATAGAGACCCTGGTTCATATTGATTGACGACTCCTTGGTCCATATAGAAAGACTCCACCGCTAGAGATCCCGATTGTGTTTGTTGTAGAGCGGTTTCGATCATTCAAAATAATACCTCCATCCCGCGGTAGCGTTCCTTCCTCCTTATTACCAATCCAGTAGGCAAGAATGCCAAAAATGCCTCATTCGTGTGGGCGGAGATTCTTGATTCCCACTGCCTTACTCGTTTTTATACCCGGTAAGGAATAATCGTTGTTATATATGTAATTATCCATCCATCATTCAATCCAGCACGACATACATTAGTAAATAGCTGGTCTTTTTCAGTATTATGAGCCCGTCTTAAGAGCCCCTGTCTTGCCATGGAATGGATCAATAAGCAAGTTTCCCCTCGTTATAGGGGCCTTCCCTTTAGCTAATTCGTTCATTCCTATTCCCTGCAACTTAAGGGTGTCCTGCTACGCCCGGACCAGATAGATTATATATAAACGGTAAGGTCATATATATATCTATAACTGAAGGTAGGGGCCTTTGCCGGTACATAACGTTACGGCTTCTTCTTCTGAGGCGGGTAAAGAGAGAAGAGAGGGGACAAGGCAGTGATTTTCCGGTACATATAATTATAACTGTAATTATAACTGTACATATATCGATAACTGTACGGCTAGGGGCAAGTCAATCTAGAGTAGGGTTGGCTCCTCTCAGTTCTCGTCCATCATCCACAAGTAGTGGATCAAAAGCAGAGCTATCTCCCCCTCTCTTGACCCGTTAAGGTAAGTGAGCCCATGAAGTTCTCCCTTTTCACCCATCCTAACTACTTGCTTTTCTTTTATCGGAACTATAGCCAGAACTGAGAAGTTCGTCCTTGGGCATTTGCACTATGACTACCATCGTATTCCCTTTTCAAGCCTACACGCCGCTTTATGTCAGTTGGACAGCTCAGTTGTGGGATCTCCGAACAGTTCTAGGAACTACATTACTTATTATATTCTATGGGAGGAAGGACCTGCTTGTTGGGTGGGTGGACGCTTAGAACCTTTACTGAGATTGAGGTACGGAGTGGCATTTGAAGACGTTATAACTGCTGCAACGAAGCGAAGCTAGTTAGTTCTTGACTCTCTCTTTCCTACCTATCCACTTTTACAGCTAAGCCTAGCCCACCTAGACAGAAATATTTTTTTCCACCATTTATTGACCTGGCCGGGATTGCGGGAATGAATTTGGAGGGCATAATGAATGGCTGGCCTCGCTAGGATTCTGGGATTGCTGCTTGCTGGTTGTTACTGGCTTTTTGTTACTGGCAGGCTGGGAGAAGAACCGGGCTTGCTGGCTTGCTTTGACGCTAGAGGACCGGGACGGACGCTCACGCTAGGCTTACCGGGCCATACGAACCCATTGCCAGACATACCGGGCATTTCATAGCGGCGGAGAGCTAGCACATAGGGAACACGCTTCGATCGATCAGCTTCAGCATTATTATTATGCCCTTCGGGAGATCCAAGTAGATACTGCCCCATCTTTCACATTTCAAGTCGGGACGACGGATGAGGTCTGAAGGAGATCTCGTCGAGACGGATAGAAAGAAACCCGGCAGGGTGGTAGATGTGTGGATCCAAGTGACCAAGAGACAAGGACGCTGGTGCTATTCAATAGTAGGATTATACCTTCTCTTTATTATACGTAAATACTGTGACAAAGCACAGGAACGCTTTAGTTATCAGTTCCACTATAGGTAATTTCATATATAATGAAAAGACAAAAACCTATACCTTTAGGTGGGGTTGTAACTGAAACTCCCCTGGCGGGTAGTAAGACTGATACCCTGGTAGGGTCCTTGTACATTGGTTCAATAATCTAAGATATAAATAACTAAACCTATACCCTGCAGGTACCTTAGGATCGGAACTTACACTTCCCTTTCAGATCAGAACCTCACCCTTTCTCTTCGACCCTATCTTTCTAACCTCTCCGCGCCACGGTCAAATGGCCTATCTCGTAGGATGCGTAAGCATGCTCGACTGTTAAGGCCGCCATCATGCCCCCCGGCAGGGTGAGGTACGTTAGTGACTCGACCTATGCCCCCCCACCCAATAAGTAAAATGAACGAACGCTCGACTAATAAGGAGAGGGCTCGACCAACGCCCCCCCACCAAATAAGTAAATTGAATTTGAGTGCTGAGTGAGTGATTTGATCGATGGCCAGTTGAGAGGGAGGGTCCTTCGGACGGACGGAAAGAGGGGGCCAGAGGAGCAGATATAACCCCGACGGAAGGAAGGCAGGCAGGGAGGGAAGGAGGTTAGAGTGAGTGCCAGAGGGGATTTCCCGATAGCCCGTGACCAGGATGGTGCTCTGAATTACCTGTTTTTTATCGATCCACCGTGTTCAGGAAGTTGTTGCCACAGCGAAGAAGGGGACTATCAATGGGGAATAATCACAGGATAAGTCAAAGTGAAAGAAGTGCCGACCCCCATTCAATCTCTTCTTAAATTCTGGTTGTATCAAATCAAAGAGGGCAGTTCCCACGATCCCACGACTGGTGTAATCTGTCCAAAAGAAATGGCTCAAGCAAGTAGGGTGAACAAGGTCCTCCCTCCATGCACGAAGAGCATATGTGCCTCTTGGACCCTTAAAAAGGAGATTCTATTAGGCAGAAATGGCGAATGAGTCTTTTTTATATAACGGGTAACCGAGCGAAGTTGGGTAGCGCAGTGTAATATCCCATCGTGAGTATCCCATCCCCGTGGAGTATCTGAGTGTCCCCAAGCCCAGCCAATGATCCATCCGAGCTCTAACTGGCAATTGTCATTATGCCTCTGTGAGGTGCTTTTCCTTATAGGCCACGCCACCTTGAAGTAGTGAATTCCCTACTTTGCACCAAGGCGAGGCAGGGCTCTTAAAGGGAAGGGTGCTTAGCAAGTTAGGTATAAACTGATTCATGGCCATTTAGCCCCATGGAAACACAAATTTGAACCTTATATAGCCCCGGGGCATGGAATTAATAAGATTGGAAAGTAAGGTTCGTAAAGAAGAATCCTGAATAACCTAAGGGGGTATGGTGGCACAAAGGGGTTACAGTTACCAACAGTTGTGGAATTGTCGAATCGGAACTGCCCTATGAATTAACTACTGCCAGAACTGATGAGATGAGCCGGGGGTCAGCAAGCACTTAGACTATTAGTATTACCTCTGCCTACTTGCATTACTTTATTTGCGACAGCGACCAACTAACAACCCGTCGTCTTCACCAACCTTACTATCTCTCACTTACCCAACTTAGGAATGCCCCAACCTCTTGCTGAATGAATGCTTTGTAGGTGCGGCACTTAGAACTGAACTATTGATCTTGACTCTTACCAACGGTAGCCAAGTTAGCTTAGCAAGCGAGAGTATTTATCCGGTTATACCAGAGTTGCTTTCTATTACTGGAAGCGGGAAAGACTCCTTTTTGAGAATATGCTCGCTCTTTGAGAAGCCGCATGCGATTCGTTGCTGGATGGGAGGGAAAACTCCAAGAGAAGAGCTTGCTTCGTTAGACTTACTTGGGATTGAGGGGGACTTAGACGGCTGGCTGGAACAGCTTGCTGAACCGTAAGAGCTGGTATTAATGGGATTATTGGAACTTGCATTACAACCCATATGGGGATAGGGGGGATAATTTGAACTACTTGCTTTTATTATGATCACCTGGATATACACTAGATGCCGAGGAACAATTGCTTTTATTACAATAACCTAAGAGGATAAAGACTTGATAACTCGCGAAAGAACCGAACCGCTAGAGATAGAGCTGGATATAGAGCCCGCGAAGCCACCCTATGCGAGAGCCACCAAACTTTTTGAACTTATCGAACTGCTAGTTTGGTTATAGCCCACGTACCACCAGAACAGACCGCGCATATTAGTTCCCCCTCACTCACGGGGCGTAGAGGTAGGTCCTAGCTGGCCCTGTACGAGATACCGACTATAAAAGAAAAGCCTAGCCCACGTATCAATCACTCTAACAGCATGTCTTTCCCAGCAGCATAGTATGGGACTACTGCTTTTTCAACTAGCACTGGCAAAACAGCAACAGATGGGGCTTTACCCGCTAAGTAGGAACTTGACTGGATGGCTTGAAATGCTTTAAAAGCAGCGCATTTGCAGTCGTTCTAAGGTGCAAATGAGGTCACATGATGATGCAATGGGGTGCATAAAATGGGTTATGATTGGTTTCATTAGTCTTTTCCGAACCAAAATACCACTGGAGGAAACGAGGTTACCACTTGCATTCCATTCTACCTCTACTCTATGATGGAGCTACGCCAGTGGAAGCAGGTCTATTGGCCGGTAGATCACATGTCAAATATCGACGGGTTTACCCGAAGTCACGGGCCTTGCAATGCCTTAACGTGTAAGGGCCTTGCCATGACTTATGTAATGTGCCCTGTTTTATTCCCTAAATACTATGCCTGCGACTTTGAACCCGTGTACACCTGGAAAGCCATTGTTACTGCCCCAGTTAGGAATATGCACACCTTTTCAGAGGTAATTATTCGTATTTGTTATTCGGTCGGTAGGGTGGTTTTAACCTGCTGGTGGGAGAGTGGAGGAACCTAGAAGAACGCCAAAAGGTCATTGACACCAATACTCCAGTTGTCATTGCCTTAGAGCAGCCCCCTCTACCTATTCTTCGACACCTCTATCGTTACAGAATATTGATCAATGTTATTACCTCAAGTGGATGGAAGGAATAACGATGCGCGTTACATACAGTGAGAAAGCATTTGAGGAACAGAGTTAGAGTCCAATTTCTTTTAAGAGAGTCAGCCTGTAAACAGAAAACAATAGCCAGAACCCTTTTGCCAAGTATCCACCAATAACCATGGGACAAAGAATTCTGCTAAGATGCTGATAACACGTCGCGGTTATATACGTTGATTTACATTTCGATGAGCATAGTCCAACTTGAGGTTGGTGCTGCTTTGTTTATGATTCACAATTTTAGGGTCAAGCGGCCTGTAGGCGCCTTCGGGTCAATCCTTCGACAATGCTGCTATTATATATGTAATTATGCTTTTGGCTGGATCGAATTGAAATGATTTCTTCCCCTCAAATAGCTAGAAGGGAGGGGGTTTTCTCCTTCATAAGAGAGACTCAAGAACTAGAATTATATATGTAATTACGCTTTCTTCCTTGCCCTCAGAAGCGCAAGCCCCTCCGGGACCTTTTAGTTTAGTAAGTGGCAATTTCAATTTACTTATTGGGTGGGGGGGCATATGAATCGGTGAGTCGATGGCGGCCTTATAGTTCTTCAAGTTGATGGCGGCTTTTGGGAAAAGAGAGTTGTTCCTATCCTCACACGTTTCCTCTCCCATAGGTCGAGAGTTCGACAGGCTCACCCTCATCCATATGATGGATGAGCGATAAATCCCTCACCCTGCCGGGCCTTGCCCTCGGAAGAGCAAGACCTCCGGACCTTTCTTTCTTTTCTTTCTTTATATCCGAGCTAAGTACTTTTTAGTTTATCCGTCAATCAAAGTACTGAGCTTGGTACTCAATCCTGACTTTAGGGTAGGGGGAGAAAGTGAACTAAGAAATAGACTGGGGTGGGGTTTGCTACCCCCATACTAATCGAACACAGGCAGGGGAAGGGCTGGACCAACTCCAACCAATCGGCTCTACTCCCTCCAATCGGATTCTATCTCTTTCTGCCTGCAAGAGCGCCTTCTCGAATCTTTCCATTCCATATTCATTCATTCCAGCCAGAAAGAATCAATCCTAATCGTACTAAGGAAGGACCACTAGCTCAGACTAACTATAGAAGGACCACTATACTCTAATAGTCCAAGCAGCAGGGACATGTGGGATTAAAAGCGAGAGACAGTGGAGATCAAAGTTGGCTCGGCCCGCCCTTCCCTTCGTAGAGACAGGGAGGTAGGGTTCCATTTCCTCTTCTTTAACAAACCAAAGGAAGGTAGCAGAATGGGATGATATGTAGTGGTTATTATGCCATTCCTATAACGGACGCGGGAGTTAGCTATTCATCCAGTGCACTAATTGGATGGTGTATATAGAGGGAGAGGATGGCGCGGGATCGAATGGACTAGACCTATTCGTAATGGTGTCCCAATTCAACTAGGGTCCAACGTCATTGATTGGACCGAGAGGAACCCATAAATATGCCTTGTGTGGGGGGGGAGATGCGGCCAACCTGTTGCACTCGATCGGATTCAACAGGCGCCACTTGTTAATACATGGGTAATAGACGAAGACGGGAGAGTGGAACGTGGACCGACTCTGGGCAAGACTTAAAGCATGAGTTGCTTAAATACTACAATGGATTCGGTTCGAAAAGCAAGGTTAGAGCAAGAGCATGGAAATTGGGACAGTACCTGAGTTAGGAGAAGGAAAGCGGCAAAGCTGGATCGGCAGCTGGTTCGTCAGCTTCCATATCTAACAAATCATGTTCAAAATCCCAGGCTGGGCTTCTGGGCTTTCGGAATTTCGTCGTGGCCGCCAAGCTTCAGAAAAGTGACTACACCACTTATATGTTCACCTACCGGGGGATACGAGCGTTCCTTTACTATACGTAACACCCTACATCGTGCTCGGCTTGCACCTTATCTAAGTTCCACTAAACACCTCAAAGTTGTCAACACGATCCCATGACCTGAAGTAGCTCAAACCGCATATAACTGCACCAAGGAATGTTTTGCATGTGGACAAAGCTGGTCCCCATCCTGACACACACTGAAGGCAGCTAGACAACATAAATGAATCTAGATTAAGGCGATTTATGGAGCAAATGAAGTGACTACCCAAATGGGCTTAGGGAGAGTGACTATTGAATATAGCTTTATAGATCGCTATTGATGAAAACATAGGTATGGGGGACTGGAGATCTTCACTAGAACATTCACTAAAGGCACTAAAGAAAGTTACCAGCTGCTCTAGGTGCCTTAAGTACCAAACTACAACTCCCACTCACCTCCCTCTCATCTTTTATCCCACACCCCAAACTCACAACGAAAGGATTCACTACTTATCGACGGCATTCACGAGGTCTCATTTCTGATTTCAGTCACAAAGGCAGCCGTAGTTACAGTGACTATCACGGCTTCTCCCACAAAGGCGGATAAAGAAAGTAGAGGCGGTGGAACTTAACACCATCTCCCAAGGGGCGGCAGATGATACAATGACATCAAGGGCACTCGCTCTTACCTCTGTTTTCTCCAGAGAGATCACTGCCTTAGGGAAGGGGGGGGGCGGCTAACTCTCTAGCCATAAATACAGGGGGTTTAGGAGCTTACCTTACAACATTCTCCACTCAGGCCACTTTACTACTGATTATTTAGATGACTGCTGCTGATTGTTACCTTATTGATTTACTGATCTATATGATTGATGACCCGATTTTTCAATCAAAAGTAATGATGCGCGGAATACAAATTCCAGATGGCTGCTACTGATGCGAGGATAAAGATTGCTACTGATGCGCTTCGGTAAGGGTTTTGTTGCTTGGGCTAATCTTGGTATGGTTCGACTAGGCCTAAGATTCTAGGTCCATTGCAGGCGTAAAGAGAAGGACCAGTGGGTGAAGCAAGATCTAAATGTCCAATGGTGGGTGCATCCATGTATCCCATTCGAACTACCTTCGCCCCTCTCTTTGATGGTGACAGGGACAGGGATCGTAATGGTATGGGAACTGGAACCACTGTGGTAGTTTCTACCCTGGCTGCTACTTTCGCTACTACGGATGCTTGCTCAGATGCGCGCTCAGATGCTTATGTTATCATTGATAGTGAAACTGCTTCAATTTACTTATTGGGTGGGGGGGCTGCGGAGTGAACTGGCTCTCGAACTGACTTTCTAATTGGTTCGACAACCGGTCTATAAACTTCAATGTGTGGTTCCGGATCAATAGGGTCCATCTTATCGCTGGACGTGTTTATTCTCTTCCGGATCCAGATTCAGATTCACCAGTAGCAGAGCTATCACTTAGCCTAGCATCCTTCCCTGTAGCATCCCTCCCTGACCTTGCACCATCACTACCACCACCGTCATAGGCGATAAAAGCAGAGGTAGCACACTTTCGAGTTTGATAGCCATTGTATCGCTAAGTATCCTTCCCTAGAAAGCCATCACCTTTCCCGGCATCTATTCTGATTTTATCAGCTCCCCTTGCCCTCAGAAGCGCAAGCCCCTCCGGGACCTTGGTTAGATTTGTCTTATGATGCGCGTGTAGTAAAGGCCCTTAGTGAAGCTTGAAGCCGTTATCTACCCCCATAAACAACAGTGATGGAACTATTATATAATATATATACCTCTACTCCTAGTGCTTTTACTCGATCTCGAAATGTATATGCTCCGGCTGCGTATGATTAGGGGTAAACTAGTTCAACCGCTAGTGCTGGTGGATCTACTGCTTGTGTCTCTGCTTATGGTGGTTCCGGGCGAACAACTGGGGGTGGGTCTATATCTTTATCTCTAAATGGGTCTGCTACGATATATGGATATGGATCCGTTACCGGGGCATCACTGCTTGGAACAATAGGCAATGCCAGAACTCAACTTCTAAAAACACGTTATGTGCATCACTGATAGCAATGGGAATCAATAAGCTCCCCACATAGCTATAGAAGATCACCTTTAGGTTATACCTTACCTTTCTTCGAGCTGCACTAAGAGATTATGCCTCATACTAAAGCGTCTAGACGCGGCTGCGTTCTCCCGTGGTCGGCCAAGAAGGGAAAGCACCATTATATATGTCATTTATGCTTATTTAGATTGATGAGCATGTGCCCAAAGAATCAATCTTCTGCCACATGTGTTCCGTTAGGTACCTGATGGCATTGTGTGTCTCGAGGGAGTAGTTAGGTGAAGCTACCAAGCAAATGTAAGCAAGGAAGGGAGAAAGAGCTTCGTGAGAGTTTATGGTCTCAAAAGCATTCCTCCAACATAACCTTACTAATGAATTCCTTCCTTTTAGTGCAGCCCATGGCTTCTATTTATAACTGAAATGGTGTTTAGAAGCCTCACACTTGCAATTTGTTTAAGTACCGAGGAGATCGGGATTGGGATAAAAGGAGGGGGGAAGAAAGAAGATAGAAGATATAGGGATAACCTTATAGCCGCTATGGGAAAGCAGAGGGGCCAGGGAAGGGATATGGCCGATGGCATTATGGCCAGGCATATATCGGGGTCGGGATGATAAGGCATGTCTGCTTGTATCAATCAGAGGGAGGGTTGCACGTGCGCCTGCCTAGCCAAGGATATAAGTGGCATGCTCGTAAGTAATAAAGACTAATTCCCCCTATCCCTACCAGATAGAATTGAATAGTACACAACTCCATAAATAGATTCCACCACCACTTGAATTTCACCCACTTGATTGGTTCATCAGCTCATCAGAGTACGAATCTTTCAGGAAGTGTAGTCGAACGCCCGTGCACCACTGCTCTATTTGAACGCCTGTGCCAATGCTGTATCGAAGCTAAGGCGTGTAAGGGTTCAGCATTAAGTGTATCCAGCCAGTGATGGTGGTTCTGTGTGGTGGGCAGTAATAAAGGAAGGGTAAGCTTGGTTCATCCCGGCTGGAAAGAGAAGGTGCGAAGCAGTACCCACCCACTAAGCAATTAATTAAGCGAGTGGTATAGGTAGAAGGCAGGTCTTCTAGTTATTAAGGTGGGTTAGTTTTTCACCAAGGGAAGGGGTTCATAGATGCCGTACCCTCCTGTTCCTTCCTGGCTGAAGGCAAGTGTGGTTGGGCAGCACTCCATCTCTCTCCTAGGGTAAAGGCAGTAATCAAGTAAAGGGTAAGGTGATCATCCATCCCATCCGGTCCTTCAAGGGACAAATTGCTGACTCACTCACTTCACTACGTGGATTCTTGGGGCTCCAGGTCTAGTTCGAGCAGGTGAAAGAGTCAAGTTTCTTTCATAGAGAATACTTTACAGCTACTTTAGTGTTCCTGGCTGATAGAGACTGTCACACGGAATCAGTCAATAGTGCGGACACAACCGACCTTCCTAGAAGTCTAAGACTTTCTAATGACAAACAAGACAAAAGAGAACAATCCTTCTCTGAATATGCATTACAATATGAGAAATCAAGTGTTTAGCTCTTACCTTTAACCAAACGCTGTTGTAGTAGTCCAGCTTCGTTGATCCGGATGAGCTCCTCCTTCTCTTCGAAACCTGCATTCACCAACAGTCAAACCATTAAATAGCACCTGATTATGACATAAAACAAAGCATATTCAACATATAGACCAAGGAGTATATGAAACAACTCATAAACAACAAGTTATTGAGAAGAATGGACTAATTTGTATTAAAGGTAACAAAAGGAACCATTACAACCTGAGCCTTGGTGTTTTGCAAGCTCCTTCCAGGGTCCACAAGAGTGCTCCTTTACTCTAATCAGCTTAGCCACCTCCCAATGGAAACAAGTAAAGATGGTAATCTCTCCTCACAAGCTCTCACAAGGAAGTCCTAATTCCAGCAGCATCTACCCTTAGGAATGTTCAGCTTTCAGCCTCCCTCCCTCTGGCCCAATGCCTGTATTTATAGTGTTCTAGAGGAAGTTAATTAGCTCCACCATGGATGGGATAAGCCCCTCTTTCAATGGGATAGGCTCCCCTCTTCATGGGATAAGTCCCTCTTTCTTTGGGTACATGAACCATCTGGAGGCGCTTCATACACGTCAAACAAGCTTCTAGAATGCTCTAGAAATGACCACAAGTAACTTTTTTAAGATGAAACTTGCGCCTTTTGACCTTTACAGGAGTACGGACCCATCCCTTTACATACAGAGTGTACATGTACGCAGGCATTGTAAACTTGGGCTGCGTACCCGCAGGTAAGGCTAAGAGAAACTGCGTACCATAGATAATTGACTTTAAATGACTTTTCTCTTATTTCTGGAGTTTGACATGCAGAGAAGAGGCATGAGACTTACCAAGGAGGATAGTATGACAGTGGATGGAGCCATACTAACTGCAAAATAGTCATGGTGACATTTTTTAGTGTAACAGATTGCCCCCTAAAGTGCGAAGCCTGTAGTAGATTAGGGTTTCATATAATCTAGGAAGGGTGAAGTACTTTATCATTTCAAGGAGTATCTTGCGGAGAGCCTGGTCAGAACCTGCAATTATTCAACACAAAAGACATATATAAAATGATATCATCACTGAGGTAGGCATTCCCATACTCAGATTGAAAACTTTAACTAACAATCTAACTACTGCTCTGATACAAGAATGATTTTGCAGTACATCACAATCATAGACTTCTGTAGACACAGTATGGACGCAGCCATCTGTTTATAATAAGTCTACTATATAATGAATACAAAACTCCTCGCAGCCTGGATGGCGGAAACTAGATCCAGGGTCTTCATCTCTACTTCTCGAATTGGTACGATCCTATCCACGCGAATAAATGAGTTGATGTCGAGCATGGTAGAAACCACTTGATTACCGGTCGATGATGTAAACCGTTAACAAGCGTGAGAGAGACCACCAGTGATGTCAATGGTTCTCAAAGTACCCAGTACAATCCATGAAATGTGAATGAATGAATTGATGTCGAACATGTCACGGAATCCCTTGATCGAAAGTCAATGATGTAAACTGTCGTCAAAGGCGAGAAACCTGCCATTGATGCATGCAAACTTCAAGGTACTGACGACTTCTAAGTCATCTTTCTAGATAATGTGCTGATGTTGATAGAAAGCGACCCGTTGCAGGCAAGCCCACAACACGAAATCATTGTTCAAGTTGAAGAAATGTTGCTGTAAGGACTGACTCAGGGATGGTCAAATGGATGACATGTGTTTTGCGTATGAATGGTTTATTTGCAGAGACCTCTTGAACACATAACGACACGACAGATGGCTTGGTGACGATTGACCCAAAGTTAATACCCAACATGGTTGAAGACTTTCAAAGAGGTTTAACCAACTTTTAAGGCAAAGGATTTCCCAACCCAGGTGAATGAAAAGTGTCGTGTTCAAGAGCGGTGATAAGGTTCTTCTGTAGCAAAGGATAACAAATAGGTTCATTCTTCTCTCTTTTCCCCCACCATTTCTGGCAAGTACCTCTTTATTTTTTAAAAGCTTGAGGAGGATAACATATGATTGATTATAAGCTCATCCTTCGGATGAGTCCAACTTAGTTTAGATTCGAACCCTAAGAAGGAGTGGTCCGTTCCTGTTTGTAATCGAACAGGTCCTTTACTGTGAAATTTTAATGAGTCCAGTATAGGAGAAACTCGACGTTTTTCAATTTTAGAGAGTCTGAAAAAAAAAAACTAAAGAAGACTCCAAGGTGAACTTTTTCGTAAATTTGTGTCTCCCAAGCCCGAAAAAGTATAAAATAATACCTGAGAGAACCGCTTGATCTCGCGACCAAGGAGTACTTTCATGATTAGTGCCTTTGACCTGAAAAGTAAAAAGCGATCAAGGACACGTCGTTTTATTTCCAATATCAAATTTGAAACGACAAAAATCCGGCAATCTTTTCATGTTTTTACGGTCGGAAAAGAGCTGTAAGTGGACCGTCTGTTAATTCCGTTTTAACGAGTGTAAAAGAAACGCTCGGCAATCTTTTCATGTTTTAGGAGTCAGAAAAGGGCTTAAAAGAGAACTCCAAGGTTTCACTTTTTCGTAAGTTTTAACGAGTTCGAAAAAATGATAACAAAGTACTCATGGTTTTCACTTTTTCATAAGTTTTAATGAGTTCGAAAAAATGGTAAAAATGTACTCATATGGCCGACTTTCAATTTAATTTACGAGTCGGAAAAGACGGAAAGAACTCGACATTTTCATTTTTTTTTTTTATGAGAATGAAAGATAACAAAATAATCTCGGGATTTTCATGAGTTTAAAGAGTCTTGAAAATAACTGAAATTGACTCGAGATAGGTTTCATTTTTACAAAAGCTTGAAACAGAGAAAAACTATGCTTTCAAAGTAGTTTCATTTTTTCACAAGCTTGAAACAGAGAGAAAACTATGCTTGATGCCCCCTAAGCGTAACTGCTAGAGCGCATGCCCCCCAGCTTCATTTCATTCAACCAGTTGGATGAAATGAAGGTTGAGTTACGAGATCATTTGAAAAACTGGACCTAAAACAAAAAACTGAAATAACTAACCTAAATATAACTTAACATCTATGAGATCTAGTCAAACTCTCGACTCAATTAGAGGAGCATTTGTTTCATTTTTTAACGAGCTTGACACAGGAAAATAACTATGCTCAGATTCGGTTTCATGTTTACGCAAGCTTGAAACGAAAAACTATGCTTGTTATAAGTTCACATGCCCCCAACATAATGACGCAAAACGAGGTACATGCCCCCCAAGCTTCATTGCATTCAATGAGGTGGATGGACTGAAGCTTTACTTTCAAGATCTTGGAAAGACTTGTGGGAGTTGTTTCATTTTTTAGTGAGGTTGACACAGGAAAAGAACTATCCTCAAAACCCTTGTTTCATTTTTTAAACGAGCTTGACACAAGATAAGGAACTATGCTCGTAACTACTCTCTACAATCTACCTAACAAAAACTCTATTCTAAAAACCTTGATTCATTTTTTAACGAGCTTGACACAAGACAGGGACCTATGCTCTAAAATCCTTGATTCATTTTTTAACGAGCTTGACACAAGACAGGGAACTATGCTCTAAAATCTGTGATTCTTTTTTTAATGAGCTTGACACAAGACAAGGAACTATGCTCATGACTACTCTCTACAATCTACCTACTTAACCTACCCTTGTTTCATTTTTTAAAGAGCTTGACACAAGACAAGGAACTATGCTCAAGAAGTTCGCATGCCCCCAGCATAATGACGCAAATCAAGGTACATGCCCCCCAAGCTTCATTTCATTCAACCAGCTGGATGGAATGAAGGTTTACTTTCAATATTTAACTTGAAAAGGGAGTTGTTTCATTTTTTAACGAGGTTGACACAAGAAAAGAACTGTCCTCATACTCACTGATTCATTTTTTAACGAGGTCGACACAGTAAAAGGAACTTTCCTCGTACACACTGATTCATTTTTTAACGAGGTTGACACAGTAAAAAGAACTTTCCTCACAACCCTACTTTCTAACTATCTATATAACCTATCCTTGTTTCATTTTTTAACGAGGTTGACACAAGACAAGGAACTATCCTCGAACCAACTGATTCATTTTTTAACGAGGTTGACATAGTAAAAGGAACTTTCCTCGGAACCCTTGTCTATGGCTTCCAACTGGAAGAAAGACATGTCAATGGACACTCCTTGATCATGGCTTCCAAGAGGTCTTCATCAGAAGGAAGAATACCTCTCTGGAAGGAACACATGTCAAGGGACTCAAAAGGGATAAGAACATCGTGTTCAAGTAATCCCATAGAGTTTTCCATGTCAATTACCAGATCTAAATCAAAGGAAGATGAGCAAACAGTGAGAGGCTCACTTACATCAGTAACTGAAAACATGGGATCAGTTGCCACATAATTAACTCGTGGCAGGGTAGATACCACTTTAGAATCAGGAACATTTAGGGCTGTCATATTACTGGTAGTTGAAACAAGACTAGGGAACGAAAGCTAGTCTACAGTCACAATACTGCCATTGTGAGGGAAAGACATCACGCAAAAGAGTGTCGATACGACAGCTTTCATTGCATAAACATAGTCTCGCCCAAGGAGTAAATTGAAATCAAAGGGACCTTGAACTACCATAAGATCAATACAGACAGTCTTACCTTCCAAGGTAATTGAAAACTTAGGAAGGATCCCAAAAGGTTCACTAATGGTTCTGTTAAAAGCTTTCAGATTCTGCGTAATAGGCGCAAGCTGAGGGGAACCCAAAGCTTTCCAAACAGTTGAGGATAAAATACTAACAGAAGCACCTTCATCTACCTGAGTACGATGTATGTCCCTACCACCAGCCTTGACAATGATTTGGAAAGGGATGGAGGAAGGAAGACGAGGTTCTGTCAATCTATTCCAATCAAAGGAAAAGACCTCAGTACTAACAGGTGAAATGCCCCCCGGCATAGAAGAATCTGATGTAACAAGAAGAACCTGAGCGGTATGAAGTTCAATCTTGAAAGGGAGAGTGTGATTGACCGAATGTGAAGTTGAATCGACCACTTGATCAACTAATGGATCATCAACCTGAGTGACATGAGTTTCACTCTCCAATGGAAGAGTGTGATTGACCGTACTTGAAATTTGATCAATCACTCCGTTAGTTGACGGTAGGTTGGGAGAAAGTCTACGGTAACCAGTTGGAAATTCTTGCTGTGGAACAGTAAGATTTTCCAACAATTTTGAGGCTTCATCCATGTGAGGGCAAATGTGAGTTTGATGACTCCCTTTGCATAACTTACAAGGAAACCTAACTTTACCTTTTTTCCCAGGAACCTGACTATCACTGATTGATGGATCAATGGAAGGTTGATGAGATTTTTCTGACCATACTTCCAAAACCTTTGGAATACCAGGACAATTGACAAGGAAGTGGTCACCCTTACAAATCCTGCAAGGGTATTTTGGTTTACGATGCATGTCGGAGTTTTCCTCAACACCACTAACACTTACAGCCACGGTTGGTTGGTTGACTTCTTTCTTATCTTGCTTCTTCTTCTTCTTTTTCTTCTTCCCTTTCTTCTTATTCTTAGACACCTGGTTACTAGCGTCAAGGCTTTTACCAAGCGAAGATGAAGAAATGGAGGAAGATGAATTAGGCGAAGAAGGTAAAGGGTCAACAGAAGGTTGGTGATGTTGAGATGGTGAACTCTGTTGAGGTGAAGCATTCGGTTGAGATGGAACAATTGGAGTATTTTGGGCCAAAGAAGTCGAAAATAACCATATTGGTAGACCTATTGTAAATCCAGGTAATGACAAAGTAGCCATATAAGGAGGACCAACATTTCCAAAGTAAGGAAAAGTACTAGGATTCTCATTAGGAGGGGTTCCTAGGTCGATAAATTCCGGAACAGTTGCCATTATATTCAGCTTCAGTGAATTTTATTAACAATTTAAAACTAAAATTAACAATTCACAATTCACACCTAACAATTAAAATTCACAATCCACACCTATGGTCTCTAAAAGTAAAAACAAACAAATTAACACGCGCTATCAAATCTAGGAGTCAAACCAAACACAAACAGTAACCTTCCAGACCGAAAACACTAGTTGGTGATGAAGTCCAACATCGCAGAATTCAGTACAGAAGTGGTGGGTGGAACAGTTACCCCGACAACCTGCTTAATGAATAGACTGGACCAAGTTCCTCCACTTTAACCGTCTCAAGTGAAGTGAACCCCCCAGAAAATCCAAGTGAGTCTAGCTAACATCTGCTCCAGGTACAGTGGGATCTTCCCTCCACCATCACCTTGGGTAGAACCCTAAAGATAATGGTCACTAAGGTTACCAACAACAACAAATATACTTGGGGGAACAGTCTATGCTCCGACAGAATGAAAGGACAGAGTATCAAGCTCAATCCCCTTACCGGCTCCTTGACAATAATCCAAGGTTTACCGATAAGTGACCCCAGGCTCCTCGACAATGGTTAATCCGAGGTTTACCGTTTGTAGTACGTGCGTATCTGGCATCGTTCCCAATGAGGGAGGATTGATCCCCTCACTGGTTCGGACACGAGCTCGTGCTATTGTTTAAGAGGAGCTTTCCTAGAGTATAAATGCAACAGTTGGATTTATCCTACCACAAGATAAGCTACTTGTTTGGTTTTGCTGTCTTGGAGAGTTAATTACTCTCCTACTCCAAGACACTACCCTAAGCTATGTTGGTGTTTCAGATCCCTAGAAATGTAAAAATTACTAGATGAATTTTAATTAAGCGCTGTGTTATTAAGGCTGTTATTACTCAAATGGGTAAATGGATACGAAACCAATGGTGTTATGACCCGACTCAACTGAATGCAATCGGATATGATAATGTAATCTTTTCAATTCGATGAATCCTAACTAAAGTAAGGAGAGAGTTTCCATTCACTTCCAACAATGCAAAAAATTGATCACTAAGAGAAAATATAACAAATTCTCTAATGCACTAATTTCATCAATGCAAATCAATTCCAAACCATTTTTTTTTATTTTTATTTTTGTGTAAATTCAAATCAAAGAAAACTGATCTAAATCTACGATTGATTTTTCAGAATGTAAACTATGCAATTGTAATCTATGCACAATTCACTTGAAAAGTATGCAAATGTAATCTATGCACATTTTTCATTCATATTCTGAAAATGAGAATTCTAATTATGCAAATGTGATCTATGCAAGAGAATTCTCAAACACAAGATGATTCTAATGTAATCTAAGAACCAATCAAGTGCAAGTCGAGAAAATTGGGTGAGAGTTCCAAAGATCAAAAAATAAAAACACTCAAAGGCGATTAACACTCAGACACAAACAAAAGCAAAAAGATGCAAAATTGTGAAAAGACTGAGACAAACCTCCAAGTAATGACCAAAGGAAATCAAATTAAGAATTTCTCAAAAAAGAGACTCAAAACACCCAATTGATGAAAGCTTAGAGCAGGAATGCCAATGAAACTAGACAAGATGAAAGCTTCTGACAGGTGAACAGTGGATCTGGGCAGTAAAAACAAATTGAAAACAAAATCTAAAGAGCAAAAAGGCAAAAATTAGAAATTTTCTCAATTTTAAAAGGGTACGTAGGCAACCTGTTAAGACAGGTGCGGGTACGCTCTGTGCGCACAGTAACAGTGCGTACAAGTACGCACTGTGCTGAACTCAGAGCCTGCGTACTTCGACCAAAACTAAGAAAAAAGAAAAACTAAATCAACCCTAAGCTAACCTACCCAAACACACAGTTCAACAGCCAAAAACCAGAAAACAAGCAGTGTTTCTCAGATCAAAATATGAAATCAAAAAGAACTCAAACAAATCCATGGTGTCCCCAGCGGAGTCGCCAATTTGTCACGCGGAATCAGTCAATAGTGCGGACACAACCGACCTTCCTAGAAGTCTAAGACTTTCTAATGACAAACAATACAAAAGAGAACAATCCTTCTCTAAATATGCATTAGAATATGAGAAATCAAGTGTTTAGCTCTTACCTTTAACCAAACGCTGTTGTAGTAGTCCAGCTTCATTGATCCGGATGAGCTCCTCCTTCTCTTTGAAACCTGCATTCACCAACAGTCAAACCATTAAATAGCACCTGATTATGACATAAAACAAAGCATATTCAACATATAGACCAAGGAGTATATGAAACAACTCATAAACAACAAGTTATTGAGAAGAATGGACTAATTTGTATTAAAGGTAACAAAAGGAACCATTACAACCTGAGCCTTGGTGTTGTGCAAGCTCCTTCCAGGGTCCACAAGAGTGCTCCTTTACTCTGATCAGCTCAGCCACCTCCCAATGGAAACAAGTAAAGATGGTAATCTCTCCTCACAAGCTCTCACAAGGAAGTCCTAATTCCAGCAGCATCTACCCTTAGGAATGTTCAGCTTTCAGCCTCCCTCCCTCTGGCCCAATGCCTGTATTTATAGTGTTCTAGAGGAAGTTAATTAGCTCCACCATGGATGGGATAAGCCCCTCTTTCAATGGGATAGGCTCCCCTCTTCATGGGATAAGTCCCTCTTTCTTTGGGTACATGAACCATCTGGAGGCGCTTCATACACGTCAAACAAGCTTCTAGAATGCTCTAGAAATGACCACAAGTAACTTTTTTAAGATGAAACTTGCGCCTTTTGACCTTTACAGGAGTACGCACCCATCCCTTTACATACAGAGCGTACATGTACGCAGGCATTGTAAACTTGGGCTGCGTACCCGCAGGTAAGGCTAAGAGAAACTGCGTACCAGAGATAATTGACTTTAAATGACTTTTCTCTTCTTTCTGGAGTTTGACCTGCAGAGCAGAGGCATGAGACTTGCCAAGGAGGATAGTATGACAGTGGATGGAGCCATACTAACTGCAAAATAGTCACGGTGACATCTTTTAGTGTAACAGAGACTCTATCCCCTTCCCTAATCTGGTGCTGCTTTAAAGGTCTGATATTCGTGGCTCTAACAGGTAACTGAGAACTATAAACTGGTAACTTATAAGACCACATGTTTTAGGGCTTCAACATAGAAGGGTATTTCTGGCAGGTGAAAAAGCCATGCCCTTTCTTTCGACTCCCGTCCTGACTCTATTAAGCAGACCCGTGCCGGTACCTGCCCTCCCTGAAACACCCACCCATGCAGCATACATAAAGCTAACCTTCACGCACTCATTTCTCGGTCACCCACTCGTTTCTTTTCTCGCTCAACTACAGGTTTGGTACTCGTGATCAAAGGTTCTCAACTGATTCATTACTCAATTACTGGGTGAGTTGTTCTCTCTCTTGAACCCACCCCTGTAGGTCCTCATGGGAAGGTAGAAATCAATAAATCTTAGTTTATGAGTGTAACCCATACTGATTCAGTCTATTCCTGACTAACCTAACCGTCCCGTCCCAGATAATACCTAACCGTACACGCTCTTTCTTTCTGCAAGGTCCTGCTTAAAGTGGCGTTGTTTCATCTTTTGCGGATGGATGAAGCGATAGCGCTAGCACCCTCCTAATGGGCAAGCGATAGGATCAACCCTAATGGGAAGGTAACAAAAGTAAGCAATGCCCTGATGAAACCGGTCTGCCTGACTCCTCACCTAACCAGACCGTACCGGAACCCGCCCTGAACCAACCATGCAACATATATAAAGCTAACCTGTATATTTATTCACGCACTCGGCTCTCTCTCAAGCACGTCACTAATTAACCACAGGTTGTGGTTCACCAGGTTGTAGTGTTAACCTGGTCTCTCGCTCAACAACTCGTTCGTATTGAACTCGTAGTCCAGTTTCCATCCATTTATGTAACTGTATCTTCTGTCCTTCCTTCCTTCGTGGGTCCACTTATTTTCTTTTATTCCATCACTGGTTTCGCGGTGTTCAACTTCTCGCTCAACTCCATCCATCGGTGTCTTTCTGTCATTCCGTCGTGGGTGTCTCTCAAGCGATAGGGCTCAAACCTCCCTCCCTCATGGAGAAGGGGTATCAATCAAAGCAAGCGTCAAGGGATAAGTTTGATGAGGAACATAGTTCCGTAAGTCTGAGCGTAGAGGAAAAGGTTTCCGTAAGGAGTCTCTGTAATAGTATCCTCTGTAGGTCGGTATAACGGGGCAGTAGATCTATAAAAGCAATCCTAAAGGTTCGAAGGATAAGTCAAGGTTTGAGCGGTGTAAAGCAAGGGTAACTCTTCCCTTCCTGGTCCAAGGCTCAAGGGTAAAGCGAGTGGTCTTGTTCCTAATGATTATGGTCTTTATGCATTAATTTATGTCATGATTTGCTTATATAATCTCACGTTAATGCTTATTTTCTTACATGATTATATGATCTAACCTTGATATCATGAACATGCTTTCAGTTATTTTTGGTGTATATTCTTTTCCTTGAATGAATTGCAACTCTTAAAAAGCAAGGAAGAAGCAGAGGGTTCGAACCCTACAGGAACAACTTCAAACGTAAGACCTACGGGTAAGACCTTCTGTACCAAGTTTAACTGTTTAAGTATTAGGACTGCTTGTTTGTGTGTCTCTTTATGTTGTATGCCCTCCTCTCTGTTGGGGTTCTTAACCCAAGACCTTAGGGTGATTCTACCTGTAACAGAATTGGTGACTCCACTGGGGAAGCATTCTTGTTTTTCCTAGATTGGGTTGTTTCTTCTTGATCACGGCCTGCTTGACTGATTTATTACTTTTACAGTGTCTATGACCTATTTTCTTCCTGGGCATCAAGTCTGATCTTTTGTATCAGGCCCGGGTTTTCTATTTTTTCTTTATTATGCTTTATATACACGCTTTTCAGAGGATACAGTAGCATGTACAAGCTTGTTTTTCAAAGAAACTCGCATATAAACGTGTTTCCTTTGTTTCAGTCATGTATACATGCTACTTTGTCTTTGCATACTCACATATACCTTATTTTGAATAAATTTTTCAAAATCTTGGACTTAGTTAAGATTGTTCCCTGGTGGTTTTTGCTATTTTCTGGTCATTCACTATTAGTGAAGCTATGCTTTCATGCAAGTTTTGAATTTCTAATCTTCTTCTTGTTGAAAAAATTAGTCAACCTAGGGTTTTCTTTCTGACTAAAGTTTCAGTTTGGGCTTTGGGTTCAAGGCTTCTTGTAGAATTTCTTGGTTTTTCTAACTTTGCGGAACAAGAAACTAGTTGCAGTTTTGTTTATAATCCAATTTTCGGATTGCTTTTATTTTCTTTCCTTTTTAGTTGGCCTATTTTGTTTTTCACGGTTTTTGAGTGCCTCTTTGGTTGAAGTCCTTTATACCATTGTTCAGATAAATCTATGCAATTATGTAGTCCTCTGTCGTCTCAAGTTTTATTATATTAATGATGTGCATAACTTGTGAATTTTGGGACTCTTTATGCTTGTTTTTGGTCTTGGAATTTTAGTAGTCTTTGTGTTCTCAAAAAATTCTTTGGGTTATTTAAAAAATAAAAAGAAAAAAACATCGTTCTTGCCTTTCTTTTTCTTTTCAGTTTTTTTTTTTTTTGGTTTCTTCATTATTTTTTAGCAATTGTGAACTTTTTTTGATTAGTTTTGCTTGGTTTTGAGGGAAGTTTGTCATTGAATTTGTGCTCTCCTTGTAGTCAAGTTGGCCTATTGATCTTGTGAAGGAACACATTTTCTTATTGTATGAGCATCCATAGAATCTTGCACCATCATTATAGTTTGCAAAGTTAGTTTACTCTACAGGCATTTTAGTCCTTTTGTTAGATTTTGAGTGTGTGGAGCGTGTTTTCTGAAAACGATTTTTTTTTCTTTTACAAGTTTATTCACAGAACCTTATATAAATATCTTTTCATTGAAGAAAAATAGTTGCATTTTCATATAGCTAAGTTTCTATTGATTTTTTTTTGCGTCAAAACGCCACAAGTTGCACTCTCATTTTACCTGTGACCTAAAGAACAACCTTTTAGAATTAAGCGATTAATTTAGAAAGAACTAGAACATTTTTTGATTTGTCATTAGTTACATCAACAAGTCTAGCTCTTTAGGGCCTTGAAATAGGTGAGTGGAGAGTTAACTCTCCAAGGCCACTCAAACTGTTAAACATAGATGTTGAATAATGAGTGAAATCTAGCATCATTAGAAACAGTACGAAAGCTCCATTTCTAGGAGTCAAGCACGAGGGAGAGTGAAGACCAAGAAAGAGAGATACCCCCTATCCTACTTGTTGGATCCAACCTCAATACTGTTCTTCCTGGATTTTGATATGAACTAGTGTCTATAGTTTCTATTCCTAGGGACCACATAGGTCGCTATGGAGGGGAATCCCGTAGCACTTGAGGTAGAAGTTGCATTACATTCATTAGTACTTTTGGAGGGTACCCTTGTGAAGCTTGGGTACTTGCATTGGAAAAGTATTTTGTTTGGGGGTTAGGGTAATTGTTTATGTCACCTTCACTGGTAGGCTTGGGCCGTCATTATCCTAAACTGTCTTTGGAAGTTCCTTGATTTCACTTTCTTGTATTTTAGTGTACAATCCTCATCACCTGGAATGGAAATACTTGGAAGTTTCTTGATTGACTGTATCTTCTAGGGACTTTTTTAGAGAGTGCTCTTTGCTCCTAGTTGGCCATAACTTTATAAATTTTTTGAGTCTTTGATTAGTTCATGGCTAATCGACCAATTCGTCGGTCTAGGAGGCTTCGTGGGCTTTCACCTACAAGTGCAAAGCCATCCTCTAGAAGGCATAAAATAAATTCTATCGGTGATTTCTCATCAGTGTCAATGGAGGTAATGAAGATTGATCCTCTAGTTCAAGCTATTGTTTCACATAATAGACCTAGTGTAAGTCGAGATTTGGAGAGGAACACTCCAGTCCGTTATAGAGTCCTCTTCCAATCAGAAGATGTTATAGAGGTTGGAGAACTCCTTGAGTCTCCTGTAACTCCTTCTTCTCCTCTCCCTCCTGATTATCCAAACGTTCTATTATACGTTGGGACCCTGATAGATAGGCCTTCGAGCCCTGTTCTATATTGGTCTTTTTCTTTGATGGCCACTACTGGGAGCATGGTTTCAACTATGAGTGCTACTAGTGAACATACTCCTTTCTCAGTACAAGGAGGAGGTACAATTTCCATGCCTTCAATCACTCCTAGCACTACAATATTTGGCTCTACCTCCATTCCATCTTCGAGTGGGGGCACCCAAGATTTTTCCTCCAACACTGGTTCTTTCCCCTTTGGAATGCCTTCTAGCGCAATTCCTTCAGTTCCCTTAACTTTTCCATCCACTGCTTCTATGTCTATGACTTCCATGGCGAGTGGGTCAACTTCTTTTTAGGGTTTCCCTTTTGGGAGTGGTCATATACCACATTCTAACCCGTCTGTAGGATCAATACCTTTTCCCTCCAGAGTTCAAGGTTATAATCCTTTCCAAGGATAGACTAATCCAACTGTTAGCAGCTTGGGAGCCAGGAATCAGTTCTCTTTCATCCAACATGGGAATATGTCGTACTCCTCCGTGAGTTCATTTCATAGTTTTTCTACCTTTGCTAATGCATGGAGCCCTTACCAAGGGCTCTCTGCTCCATTTAATACCACACTAGGGGGGGAATTTCAATATATATGGAAAAATTTTGGGAGGAGTTAGACAAACTCCAAATTTTTCTAGGCAACACGGTTTTCCTTATGGTTTAGGAACTTCTAAGAATCACCTCAGGCAACCTGGTGCCTTAAAAAATCGAGGATATTCATTTCATAACATTGGGAATTTTTCCAGAGTGGGTGGAAACCTTAAGGTCCTCCATGCTTACCTTTCCCGATAACTTTAAACTTTCCAGATCTATCAAGGTTGACTAATGATCCTATCCGATACAATGCAGTTTTTCCTATGGTTCCAACAAAACTTCCAACAGACATACCCATTCAAAGGGAACATTGGTGAAGATCTGGGTGACCATATAACCACTTTCCATTTATGGTGTTTATTGAACTACCTGATTGATGATTCAATTAGGTTGAGACTATTTCAATGCACCCTAACTGGGAATGTGGCTAAATGGTATATTGAACTTCCAGGGGGGACCTTCACTTTGTTTGGTGACTTGGCCACCATATTTTTAAACAAATTCAGTTGCCTATTCGCTATGATGCTGGAACTGAGCTCTTATCTAATTTCCACCAAGACCAGGCAACCCACATTTCTAATCACATCCAGGAATTGAGGAGAAGGAAGAGGCTCATTAAAGCTGATATTCCATAAGAATTCCTTCTTGAATGGTTTCTCAAATCTTTGCAGCCTGAAATTTCTAAGGATGTATCGCTCTCCGGTGTATTCATCAAGGAACAGGCTATTTTTAGAGCCCAGTAGCTAGAACTCATATATTCTCAATCTGAGATTCTTAAGAAAATTTTTCCTAATGCTCCTAATTCTAAGGTTGATCTTTCCAAGTCGAAGATGGGTCCCCATGCCGATGGGCTAGTTAGAAAAATTGATAATAGCATAGCTAACGTGCTAAACCAATTGCAACAGTTGTCTTTGCAAACTGCTTCTTCTTTTTAGGCATTGCCATCACTGCCCATGCCTTCTCAACCTTCATCTATCATTGTTGTTCAAACTTATAACCCCAAAGGAAATCAAAAATTTGATGGGAAGAAGAAAGGACGTGGTAAGAAGAAGAATTAGGATGGGAAGGGTAATGCAAATAAGCTGGGCAGTGATGCTAGGGACGGTAAAAAAGAGTCCAAGAAGAAAATGAAGTTTCCATGCAAGTTATACAATGGTGACTATTTGACTCATATTTTCCCAAAGATTCAGGACATTCAGTGCTTTTTGGTTCAACAAGGGTGTTCTAGCTCCCAGGTTGTGCTAACTAACCGTTTTCCCCAAGGGAAGTAGTTGTTAGCTGGCGTGAATGCTAGTATTGGTACCCCCACTGGGGGCAACCAGAAAGGGGAAAATCCATCAAATGTTTATATGATGAGTTCACATGTTGACGTTTCTACATGGGCACGTGATTATGGTGAAACCGAATCATCTAAGGCCAAGAGTACTCCTAATTTTTTAGAGCCACTCCATATTGAGAGGCCCGTAGTTGAGTCTATACCTCAAATGCCGAAAGGCTTCCCAAAGAATTTGAAAATCAACCCTAACACCAAGGAATCTCAAAACTACTCTATTGTAGAAGATATGGCTCAGAGTCCTTGTGCCATGTCAGCGTTAGAGGTACTCCAGTTGTGCCCAACACAAAGGAGTGTGTTGCTCACTGCGATCGCAGCAATAGATCCAAAGAACTCTCTTATCCTTACATTCGACATGTCAAATATCAATAAGAGACTCCCACATCATATGTATTTTCAAATCAAGTATACATACGGAAAGACCAATATTTTTCGAACTGTAGTTGATGAGGGAGCTTCCACATGTGTGATGTCTATATCATGTTGGAAGGCTATTGGATCACCTCAGGTTGTTCCATCACTTACTCTTTTAACAACATTTGATGGTCATTGTCATGGGCCACATGGGATTATTCAGCCTTTCCTGTTTGTGTTGGGGGCAAGGTTGTAAATATCAAAGTAGAAATAGTTGATGCTAATTTGGATTATAATCTCCTTTTGGGAAGAAACTGGATTTATGTTATGGATGCTACTATATCATCGTTATTCTACATCCTCTATTTTCTTCATGAAAGGAGAATTATAATGGTTAATCAGATGGATTATTCTCTGGGTGAATCGAATGCATCTTTTGAATCTATTGTTCCCTTAGTGAATAATCCTAAGCAGCCTATTGAGAATGTAGGAGTTGCGGCGTATTCTTCCTTAATGGGTACCTTTGATTTTCCTGCTCCTATCGATCAAATTAATGCTATTTCATCTTCCAAGGAACCTTCTTGAAGAGTGTTCTTTAGAACTCATTATTTTTCAGATCCTTCGCCCTTACCCTCTTCTACCAGCACATTAGATCGGGGGAAAGTGGGTGGAATGGAATTTCCTATGTCTGCAGCTGAAATTTATTATCAATCTATAGTTAACATTGCAGACTCTGATCCTACTCCTTTTTCATCGGAGGAGCTGGATGGGATTGCCTAGATACTGTTTTTCCATCTGAAGAAGCAAATCTAGAATCAATGATGAGTATTGAGAGGCCATGGGATGATTTGCATAATCGGTCATATTTCCTCCCTGATTTTCCAGAAGTAGAATCAAGCTTGTCCAGTCCTTCATCTACTGGTGATGTTCACACAATTTTAAATCCTTTGGCTCTAGCATAGTTTTTGGCTGAAGGTAAGATGTTTGTCATTTCAAAAACTATTCTAGTGAACATCTCTAGGAATCCCAACATTATCGAGAATGTATTCATTGGATCTAATTGTTCCCCTGAAGAAATTCGAATTTATACCGATCTCTTTAAAGAGTTTTGTGACGTGTTTTCTTGGTCTTATGAGGAAATGCCTGGGATAGATCCATATATAGTCCAACATGAGATCAAGAAATATGAAAATTAAAAACCTATTCACCAGAAGCTTCGACCGGTAAACCCTAGGAAAGCAATAGCTATCAAAGCTGAGGTTGAAAAGTTTCTTAAGGCGGGTTTCATATACCCCGTTCCTTTAACTGAGTGAGTCTGGAATCGAGTCCAAGTTGACAAGAAGCAAGGAACGATCCATGTGTGCATTGACTTTAGGGACTTGAATAAGGCTTGTCCTAAAGATAATTAGCTAACACCATTTATTGATTAGATTATTTATGAGTGTATGGGTAATGAGATTTTCTCTTTTATGGACGGATTTTTTGGTTATAATAAAATCACTATTCATCTAGAAGATCAACATAAGACAACTTTTATTTGCCCCTGGGGTACATTTTCATATAAGTAGATGCCTTTTGGCCTTAAGAATGTTGGAGATACCTTTCAGTGGGCCATGTCATATGCTTTCCACAATATCAAACATATTATCGAAGCCTACTTGGATGATTTAGCTACTTGTTCTCGAAAGAGGATTGATTATCCCAAGCATCTTCGATTAATATTTGAACGATGTCATTTTTACAAAATCTGGTTAAATACGAATAAGTGTGTTTTCACCGTCACGTCTGGTCAGTTGTTGGGATTTATTGTTTATACTGAAGGGATTCATGTAGACCCTTTCAAGGTTGAGGCCAATTTCTTAAGGATATTTATTGCTAATTATGTTGAGATTACTAAAGGATTTATGAGACTACTCAAGAAAGGCGTCCCATTTCTATGGGATGATTTCGTGCAATGCTCATTTGATACTTTGAAAAAAGTGTTAACCTCTTCTCCTTTATTGAGTCCACCTGATTATAATAGAGACTTCCTTTTATATCTCACTGTAGCAGAATCAACTATTGGTATGGTTCTGGTTCAAGAAGATGATGCTTTCACTGAGCACGTAATTTATTATCTGAGCCGAGGCCTAGTGGGCCCTGAACTGCGATATTCTCCCATTGAGAAATTAGCTTTGGCAGCTATCCATGTTGTCTAGAAACTTAGATATTATATTATGCTTAGAAAAACTTTTGTCTTAGCAACTGTCAATTATTTTCAATTTGTTCTCAACAGGTGAGTGATTGGGGGGAAATACAATAGATGGATTGTCATTTTACAAGAGTTCGATCTCACATTCATGTCAGCCAAGTCTAAGAAATTGTTAGTATTTGCATAATTGATCTTAGAGTTGCCTTGTGAGGAAGAAATAGTTTATGAGGAATATTTTCTTGATGAACATATTTTTCTTATTTCCTCAAAAGATCATTGGTATGGAGATATCATTATATATTTCTAGAATTTAAAGTTTCCTCTCACTTTTTCGAAGGATGAACGTAGAAAGTTACGTCACTTGGATAAAAGCTATATTACTATAGGTGAAACTTTATATAGTCATGGGAATGATTCAATCCTTAGACGTTGTTTAACCTTATAAGAAGTTGAGTTTGTGCTAAATGATTGCCATAGTGGAGCTTGTGGTCGTCGTTTATCTGGGCTTGCAACGACCCAATTTTTTTTGCGTGCAGACTACTTTTGGCCCTTGATCTTCAAGGATTGTGTTGAAGTGGTCAAGGGATGCCACCCTTATCAAGTTTATACTCGAAAGATGCACATGCATCTAGTTCCGCTCTTTCTTGTGATTGCCGTCAGTCCATTCACGAAGTGGGGTATTCATTTTACTACTTGCAATTTGCCTTCAGTGGGAAATCATAAGTATATCATCGTAGCTATTGACTACTTTACTAAATGGGCTGAGTCTATGCCCACTTTCAAGAACGATGGTGAAACAACAACCCTTTTTCTCTTCAACCAAGTCATTTCTCGGTTTGGCATTCCCAAAGAGATTGTAACTAACCACGACAGTCATTTCTAGAACCACATCAGGCTTGAATTGGCTCTTAAGTTGGGTTTCCAGCTGGAGCATTCATCTCTTCATTATCCTCAGGCCAATGGGAAAGTTGAAGCCGTGAATAAATCCCTAAAAATCATCCTGCAAAGGTAGATTAACAAAGCTCGATCTAATTGGAACATTATGTTATATCTGGCGCTTTGGGCATACCGAATGTTAGTCAATGCTGCTACAGGTTTTACTCCTTTTCAACTAGTTTATGGGTTGGAATCATTTTTCTTGTGGAATGTGAAATTCCTTCCCTTAAATTAGTTGTTGAAATTATTCTTGATACTTCTAGTATTGAAGACTACCTTTTTCATTTGGAACATCTCGATGAGGAGCATTGAGATGCGTCCATAATCAACGTAGCTCATAAAAAGAGAGTAAAATATTAGTATGATAAGGTTGTCCATCCTAGGGTTTTCTCTGAAGGAGATCTTGTCTCGGTTTATGACCAGGAAAAATATGCCTTGGGGGCAAGCAAGTTCTATCTATGTGTTACGGTCCCTTCATTGTTAAAAATGTCTTGAAAAAGAAAGCTTATGAGTTGGTTGATTTTGAGGAAAATGAGTTGGCGGAGCCCAAAAATGGGCTCTATCTTAAAATATATTTTGCTTAGGCTTCGGCCTAGCATTTGCTTGGTTGTAAATATTGTATATTTGTGTATATCTATCTATCACTTTCTTAGTGATGTCGATATTTTTGATCTGCCTTGGTAGGTACTGATGGACGATTTGATATATATAAGGTTTGATGATGGTACTAGTAGACACACCTGGAACCTTGCTTCCACGGCTTGGGTGATTTATTATCCCTCTAGCCACTTGTTGGTTTTAAGAGGCGTATGTATTGGTCCTGCTTCAAACAATGTTGCCAAATATACTGTTGTCATTAATTTACTATATGAGGCAATATATCTTGGTATTGATTCATTAGTAGTATACTTGGATTCGCAACTAGTGGTATCTGAATTAAATAAGATATATTGTGTGATATATCCTTATTTATATCGCCAATTTTTGAGAGTGCGTTTATTATAGAGATCATTTATTTATATCACATTTATTCATATTCCATGATCAAAAAAATCATTTGCAGATTCCATCGCTAATGAAGCATTAGATTGGCACATAAATAATTCATCACATTAAAAATAAAAAATAATTGAAAAGTCATGTGTATATATATGATCATCACAGTGAAACCATCGGTAAATAGATAGAAGTTTTATGTTCAAAATAATATACTAAATTTGGACAAAATCATCCTATAGAGTTAGGACTTATGCCCATAATTCTCCACTTGTCAAAAAAGTCGCACCCAATCACGTGGCACTCCTACCATGCACATCTGCATCTCTTACGGAAGGTCTTCTATGGCTTCCATAGGTACCTAGTTAGTCAGTCTCACCAAGTTTCTATGTACATCATGAAGGGTCCTTTCGGTCTCAGTTGTGGCCCCCTCCACATCTCTTCCATGATGCCTACAACTAGTGTTAGCTTGAGGGGGCCTGACCCAGGTTCAACGTTAGTTAGCCAAACAAATCCCTACAATACTGGCCCTTTCAGCATCAACGCGCGAAGCGTGGACTGAAGTCTCACTCGAAGTAGTATAGGGGGATGCCGGAACCAAGTTTTCGCACCCTTGAGATGGTTGTGATGTCGGTTTATTCCGGCTATACCTACCTTCATGCAAGTTTCTTAGCCCTCTATTCCACCCTTCATCACCTTTGTGAAAAGGGTACAATTGGCTTTCGCGCAGCCCTAACTTGGGGCTGAGGTACTTTCACGCTGCTAGGGTAGCGAACTGCAATATCTCCCAAACTAGGCTAAGTGTCTTACTTAACTTATTAATTGATCTTAGTTAGCTTTGCTTAAACAAATGTTCTTACTTTCATTCATCTAACCAACACAATTACATATATTTGTGCATCATATATGCATTATATTCATACCCAACATAACTAGATGCATAAACAGGAAATAAAGATGCAGAAATTGTAGAATACTTCTCTTTATTGATAATTCTGGATGATTACAAACTCGACCTGCCCTACACACTCAACTGCAGGGGTTCGCGCACTCAGCTTTTGACTTCTACCCTAGTCCTCTTTGCACTTAGCTACAGAGCCTCTACCTATGCTACAACCCAAAACGTAAACTTCTAATTCAAAGCTATCTCTCATACATCATATATTCTTTTCCTTTTTTTATCAAACTACTTAGAGCTTAGCTCTATTTAATCAATTACATGTTCCGCAGACCATGGGTAAATCTTCTATAGCCAACATTACAATTCCAAAATAAGGCTGGACAACCCTATGAATCTTTAACACCTACGCGCTTTGCAGCCATAAAATGCGGAGTCTTTACACTTGGATTACAAAATTTGACCAAAATATGGGCTTCTAGCTGCAAAACTATCCTTGGGGGATCCTGCGCCCAACAAGCCCCCAACATAAACATCGTGACTCACCCTTGAGCCACTCGGCAGGCGTGAAGATCTTAGCGTGAAGACCTCCTAGCTCTGTTTGGATGACTGCAACCTCGGAAGCGCACTGAGCGACCGCCTGTTGGACTTCTTCTACTCTCTGCTCAGTGACTGCCGCTGAACTGCCACCCTGAATCTTCGGCTAAGTTTCCTGTAGTGTTGTGAGCTTTCCTTCAATGGAAGTTGTGATCGTATATGCCTTGTCTATCCATGGATGTAGGCGCGCTTTTAGGACCACTTATTTGTGCTGAGTGGAATCCACCTATTCCTTAAGCACCTTTCCCTCCTGCATCCATGCGAGCCTCTGTGTAAGGGAAACCATCTGCGCGGTCCCTCTGACCTCGTCATATCTTTTTTGTAGCTAGCGTGCCTCTATCTCTAGGTGCTCTACATTCGAATCCTCCTATAGGGTGGTCAGGACCTCAAATGACTATTCAAAAATTCATGTGCAGCCTGCTACTGCACTATTGACCACCGCTATTGTTGTTGCAATAGCGGTGGCATGCTGTTCCCTGACTTCCGATGGGGTTGAAGGCTAAGCCCTCAACTACAATTTTGTGATCTGCAACTTCAGCTCCAACTGAATCTTAGCCATCTCTATCTGAGTGTCTAGCACCCCTATGGATAACTTGCAGATGCGCACCTCAACCGATTCTTTTGCCTGAATGTCCAACTTCGGGACCATTTGGCTGGCCTCCTCCACTACTTGCATGATTTTCTTATTCTGTTTCACTACCTCATTGTGTTGCAATCCCAACTGCTCGATATTGATGTGCTGCTCGCTCATCACTTGCAGAGCACGACTAATTTTCCGTAGTAAGTAAGTGCCCCCTCTGGTAGCACTATTGTTTTGGTCACCTTTGTGTGCAACATCTCCACGACAGTTGAAGTGTTGATCGCAAGGCTGGTGGACGCTGTGCCAGCCTATGGAGTGTGAGCTTTCAACTCTTGCAGCTCTGTCAGGAGAGCCCCTAATATCAACTGCTGCTACTCTTCGAACTATTGGAGGGCCTCCATGGTGACATCTCTCATAGTTTCTCCAATATCATGCAAATCCCCCTTAGTGAGGGTGATTGGGTCGAAGGATGTCTTTGACGCCTTGGTTTTATTTCGTGGCACTGGGGTCCGGTGGTAATGCAGTACCCAGAGAAGGTTGAGTAGCCCAACTTTCTCTACACCCTTGAGCCATCTCCATGGCTCCAATTCGATCATTCCAGCAGTCGTATCAATCCGTCAGAGCATTAACTACTCATTCGCTAAATGCGGGAATTTCTCGTTTGTGAGGTCCCAATCTTCGAAATTTAGTACAAGAACTCGCCCTAAGCACGACCCCTCAAAAACAATGTCATCTGGGAGCAATGGAGTTTGCAGGGAGCTCTTGCTCTCATCTATGCCCTTTGGCACCTTGGCTTTGCCCTTGCGTGAAGGAACATATTCTAGTAACCTGGTAATAAGGTCCGCACCCTAGGTTTTAACTTCCATTTCCAAATCCTCCTTATCCACCAGGACTTCTTCAGATTCTTCCTCATCTCCAGATTAATGGCCTTCCCCATTTCTTGCAAAGTGAGTTGGGTCCTCTGTGGTTTTCTTGGTGAGATGCAAACTGGGAGCATAGTCTGCTTATCCTTCTTTGGTCTCAATGTACTGGGTGATTTAGGGACTTTGACTACCACTTTGTCACTCTTTGGGGTAGCTTATACTACCTTAATTTCCTGCACAGCTTCTTCTGTTGTCACTGCTCCTGTGTCCATGGATTCTGCGAGTGCTGACATAGCACTATTCCACAATTGTTGCAGTGTCTCTAGTAGTTTCTCAAACAATGAATTCACTTTTAGAGTCTCGAATAGGTCTCAGTTCATGTATACTTGAGCGCGCAATAACTCAGTTCTCAAAACGGCAAGTGTTTTCCGCTAGACAGCCACCTGTAATTTATAGGGCCTTTTGAATTCAAAGCTGACCATTCCCCCCACATTCGACCCATTAATGCTAGATTGGTGAAATTTTTTCAAGAATATAATCCATACATTTCACCTTAAATGCTTGTTTCCCACTCTAACCATCTAACCATCAAATCGTGAACAATGACTTTAATGGTCACTTTTCGGTGGACCTGTGCACTATTTCCACAAGTAGCACAGCTGCCTACGCACTGTCGCGGACCCTATGACACTTCCCTGCTTCGCACAGTCTTGAAATTGCGCAGCTCCCCAACCCGGGCAGTGTAGTTTATAGTCCCCCACCTCCTTTCAGCTGCCTAGAGCGCTAAGACTGTGCTTCTATCGCATAGTCAGATGGATGGGCCACCTATGTATGGCTTCAATCGGCTGTCATTCACATTTCATAGGAAGGGATCTCCATTCAACTCAACCAACTGGACTGCGCCACCGTTGGTAATCTCCTTAATAACATAGGCCCCTAACCAATGCATCCTGAATTTCCTTGGAAATTTATCAAACTTACTGTCATACAACAAAACCAAATCGTTTACCTTAAATATGTGCAGCTTGATGTGTCGATCATGACATGCCTTTTCACGCTACTTTTGGACATGTTGGTGAAATCCAGCCAAAACTATTTCCTCTTTGATCTCATCCAGTTGTGTGAGCCTCTCTTCCAGGGCTCCGTGATCCATCATACCTGTGAGTGTTGCTATGCACAGACTAGGCATGATATATTCCATAGGCATCACTGCTTCAACCCCGTATACTAGCCTAAAGGATGTCTGTCCCGTTAACTTCTTGCACGTCATCCAATAAGCCCATAACACTACAAGTATGCGTAGGTCCCAATATTTTCGCTGAGCATTGCAAACCTTGGTCAACGTGTTTTCAAGCACTTTGTTGAATGCCTCCACTATCCCGTTAGCCTGTGGGTGATAAGGTGTGCTCTTCTAGTGATATACCTAAAATTATTTTGTTAGCGCACTAATTGTTTGATTTAGAAAGTGTGTACCCTGATCACTCATCAAAATCTTTGGACATCCAAATCGTGTCAATACATGCTCAAATAGGAACTTTGCAGCCATCACCCCCATGCAATCTTTCACAGGTTGCGCCTCCACCCATCGTGTCAAATACTCTATCGCAATGATGATATACCACGCCCCTGTCTTCCCTTGTGGCTAAATGGGTCCTAAAAAATCTATTGCCCACTTCTCGAAAGTTTGTAACATCATTTGTGGATTTAAAGGCATTTCATCCCTCTGTGATGGCCTGCTTGTTCTCTGACATACATCACATGCCTTGCAATATGATTTTGAATCCTGATGAAGGGTTGGCCACCACAACCCTGCGCTTAGAATCTTCTGCACGGTTTCTCTCCCTACATAGTGTCCTCCTATGATGCCCCCATGAGCATCCGCAAGGATGCTGCTTCCCTTGAACTCCAGTACATATCTTCACAATATCTCATCAGACCCCATTTTGTATAGATTCCCAGCAATGACAGAAAAATCTGTAGCGTGCACCACTAATTCCTTCTTTTGTTGGACAATGTAACCCTCCGGTGCAGTTCCCATTGTTAGGAAGTGTATTATATCCTCAAAATGACCATTCATGACACGTACTGCAAATAGCAGCGCATCAAGTAATCCTTCCTCCAAATTAGTAGGTTCCTCCCTTGTTTTGATGTGCAACAGATGATCTGGTCCTGCGTTCAATCGTCCAGGCTTCACAATAACTTCAAAATTGTACTCTTGGAACAATAAGAGCCATCGGCAGATTCACCCCCCCAACATAGGCTTATTGACCAAGTATTTCAGTGTGGAGCGATTCGTATACATTTTAAAATAGCCTCCTAGCAAATAGTGCTGGTACTTACGGAGCGCATACACCATAGCTAGCCCCTCGCATTCAGTGGTAGAATAGTTCTTCTCTGCTTTGGATAATCTGCAGCTTGTGAACGCGATAGGATGGTCCAAGCCTTTGCCCTCATCTTGTGTTAGTACTGCCCCCAGCGCTATACATGACACGTCAACATGTACATTGAACTCTTTCTTCTAGTCCAGGAAGACTAGAATCAGCATGCTAACCCTCTTTTCTTTCAATATATCCAAGCTTTTCTTATAGTCATTGTTCCAGCAGAATGTGACATCCTCCTTCAACAATTTTTCCATTGGCATGGTGATCTGCGCATTGTCTTTGATAAAATTTCTATAATATCTCGTATGTCCCATAGCAGCATGCATATGTTTCACACTCCTCGGCGCTTCCAAGTTTAGTATCACTGCAATCTTCGTGGGGTCTACCATCAGTCCTTGTCTACAAACCACATGCCCTAATAGGTTCCCAAAAGGAATGAAAAATAGACACTTCTTGAGATTGAGCGTGATCTGGTATCTTCAACAGGTATCTAGCATCAAATGCAAGCTCACTACATGGCGCTTAGCTAGCCCAAATATAGTCTAATCATCAAAATATACCTCCAGGAACTTATGAATAAATTCCTTGAATGTCACAATAGCCACACATGAAAATATTGTAGGTGCATTCTTCAATCCAAACGGAATTACGGTTTATTGAAAACAACCCCACTCAGTCGCGAAGGTTTTCTTGCTCCTATCCTCTGGCGCGATTTTGATTTGGTGGTACCCAGAGAACCCATCAGTGAAGGAATATGCTTCTTGGCCACCTACATTTTCCAACGCTTCATTCGTAAATGGAGTTGGGAAAGGATCATGCACATAAGCTTCATTCAGTTTTCTGAGATCCACACATATCCTTATCTCATCCTTCTGCTTCTTCTCTTGCACCACCATTGGGCTTACCCAATCAGATTCTTCCACAGGCTCAATGAAGCCTGCCACTAGCATCTTGTCGAGTTCTAAGCTGACCTTTTCCTTGTATTTTGGATTGAGGTGGTAAGACCTCTGCTTAACTAGCTTCGTGGCGGGCTTTAATGTGATCGTCATCGCTCCTAGATCTCTGATTATTCCTTTCAAATCCATAAAATTGGTAGGGAATAAGTCCTGGTATTCGTGGAGCAATTCAGTGACCTTATCCACTGTCACATTGTCCTAGTAGTCTCCAAACTTCGCGAATTTGGGTTTTGCCTCTGTACCAAAGTTCACTTGTTTTGTTTTCACTAGTGTGGTTATATCAAGGTTCTCAATCTGTGGTCTTTGAACCTTGCGGTGGCCTTCTATTTCCAGAATGTTAATCTTCCAGGGATCCTCATCCTCATCTTCAACAGTTACATTATAACATTCGAGCGTGTGACTTAGTTGGGTATCCCATTTAGGCTAAATTAGGTCTAAAGGATCTTGCTGTATCCTAAAGATGGCGACTTTCACCTCTTGTAGCGCCTCATCAATATTGTCAAACTTGTCCTCAAAACTGAATGTCATCATGAATCCTTTGCGTATGATATCCCAGTTTCTTGTCCCATGGTGGAGCACTATTTCTATATAACAATTCATTGGGATAACATCTAGGGTATGACAGAACAGGTGCACCCACTCAGGTTGGGGCTTTTCTCCATAAACCTGTGTCCATTTGGCAGATGCACGTGTGGATCATTCTGTCCGTTGTACTTGTCTGTCAGTCACATATTAGGTTTCCCAAGTCATGTTCTCATCATCCTCCTACATTCACGCTAATCATCAAAGCTTCCCTTCTGCGTACCCCACCATCTTGATGGTGTTGCACGCAGTGCCCAGTCTAAGGCCTGGAAGCGCTGCTTTTTTGGTACCTCCCTTTCAAATGCATCAAAAAATATATCTACCTCATTTAGACCATCATAAATAGGTAGATTTCTTGCCTTTGACGACACACAGCACAACAACCAAATCATCATGTTGCAATTCACTGTAGTTACCTCATGTAACCGGTTCTGTCAGCGTTCTATTTCTTTGTCAGAATTCGAAGTGTAGGAACTCTCGCGATCCCATGTAATCTGTCCATCCACAGTGGGATTCACCTAGTATTGGTCTCGTGATGTTATCTTATAGATGCAGTCCAGATCATCATCACTCTCATAATCACGGACTGGTTTCGTATAGCGCGATCCTTCAACAGGATCTAGGGGTATTATTACACGTAGTGATTTCTTCTCAAATATCATCTTTCACTTCTTCAAATTGATTACCCCATTCATATTAGTTGCCCAGTTAATTCCCAGAAGTGCAGGGTAGGGATTTCTATCATCCCCTATCTCTATTACTTCAAAATCTGCCAGCGCGCTCGCTCCCTCAATATCCATGGTCACCCCTTATAGCCGCCCCATGGGGATGATTTTCTATTGATTCGACATCCTTAGTTGAATCGGAGACCATTGCAATGCAGGTCTCCCCACTCGCTCCCAAGTTTGCTTCGACAGGACATTTGCATCCGACCCTAGGTCCAAAATGACCTGATCCATTTCATACTCTCTTATTTGAGCAGTTAGTCTCATCTTCCGTCCCGTCCTTGTTTTATGCTTGCCAATCTTTCCTACTATTTAAGGCTCACCTGGTGCGGTTCTAGCACATCTATTAATGAGTTCTTGTATCCCATTCATAGCCTTACTGTCGTGCAGTAACTTCATATAGGTTTCCAAGAAAGTTGTGAGCATAGAGGGGTCCATCTTCAGCTTAGGCTTATCCTTGCTTCTTGAGGTGGAGGCCACAACGAAGCTCTTCTTAGCTTCAATGAAGGTTTCATGAGCGTGCTCCAAATCGAACTCAGCCTCTTTCATCGGGGCTTTGCAAACCCATGCACTACCTTCTGGCTATTTCCCCTTGTCATCCCTTGTCACGATCCCATTCCTGAGCACTATGTTTATGTTTGGATCTTCTTCACGTGGCTCAGACCTCATCATTTGTAGGTTATGAGTCGGTGGAGGTGGTAGCACCCCTTTGTCTCATATCCTAGCTATTAGCATAGGACAATATTTTGTTTCATGATCAAAAAACGTGCAATACTTACACAACGGACGCGTTGGATTAGTGCAATCACAGGCATAGTGTCCCGGTCCTCCGCAATTGTTGTAAATCCACTGTCTGTGACCTATACTAGGTCCTCCTCTGCCTCGGCCTTGTCCGCACCCCTGAAATACTGTCTGTGCCATCCCTACATTCTGATCAAGGGGCTATGTTTCAGCTTGAACTGTGTAGGCAGGAGTTCTATCCATCATCAATTCATAACTCCTACAAGTATGCTCATCATGTCCTACCAACCTACAAAAGTTGCAGAACAGCTATTGCGGTGCTTGTACATACTTTTGTAGCAAGTGACAGTTATCTATGGCATGTTTTCCAGCTACCTGACACATAGCGCACCATAATGGAGGCCCCGCACTAGGTCCTACTTGAGCTTCTGACCTTAAAGGCATAGGTCCTCCCCCTGCAAGGTAATTCACAAAGACCAAGCAATGGTCTTTGTCATGACCCTAACTCTTGCATTTCAAGCACCATACTTCCTTGTGTACCTCTAGTCAAACTGTCTTGTCCTGCTTCAAACCTTGCATCTCAAGGCACAAATTCTTTAGCTGTACATGGATTTGTTGAACTCCTAGATTAGGATCTTGCATCAGGGTATCATGTAGTCTCATGGCAATCTCCAAGGATTCTGCCTGAGTTGTTATCTTTTGCTGGGACAGCACACTCCTTAAGTGTGGTAGTGGCGGAGCCACAAACCACTCGTGATGTTGTCCATCTGTCAAATTCATGTTGGCTTCACTGATTGTACATTTCAACCTCTAATCTAGTTCCCAAGGCATCTGATTTGGTCACATCACAATCTCTTTGAATCCCACAATCGACTGCGCCTCGGATTTAGGCCTGCTAAATTCCCTATCTACTGTTGCCTACATGTCTGCTATTCCAGCATTCGGGTTATCGTTAGAGTACTAGCGCACGATCTTGCAGAGAACTAACCAGTGTCACCTTCTTTATCTAGTCATTTGTAACACCTTGAGCTTCCCATACAGCCCTCACAACGAACCAAAATTGGTCCGGGTCCTCATTTCCCAAGCCTTTGAACAAAGGAAGGTTCACTATATTGTCCATACTGAATCGTGGTGGAGGTGGTACGGGTGAAGTTGGAGGCGATGGCAGTGAAGTCGGAGGTGGTGTGGGCGGAGGTGAAATTCACGGGAATTCTTGTCTTATTAACTAAATAGTGCTTCGTGGAGAAACCTTCGCTATCACTTCTTCGTCCCTTCGCAGAGGTGAAAGCAAGGGGTTATACACTAGACCCTTATTTCCTTCATTTCTCTAAATATTTCTACCTCGCGTAGTCCTGAACATCAAGGTAGCTGCATAACCCATTTTTCACACAACAACATTTTAATCCATGTATTCAAAGATTTTACGTACTTACCTTGTGATCCTTTTAAAAAGTGTCGCTCCGCCTTGCTATAGCTGACTAAGGTGTCGACCGCGAATTCAATAACAAATCCTCCTATGACGTAATCGAGCCAATGATTGACAACATGAGCAATCTTATCCTCCGATGCTTCCAACCTTCACACTAGCTGTAGGGTCCACACAATAAGACTGTCAAGTTTCCACCTTCCTTGGCTATCTGCTAGCTTTGCGATCCACTCATATAGCTCAATAGGGAAAGAGTAGGAAAAGATCTCGTGGATCTCTGTATATAGGTACTAGTCCAACCACTGTTCCTTTGTCAGTCGTGGGTTTCTGTTCTCTTCTGCCGAGAATTGATGGATTTTTCTATCCAACCAGTCTCCAATCTCCTTCTTAGTCGGATTCCAGTGATACGACATCACACATCTCTTATGCAGATTCTGGTCCCGGCAACGAAACAATTTGTTGGCTTGAGGTGGCCTAACCTAGGTTTAGCGTTAGTTAGCCAAACAAATCCCTACACTACTGGCCCTTTCGGCATCAGACCACGGAGCACGGACTGAAGTCTCACCCAAAGAAGTATGGGGGGATGCTGGAACCAAGTTTCTACACCCTTGAGATGGTTGTGATGCCGGTTTATTCCGGCTATACTTGCCTTCACGTAGGTTTCTTAGCCCTTTATTCCACCCTTCAACACCTTCACGAAAGGGTACAATCGGATTTCACGTAGCCCTAACCTAGGGCTGAGGTACTGCAATATCTCCCAAACTAGGCTAAGTGTCTTACTTAACTTATTAACCGATCTTAGCTAGCTTCGCATAAATAGATGTTCTTACTTGCATTCACTCAACCAACACAATTATATATATTCGCACATCATATAAGCATTATAAGTGAAATTCATACCCAACATAACTAGATGCATAAACAGGAAATAAAGACGCAGAAATTGTAGAATACTTCTCTTTTTTGATAATTCTAGATGATTACATACTCGACCTGCCCTGCGCACTCAGCTGTGGACTTCTACCCTAGGCCTCTGCGCACTCAGCTGCAAAGCCTCTACCTATGCTACGACCCAAGACTTAGACTTCTACTTCAAAGCTATCTCTCATACATCATATCTTTTTTTCCTATTTTTATTAGACTATTTAGAGCTTAGATCTATTTATACAATTCCATGGTCCACGAACCATGGGTATATCTTCTACAACTGATATCCCTATGACTCTTTAACACCTACGTGCTCCATGAGCATAAAATGAGAGTATTTACCCTTGGATTACAAAATTTGACCAAAATATTGGCTTTTGGCCGCAAAACTGTCCTTGGGGGATCCGCGCCCAACACCTAGGTAGACTTGTAGGTCTTACTGATCCAATATTTGTGTCATGATAATTTTGTAAGTATTTGTCTCATCAAAAATATTTTTAGTTTATTTATACTTAAAATCTATTTTTTTTTAAACATTTCAAAAAATTGAAAACATTTTTACTTATGGCTCCCCATGTTGCATCCGGTGGCAACACCAAATCTGGGTCTCCTCTGAAATCCATGCCAGCGTAGGGGTAGTCCTCAACAAATATGACTTGTTGTTCTCACCAGGAGAAGAACTCGTCATTGAAAGTGTTTCTAGGGACCTCACTGTTGGGCCGAGAAAAAGGTATGTTTTCTCCACGTAAATAGCTTGATTAAGCATTTGAATTCACATGTTTATCTTCATTTTATGGATTAAAATATAGGAAACAATAGCTGAAACTGGGTAAAATCGAGTAGTAACAAATTAGATAAATATGGCCATGGAAAACTGACTTTCACTATCTTTATGTGCAAAGACGCGGATTGGACGATGGCTATTCAAAATCGACAGAATAGCAGCAGCCAGTAAAGGAAAAAGATAGTGTTTGGGGCAGGGAAGACAGTGGAAGACCAGGTAGACCAATGCTATTTTATGATGAAATTAGATCGAGTGTTGTGAAATCCTCAGGATCCCCTGATCCTAAGGATTCACTTCTATCTATTTACTTTTCCAAATGTTATATAAACCCTAAAGGCGAATTGAACAACTAGTCTAGGAATTCGTAGATTGTAACTATTATTTTGGACATATAACACTTTCATCTTGGTGATGTTGTAACTCTGTTACTTATTTTGATGAAGAACATTGCGTTTAATTCATAATCATATTCTGAGTATATAACAGCGGGGACTTCTGGAGGCTTTGGGCCCATTCAAGAGAAAATCTACTGCTCCAACTGTGTTATAATCATGTATGTTTATTATTTACTATTTATTATTATTAGTTTGTGAAGTTAGTATCATTCGGATTATCGTGAGGATCGACGATTATTATTTTCATTTGTTGTTTAGTCAAGATTCAATATCTCGATGTGTGTTATATATGTGTGATGCTCTCCATTGAATTGGTTATGTTAATTCCAGCATTAGATTGTTGTTCATTCTAAGTAACGTTATCATAGATTTCAAAGTTAGAATTCATCACTTTCCGTGAGATGCTTTTATGGTTATTTTTTGTTCCATTGTCATAGCTCTCTTTCATGTTAATGAATTGGTTTCAATACGAGTTAGCTTGCTGAGTGTGATTCTTTATATTTGTGTTCAGATTCATTTGTTTGCAGAATAGATTAAGTAGAATTGCAAAGTGTGTTATGAATTCCTTTTTTTAGTGTCAGTATTTGCAGCCTTCAACCAGTGATCAAACATGCTCTTACAAAGTGGTCTTAGGATGTCAAAATCAAATTTTGTCATTTCAGTGAGTCTTCAAGTAAAATTTGGTCACTAGGTATTAGGTCTAGGATTTCTTTCACTCCTTCCTAAGTTTTCTAAGTATTGGTCCATGTCACCATTCAATTAAGTGTACCATCATTCAAAGTTTTTTCATCATTATTTCAAGTTCCAATGGGTCATTTTACACCTTGTTTGCGCTTCAATTGTGCATAGGTAAGGCTCATTTCCCTCTCCTAGGGTTTTGAAGGTAATTTATCTTGGATGGTCAAATCATCAAAAAAACTTGTATCCTGATTCTCATACACCTTCCCCTATCCTTAATATACCTTCTTAAACACTTCCCATCATTGATATCCCTCAAATTCATCATTTTCCCACAAACCCTAACTTATTGCTACAATTTGACACTTTTTTAGGTTAGGCCTGTGTTTTTCCCTTTTGGACCCCTTCCCCTCACTCAATCCTTGAAATTCCACTTTCCCATGCTTCCTAACATCCCTCCCGACTTCCAAAATTTTTCTCAATAAACTATAAGCCCCTCATCCCCTTCATTTCCATTCATTTCTACAAATCCCCTGTTCCACACACCGGGATAGGTTTTATTCAAATGTTGTTTCTGAGCACAAAAAGATGAATTTGACAAAAGTGAGAGAAATTTTCATCCACCATGGACCCAAGAAGAAAAATCTCTTTCCGTTTTTACACAGGTCTCATGGTTTGGGAGAAATGTCCAAAACATCATTTGCCTCAGGAGAGTTGATGCACTTTTGGAGTGACCTTGGGAAAATCAAGATTTCTCCTAGATGGAGTGACCAAATAGCTTTTTTGATGAGTCATAAGATAACTAGACACATATATATTAACAATGAGCTATCCTAAGCTCAATTTGGAGTTGAGGAAGACCTCCAAATGTTGACAGAAATAACACTCTTGATTTTGGCAAGCCTCATTCTGCACATTTTGACTAGTCTTGGGAGATTGAGCTTTGGATAGGGAAAATGAGATCCAAATGGAAAAATTCAAGATGTTCAGGAAAGTATACTCGACCAGATTTCCAACGCGCTATCCCATGCTCAATTTGGACACTGAAAAGTCAGTCAAAAGTGAGCTTGAAGTGGTGTCGCGTGTTAAGGAAGTGGTGCTGCGCGTTCAGGAGGTGGCGCAAGCGATTTTCCTAGGGGAACCTAAATGAGAAATAGTTTGAATTTCTAGATTCAGAGCAATGAGGACATGCACCCTAGATATTTTCAAAGTTTTTAGGGCACAAATAGTCCACCAAAAGGTCAAAAAACACCCTAAAAATGACCTTTCTGCCACTTTTTGGACACACAGAAGCAGTCTTGGGAGAATCAAGTTTTAAAAGGTCAACTGAGCTTTGAATTCATAAATTCCACGTCTTTTAGAAAGTATATTTGAATACCTTTCCAATGATCTATCATGATATCAATTTGGATGCCGGGAAGGCCTCCAAAAGGGACCTGAAAGTGGTGCTGCGTGTTGGGCTAGTGGCGCTGCGCGTAGGGCAGTTTTTGCTCAGGATGGCTATTTTTCCAGTTTTTGACTATTTTTTGATGCCTGCTAATATAAGGCCTCCTCCTGGATTTGCTCTCTTGCACTACCCGGATGCCTTTGATCTGGAAATGGAGTTTCAATTGAGAGAAAGGAACCTTGCAACACTTGAAGAGATGCAAAACAATGCAGTAGATGTAGAGGCTAATCTGCTAATCAAAAGGGAAAAGTTAAAGGAAGAAGAGATGAAGAACATAGATCCAGAGGAATCGACATCTTTAGAGGTAAAGGTTGAGATTTTGGTAAGTGCAGTGGAAGAGATGATCCAAAATATCACCACAAGGAATGAGTATGATGTTCAAGACCATGGCTTGCTGATTGAAGAAAAAAAAGTGGCTGATCCAAAACATTTTCTTTTTTATACCAGTTGTCATAGATCTAATAATGATTGTTTTATAGATCATCTTGGAGAAGAGAGATCTGTTGATCTGACATGTCTGCTTGATGATGTGTTTTATACTGATGATTTGCCTAATTTTTATTAGTATGATGATGATTATGTTCTCCAAATAGAAGCTAGTCTTGCAGACAACTCAACAGTTGGCTTATGGAAGGAGGAAGTTCACTTTCAACAGCTTGGTGATCAGCTGATGAATATCAGCTATGCAAGTGAGGAGGAAAGTGTAGAAAATTTTGAAGTGAAGGAATTTTTCCTATTTGTTTTACTTTGTTTCAGTTCATCAGAGACAACTTTCGTGCAATCATAAATCAACTGTCGATAAGTTTTGATCTGGACCATCTAGAGGGCAATGAAATCCTTGTTCAAGACTTCTCATATCTAGATTTGCAGCCCCCAAATGCCATCAAATGTTAGGTTTCAGATGAAGACTTGGAAGCTAGAACATATGATCAAATGATGCAAGATGATTCCGTACCATTATGTTTTGAATCATTTCAGTTTTTGAAGGGAAATTTGCATAGTATATCTTCAATAAAGGATGAGAATCCTGTAGAAAATCAGGAAATCTCATTGTAACCAATAGAAATGGGTTGCAATGGTCTTTTCAAGTTTTTCACGATCCAATAGCTAATTTGTTGGATGATATTTGCAGTCAAAGTCCTCCATTAGCTAACTGTGAGCTTGAAAACAGTATTGATACAAACTTGATCCGACAGCCGGTTTCTTTGTCATTTTTAGCAGGAGTCTCGTCATAAAGCTCAGATGAAAGTTTGCATTCATGGTATGAGGAGAAGCAAAGTAATCCATTGGATGGGCTAAGTCCCAGTGCACATGAATTTCAAGATCCTTATGTAGTATTTTTGGAGTCCGATAGAGAATTCATATTATTTAATCTGGGAAATTTAGATTTGTTTACAAGTTTTCATGGGAGTTGCATTTCAATAGTTCTCTCTTGTTGCTCATAAGCAAGCACCAGCGAAGAATTCAAACAACAGCTAGAATGCTTACTTGGTTGCATTGGTTGTTTCATTTCACTTGATTAGGTGATGAATGGAACAGTTAGAGTAGGTTTTATTGAATAAGCTCCATTTTGAGCATCTTTTCCAGTTTGTCGATTGTGTTTTAGTATCGAGTCAGTTTTTAGTTGAGTAAAAGTCAGTTTGTGTCTTTGAGTCATCAGTATTTAGTCATGTATTTCAAATTCAGTTTTTTTTTACTCCATGCCCAATGGATAAGGCTACTTGGTATACGGTGTTCTTGGCACCTCCAAGGAGCTACCATCCCCAATGGAGCCAATGTTAGTGTAAGTATTTGCAGCCTTCCACCAGCGATCAAACATGCTCTTACAAAGTGGTCGTAGGATGTCAAAGTCAAATTTTGTCATTTCAGTGAGTCTTCAAGTAAAATTTGGTCACTAGGTATTATGACTAGGATTGTTTTCACTCCTTCCTAAGTTTTCCAAGTATTATTACATGTCACCATTTAGCTGAGTGTACCATCATTCAAAGAGTTTTCATCATTATTTCAAGTTCCAATAGGTCATTTTACACCTTGTTTGCGCTTTAATTGTGCTTAGGTAAGGCTCATTTCCCTCTCCTAGGGTTTTGAAGGTAATTTTTCTTGGATGGTCAAATCATCAACAAAACTTGCATCCTGATGCTCATACACCTTCCCCTATCCTTAATATACCTTCTTAAACACTCCCCATTATTGATATCCCTCAAATTCATCATTTTCCCACAAACCCTAGCCTATTGCTACAATTTGACACTTTTCTAGCTTAGGCCTCTGTTTTTCCCTTTTGGACCCCTTCCGCTCACTCAATCCTTGAAATTCCACTTTCCCTACTTCCTAACATCCCTCCCAACTTCTCAAAAGTTTTTCAAGAAATTATAAGCCCCTCATCCCCTTCATTTCCCTTCATTTCTACAAATCCCCTGTTCCACACATCAGGATAGGTTTTATTCAAATGATGTTTCTGAGCAAGAAAAGATGAATTTGACAAAAGTGAGAGAGGTTTTTGTCCACCATAGACCCAAGAAGAAAAAAATATTTCTGTTTTTACAAAGGTCTCATGGATTTGGAGAAATGTCCAAAACATCATTTGCCTCAAGAGAGTTGATGCACTTCTGGAGTGACCTTGGGAAAATCAAGCTTTCTCCTAGCTGGAGTGACCAAATGACTTTTTTGATGAGTCAAATGATAACTAGACATAGAGATATTTCCAATGAGCTATCATGAACTCAATTTGGAGTTGAGGAAGACTTCCAAAACTTGACAGAAACAACACTCTGCATTTTGGCAACCTCACTCTGCACATTTTTACTAGTCTTGGGAGATTAAGATTTTGATAGGGAAAGTGAGCTCCAAATTGAAAAATGCAAGATGTTCTAGAAATTAGACTCACCAAGATTTCTAATGAGCTATCCCATGCTCACTTTGGACATCAGGAAGAAAGAAAAAAGTGAGATTGAAGTGGCGTTGTGCATTCAGGAAGTGGTGTTACGCATTTCAGAGGTAGCTCAATGTGGCGCTGCGCTTTTCCTAGGGGACCCAAATGAGAAATGGTTTGCATTTTTGGATTTAGAGTGATGAGGACATGCACTCTAGAGATTTTCAAAGTTTTTGGGGCAGAAATGGTCCCCCAAAAGGTTAAAAAACACCCTACAAATGACCTTTCTACCACTTTTTGGACACATAGAGGCAGTCTTGGGAGAATCAAGTTTTGAGGGGTCAAATGAGGTTCAAATGCAGAAGTTATAGGTGTTGGGGAAATTATACTTGAATATATTTCCAATGAGATATCATGAGCTCAATTTGGATGTAGGGAAGGCCTCTAAAAGGGACCTGAAAGTGGCATTGCGTGTTGGCCCAGTGGCACTACGCATAGGGCAGTTTTTACTCAGGATGGCTATTTTTCCAGTTTTTTACTGTGTTCATGGATTCTCTCTCATGGAGGATGTTTCCCCTTTGTAAATTATGAATTGGCATGTAAATATGATAGATAAATAGTAATAGAGGGTAGATTCATTGCTTTAGAAGTCAGTTTGAGCTCAAATGAATCAGTTTTTCACTTTTAGAGGCAAGTTGTTGAGAAGCCTATATTCTTGTTTCTTGTTTAGTATTAGTTATATTAGCTCCTCATCTTAGCAATTCGACCCCTGAGGATGGGAGGAGGTTGAATTCATGTCTATATCTTATTCTTCTTTCTCATTGTAAAGGGTTGGACTCAGTTGGATGCTCAGACCTTGATTGTACATCATTTTGTAGAAGTTTAGCAGGAGATTAATAAGAATTGCAGCTATTTTTATGGGATCCATGTGGTATGGAGTTTTAGCATAGTTTATTCTCTTGTGATAATATGTTAGTATGTTTTTTTATATTTCGTTAATCATTTCATTGCTTCTAAGTGAATGTTTTCAAGTTGATAGGCAAAATTCATAACATCACTGCTCTACTTTGGGGAAATATTCAGCATTCTATGTTTTCTACAGTCTAGGAAGGACCCATGGTAATCACATGCTCGTTATAGCTTCTCACCAGTCTTAATACACTTCACCTATCAAACCCTAGAGTGCTAAGCCATATACCTACCTTGCCCCATTGAACACCCTGCAATTTTGACCTAATTCCCTAGCCCTAACTGTCCAGCTCCTCCTGATCCAACAAAACCCCTTCAAAATCAAATCAAACTTTGTGCTACTATACCTAGGCTAATATCCTTTTCCTGATCCAGTCATCTTGTTATGAAACCAGCTCAAGAAAAGATAGAAAAGATAGATCAACGCCTTAGAATTTAGCCTCTTCGAGGGGGAAACCTCCTTTACATTACATAAATGAACAATTCTTCTATGATTCAAATGACAAAACCTCCTTTCTATATATAGGAGTCTATGGAGTCACAATATAACCCAGCCAACCTAACAATAATAATATAAAGCCACAAAAATAACAATAGCGGGATTCTATGGGGCACAGTAATAACAATATGGGGATAATAGGGGCACAACAATATTAATACGGGATGCAACTACAATAGTAATGGGGTAATCACTAGTATTATAGGGACCAAACATGCCCCTCTCCTTCAAAAAGTGTTGTCCTCAATGCTTGAGTAGTTTTGGATGCTTCTGTATAAAATTCTCATCCTCCCATGTGGAAACTTCAGTGGATAAGTTCTTCCACTTGATAAGATACTCCGAAATTGATCGATTTCGTAACTTTCGAGTTCTTGTTTCTGTGACTGCTTTTGGTTCCAATATAATTTTTCCTTCCTCATCAAGTTCTGGCAATATATTTTGAACTGAGAGTTTGTCGCCTATAACCTTCTTTAAACATGAAACACGGAAAACTAGGTGCAATCGAGAAGCTGCAGGAAGCTCCAATTTTTATGCCATAGTACCAATCTTTTGCAACACCTTGTACAGACCATAATACTTTGGTGATAATTTATTATCCTTCTTAGCTTACTTGAGGGACATTTTCTTATATGGTTGTAGCCGTAGGAATACCCAATCACCTACATCAAAACTTCTTTCGTTGCGATGTTGATCTTCCTATTGTTTCATTCTATTCTATGCCAACACGAGGTTATCCTTTAAGAGTTGGAGGACTTGTTGTTGATGTTCGATGTGATGTTCCACTGCTTTAACCTTACAATTTTCTCTTAAATATGATGTGATGGATGGTGGTTGATATCCATAAAGTGCCATAAATGGGGTCATTTTTGTTGCTGTATGGAAGGAAGTGTTATACCATCATTCAGCCAGAGGCAACCATTTGACCCATTGTGTTTGTTTATCAGATACAAAGCAACGAAGATATCCTTCCAAACATTTGTTTACTATCTCAGTTTTCCCATTAGATTGAGGATGATAAGAGGAGCTATGAGCTAATTGAGTACCAAGACAAGAAAATAATTCTGTCCAAAAATTTCCAGTGAAAATGGGATCTCTATCACTTACAATAATCTTTGGTTTTCCATGTAGCTTTTGAATTGTTTCCATAAATGCAGTAGAAACTATACTGGCTTTAAATGGATGTGATAATGCACAAAAGTCTGCATATTTGGTAAGTTTGTCAACTACCACCGTGATGACACTCTTCCCTCAGACTTGGGTAAACCTGTGATAAAATCCATTGAAAACTCCTCCCAACGTTGGCTTGGAATGGATAAAGGTTGTAATAGACCTGGTGTCTTAATTGTTTCAACTTTATTTTGCTGGCAAACCGAACATTCGCGACAAATTTTTGAATATCCGATTTAAGGCCATCCCAAAAAAATTCCTTCTTAACCCTGTGGTAAGTTTTTAAAAATCCTGAGTGCCCTCCTAAGGGAGAAGTGTACAATTCCATAAGAATATTTTGTTTTAGTTGGGAATTCTTAAAGAGTTATAAGCAATCTTTGTACCATAAAGAATCATTTTTCCAGCTAAATGTATTAGACATACTAGAATCTTGTTGTAACTTTCGAATAAGTGCCCACACTTCTTCTTCATTCTTCCATTCCTCCCTTGCTTCGTTTATCCAATCTGGTTGGATAATAGAAATGGTGCACAACAATGCTTCCACATCCTCATCCTTTCTTGAGAGTGAATCTGCCACCACATTTTTCTTCCTTTTTTTGTAGATAATTTCAAAGTCATAACCCAACATCTTTGTGACCCACGTTTGTTGCTCTTCAGAGGATAATCTTTGTTCTAAAAAGTATTTAAGTCTATCATGATTTGTTTTTACCTTGAAGTGTCTTCCCATTAGGTAGGATCGCCATTTCTTAAGTGCATGGAATATTGCCAACATTTCCTTCTCATAAATAGCTTTGTGTAAAAACTTTCCCTTGATTGGACGACTTTCAAAAGCAATGGGTCTTTCATCTTGCATTAAAACAACACCAATAACACATATTTCATTAAATATGGAAGTATTCAGTGGATCTAGAATTTAGAACTTTAACTAAATTAAGTTTTTTCAAAATGAGGAATTAGAAAGTCACTTAATCCACTAATTTTAATGTAGATATTCACCATTTTTGTGTAAAAATTATCATGATAAACTTTATAAAACAAATTTATATAAACTTGCTAAAAAAAATATTTCACATTTTAATCTTGGATTCCTTACATTATCTATTTTAATATTTTTTTATGGTTTATAGTAAAAAATAAGTTTGTTAAGGTTATTTTATGAAAATAATGATGCATATGTTACTATTGTTAATCCATTTAATTATAATCTGATATAGTAAATATCATGTATGTGAAAAGTCATGATTATTACTAAGGCAGTGTTGGCACAATTTAAAAGTCTATCACCTTTGCAACACTAGTTATATTATGGTTGAAGATTAAAAAACCCTCAAAGCATCGAGTTTATACTCGTATTAGAATTAAATTTCAATATATTTGTGACGGTACCAACCTTTTTGATTGTTTAACTAAACAAAATTATGATGATATTGAAACACTTCTTTTAATGCTTTTTCAGCATAACAATAAAATTCGAAATAACTTTTAATAATATCTTTTTATCTCCTTATTTACCATAGTTGTTCTTAGTGGATGATAATCATCATTATCACCATCATAATTACATACTATTGTAGAAAGTTTGCACCATTTTAGAGTTGAGGAGAAAAATAAATTTATGATCAAATTAAATGTTGAATGTGAGTAGTAGCATAATTTATTTTTATTTATTAGTTGTACACTTATGTTAATAAAGAAGTTGATTGAGGCTCGCTTTATGAATAATAGATTAATATGCAAGATATATATTAAGTATAAAGTTATTTAATGACAAACGAAATTTTTGGTAATGTGTCCAATATATACCATTATTTAGAACTTTAACTAGATTATATTTTTTCGAAATGAGGAATTAGAAAGCCACTTAGTTCACTAATTTTTATATAGATATTCACCATTTTTTGTGTAAAAATTATCATGATAAACTTTATAAAACAAATCTATATAAACTTGAAAAAGAAAATATTTCACATATTAATATTGGATTCCTTACATTATCTATTTTAATATTTTTATGGTTTATATTAAAAAGATAAGTTTGTTAAGGTTATTTTATGAAAATAATGATGTGTGTGTAACTATTATTAACCGATAATCCGATATAGTAAATATCATGTATATGTTGATTTACGATTATTACTAAAACAATGTTGGCACAATTTAAAATTCAAAATAACTTTTAGTAATATCTTTTTACCTTCTTATATACCATATTTGGTCTTAGTGGATGATAATCATTATTATCACCATCATCATTACATACTATTATAAGAAGTTTGCACCATTTTAGAGTTAAGGAGAAAATATTTTTTTAGGATCAAATTAAATGTTGAATATAATTTATTTTTATTTATTATTTGTACTTTTATGTAAGAAACAAAGTTGGTTGAGGCTTACTTAATGAATAATATATTAATATGCAAGCTATATATTAAGTATAAAGTTATTCAATGACAAATGATCATAGTAATGTGTCCAGTATATACCATCATAGATCCATTTTAAGTGCAGATGTAGGGATCAAATTTCAAGTGCAAACACATTTAGAGTGAAAGATACAATGTGTTATTTTTAATTGTTGAAACTATATTTTTGAATGCTAAATAGAGTATATATACGAACAAATAATAATTTTAACCATAATATTTTTTTTTTATATATATAGATATATATGAAGTTGATATTGACATAAATTAGTTAACATAAATCTTCAATAGTTACTTCTGAAAATTATAAGATTTAAACCTCTGATTCACACATTTTTTTTCACTTCTAATTACTTTACAAAATATTCTTTTTTTATATTTTTCTATTTAGAACATAATTTTTATTTTAAACGGGCACAGACGGATAGACAAACTTACACATCCCCCCATATTGGGCTGTAAAATGAGCCTCTCGTCTCAATTACTAATCATTTTAATGATCAAAATCAATCATGAATTAGAATAGTAACAAAGTAGTACAATTTGATTATTTTCAAATACAACAAGAAAGAGAGAAAAATTATTAAGATATTTATTACACATGTTTAGTTTTTATCCCTGTAATGTTTAAGGATACTATATTGAAAAGAACATATTAACATTCATCTAAAACTTAAATTCCTTACATTATTTCTATTACCATTAACATTTATATTTATGTATTAAATATGACCATGAATACTAGATTGTGTAAAAAAAATCTTACCTATAAAGTTATTTAACAATATATTAATATTGTTTTTCTTACTATTATTGACCATTTTAAATTGACACTAACTACTTTTCCTAAGTTGAGTACAAATTAATTATACTAGTACAATGTTGGCACCACTTCAAAATCTATAAGTAGAAATATTTTATAATTCTAGTTGTGTTGTTCAATGATCAAAATATTTTTTTTATAAATTAACATGCAACAAAATAGGGAATTTGATTATATCAATTATAATAAGGAAAATTAAGGAAAACTCACCTCAAACATTATATCAAGCATCTAGCATTTATTCATTAAGTGTTTAATTGGTTTATATTAAATATAATACTAATTAGGTACCCCACTGTTGTTTTAATATAACAAGTTTAGAAGATGTTTTTAGGTGCATTATTGAATTTTATTACGCATATTTGATATGGTGAGAAGTCATGCTAGTCAAATAAAGCTTTGAAAACTTAAATATTTTATGGCATTGTCATGTAATTTGTATAACACATGATTACATTGAACTATTAAATAATATAAAACTCCTTCAAAAAAAATATGAAGAGAATATTTATACAACAAATATGGGAAAATGTGTCTGAATGTATATTAATAGATCCTCCAAAAAAAGATTACATTTATGTATCATATAAACCTACTCTTAAGATAATCGCTCAAGTAGATCAAGAATGGCTTCTACACCATATTTATTTATCTTGGTCTTCTTGCAAAGTTCTTTCTTTGGCATCCATGCCCACACTATGGTATTAATTGGAATAGAGCCAAGTTCTTTGTCATCGGGATTTGGTACCCAATATTGCCTAAAAATTTTCCATTGTATTTCCATGACATAGGCTTCCACCAGTCAACCTTTACATGAAGATTCTCACTTTCATTATCCCTAAAGATATTTGAGATGGATTTTGCCATCCAAATCATCTCACCTGCATCCTCATTTCCTGATCTAACTAGCAACATCTTTCCTTTCTCAACATCAATCATCAGATTGAATGTTGGCTTTGGCTTGTTGCATTTGGGTCCAACATATATTGGTTCATCTATCGCATTATCAAAATCTCCATCCATAATACTTGAGATTACTTGGAGTGCATTACGATCAACATCAACAATGTGCCTTGTCTTGGGCCAGAAATCCTCAGAAGATGAATCATTTCCATCTATTATTCTATGATCATTATAGATTCCATCTAATGTATCAAGAACTTTTTCCCAATACACCACTTTATTTTTCCATTCCTCTGTAACAATTGGTGAATCCTCATTCCCAATAGTGTCTTTCCACATTTTTATGTATGATGTTATCCCTTCCTTTAGTTCTTTTAAATAGACATCATTCTGTTTGGAAGCTAAGAAAGATGGCTTCCCTATGGGAATTATAGGTCGACCTTCATCATCTATATTCCATAACTCAACTGGTTCTGACCACTCAGAGTCTCTAATTGATTCTTTATACCTTAGTACTGGAACATCATTAAGTATAAGAAATTGGAAGTATTGAACATTAAGATGTCCAACTAGTGCATTTTTTCCCTCCTTAATGTATCCACTAAGGAAACTTTTGAAGTCATAGACCTTGTCAATAAGTGTAGGTGGAAACACTCTATTTTCTTCAATTATGCGATATGTATCCATCATTTCAGGTAAAGAATAAATATCTTTACTTTTTAGGTTGGAAGACATTCTTCCATAGGTTCCATCTATGTCTTCATGGGTGTGCCCCACAGGCAAGAACCCAACCTCAATAGTGATGAAGACACCAAGTGCAGTTAAAAGTGATAGAAACATGAAAAGATAACGATTCTTATTATCACTTGCTGCATTGTCCAACTGTAACAACAAATGTGGAGGAAGAGGTTTAAAATCAACATTTTGACTTTTTGAACTTCCATGAGATATAAAATCATCCTTGTACCCTTGACATTTTGGGTAAATAGAGGTGTCAAGTAATGCATTTGTAAGTGGGTTTCTTGAAATTCCACTTTCATAAAGTAGATCACCATACATATCCATTTGTGGGTCTTCAAGGTCCCTTAAGCACTTTGCAAGGGATGTAATAGTAAATTGTGATCCCATATGGACAAATGGTAAGGAGAAATGACCAAAACCTCCCGCCTTATGCCCATGTGTAAGCATACCTGTCAATGACAAACCCAAATTTGTTCCTACAACAAATTTTGATTTGACACGTAGCCTTGGGATTGATGTCTTTGTTTTGTCCATTTTATCATGGATAATGCTCAAATACTCCTTTGGAAACCGCTCTGACATAATTCTATGGGCATAGTAGCAATATCTTCCACACATAACAATCTTGTTATGTTTCGTCAACCTACCTCGTGCCTTTTCTTCCAACTCTTTTGTAGTTGCTGACTTCATTTGTGCTTTCAACACAATACATTCACTGCATTTACTGAAGTTGGTGTTCTTTGAAAATGCCACATCTCGAAACTTAGTATTCCAGATCTTGCTCATTGTTGGTTGTGATATTGATGGGTAATTGAGCTTTTGAAGAGCCTCATTGATCTCTTTTAACAAATAATTTTGTGTGTATGTCGAAGGAAGCAGTCTTAAAGGAGCAGATGTTCCATCTTCTTCAACTTGACGTGTTTGATTTGGTGAAAAATCTGAATTATCCATTACAATTTTGTGCAATATTTCTATAGCTGCCACTGTGTGAGCTCGTGCTTTGCATGTGTTGGTGTTACCATGAATAGCTTTGATCTGTCCATGTTGGAAATAATGCTGGTAGTTATAGAATGTGCTTTGAGGAATTTTATGTATCTTATACCATGCTTTCTTACAAATAATATTCCCATTAAATCTCATGTCCTTTACATTTCTAGCAATAGGTGGTAGGCCATGGCCATGGCCATGGCCGCTTGACATCACTGTGTTTGACATGAGTGAATTCAAGACAAATTCTCTAATACCATTTGTATTTATTTGTCTCATACCCCTTCTAGCACTTGCAATGGCCTTCCTATCGACATGTTGAAGACAATCTTTTCTACAACATACATCTGCTGCCAAAAGTCGAATTTCTTTCTCTTCATCTATTTTTGTTTGACATTTTGCAGTTTTTTTTGTAGCCATAACTCGTTTAATCCTTTTATATGGCCTTGTTACATTCATATCAATTGAGTTTCTATCTTTTTCATTACAAAGGTACCCATCCCATTTGTTTAAGGGATTTGTGTCCTCTATAACATCCCATATCACCATTTCTTTGGTTGGTTCCTTGAACTTTTCCTTGACCCTTAATATCACACCTTTGTTGTCCACCAACTTATTTATTGGCCATCTAACCAAACAATGTATAGACTTATCTCCAATTTTGCATATCTCACAATTTCCATCTATCTCTTCTAGAAAAACACCAAAATCCATTTCACCTAGTGTTTCACCCTCAACAATGTCATCCTCGCGGACATGAACTAGCATTCCTTTGGCAATGCACATGCTTGTTCCCATGCATTCATGTGTAAGAGAAACCTTTGCACATATGAATTTAACCCTATCTTGGGCAATATTTATGGCATGATCATGACAGTGAGGCTCCAAATCTGATTCTGGCCAAATTTCATAAGATTCTAATGCACCCCCAAGTGTATGCTCAAACCCTGTTGGATGTGGTAGAGGAACATTATGTTTTAACACCTTTTCAATTTTAACCACTATGCATCCTTTCTTTACCATCTTTCCATGCACTTTATGCCCAAGCTCTGTATTGAATATGGAGCCCTCGCCCACCTTCACTCCATGTTGTAGAAGATTTACCTTGTCTCCAATAGAAAATGTAGAAGAAACATTTGTACCTATAAACAAATGTAAATAATGTTAGTATTTACTCAAAAAAAGAACATTTATTATAGTATCAAAAATATATAACACATGCTTCAATATTTTGATTTACCTATGTGGTGTCTCAAATCCACAATCTTCCATGGATGTATGTCCCCTTCATTAACATCATCATCAATCAAATGTGGTTGAATGAGATCAATTATCAAAATTGCAACATAACCAACATTAACCTTTTTTCCAACATAATAAGTTCCAGACTCTGCAGATTCAACCCTTGCTAGCCCAATGACTTGATCATTAATAAGGAGATCAACATAGTCCCCTTTTGCCAAAATTATATTTTCCATTGTAGCTTGCATCAATTCTGTAACAACAATTACATCGTAACTTGTAATTAAAAGAATGAACCGTGTAAAGTGTGACTTTATATTTCCCCAAAAACACACAACTTCCGAAAAAGTAATATAAATGCAAAAATAAAAATATTATGGTTGTCATGTTGTATGTAATGAAACATTGTTTCCTCAAATGAAAGCTAACAATCAATATCATTCCTTCTACTACAAACATAAGCATATTGCTAGAAGCAACATTACATGGTCAAATAAATCTAGCACATGCAAGATTTCCTTCTAGCACAAACACAAACACATTGCCAATAACAATATTCTAAGGCGAAGGAAATCCACCACATGCTAAATTTTCTTCTAACGTAAATAGAAGCATATTACTCACAAAAACATTTCAAAGTAAAAGAAATCTTACACATTCTAGAGTTTATTGTAGCACAAACACAATCACATTGCCAAAAATAACATTGCAGTGTAGAAGATATCTAGCATACGATTGATTTACTTCTAGTACAAACAAAAGCACATTGGCAACAATAACATTGTAGGGCAAACAAAAGCCAACAAAATCCAACAACTTCTATCACAAACACAATCACATTTCCAACAACAATGTCGCAAGGTAAAATAAATTTAACGCATGCTAGCTTTACATGTAGCATAAATACAAGCATACTACCAATAACAACATTTTATGTCAGAAGAAATCTAGTGCATGCTATATTTCCTTCTAACACAAACAAAAGCACATTACCAAGGTGAAAGAGATCTAACACGTGTTATATTTCCTTCTATAATAAACAACCAAATTGAAAACAACAACATTGCATAGCAAAAGAAATCTAACACAACTTCTAGCCCAAACACAAGCACAACATTTCCAATAACATTGCCAAAGTGATGGAAATCTAACACTTTCTAGATTTCCTTTTATCATAAAAAACCAAATTGAAAACAACACTATTGCAAAGCAAAATAAATCTAGCATAGTTTCTAGCCCAAACACAAACACATTTCCAATAAAAATATTGCAAGGTGAAAGAAATTTAACGCATATTAGCTTTACATGTGGCACAAATACAATCATACTACCAACAACAACATTGCATCCCAAAAGAAATCTATTGGGTGTTATGTTTATTTTTAAAACAAATCAACAAAGTGTAATGGTGATTATTTGTTGTGAAGACCCATATGAAAAGTGGCGTAATGCTAATAAGACCAATGCAGCTACTGCAGGATACCCACTCACCTTTCCCTTTATCCTACAAAAAAACTCCGAGGTGTGAAATCCTTTTTTTGTCGAGTGTTTGCTTGTAAGAGGGGAAAGTAATGAATAATTCTTCCTGCTAGAATATATTTATTTGGGGAAAACAGGGTGAAAAACATGAAGCCTCATCACTTCAAAATTTGTGTTTCCTTGGGGGGGTGGTTTTTCCTCTAATGGTTGATTTCCCGTACTAATTAATGTTTCCTTTAGCTGACACATTTTTCCTTCCACTAGGTTGTCAACAGGAAGCTTATTATAAGAGAATATTCATCTATTGTGCTCCTTCCAAATTTCCCAAAGGATGAAACCTCGAATGAAATTTCAGGTAAGGTTCACCACCTCGTTTTTTGTATAATGCACCCACCATTTCTTTATTGTTTCTTGTATGCTCTCTCGACTTTGGTTTCTTTATCTAAATATTGAGGCTAATTAGTCCCATAGTGCCTCCATATAGTTACAGGTGTTGAGTAAATGATTAAGCCTCTCTTTTGTGTTTTCGGAGAGGAAACACGAAGAGGAACCTATAAATCCTCTCTTTATAACTTTGTCCTGAGTTAGGACCTTTTGTGTAAAATCAATGACATGAAAATTTAAATTTATGGCCAATGTGGCACCATCCAGTTTTCTCCACGATGGATCATTTGTACCAGTATATCCCTCACTAAGATAAGCTTTGACTTCCTTGAGATTGAACTCCACATCTTCTTTTTTCCCCCATTTGAGTTGGTCTTGTTCATTATTGAACATAATTCTTAATTTTCTTAGTTCCTCTGTTAGATACTGAATAGCTAAGTCATTCTGGGTTGGCCGTTGAAAGATATTAAAATTCCATCGCCTCCATTTGTTATTTTCTAGTCCTTGATCCTAGAATTGGTAGAATTCTCTATACTCTTATATTTCTGTGCTTAGTTTGAAGGGATGTCATTCCTCCCTGCATAACTTAGCTTGTTTCTACCACGCATCATCCCAAAATAGGGCCTCCTTTCCATTTCTGATTTCCCAGAATAGTGTTTTTGCATTATACCTCTTTTATTCCATGCTAAATTCCAAATTGCCAACCCCTGAGTGGAACTTGATAAACCAAACTAACTTTTTTGTATGGAAATTAGGTGCATATTTTGATTTCCAAAGCCTTTCCCAAGGTGATGACCCCCCTTTTAACCATCTCCACCATAATTTTGCTCCATTTTCTTTGTTGGTTACCTCTGGATCTTGAAGACCTAGCCCACCTGCATCTTTTGGTTTGCACTCTATTTAAGGCCACTAGCGCCCATTTTCGTTTCACCTCTACCCCTCGCCACAAGAAGTTCCTTTGGATGTCCCAGATCTTTTGGGAGAAGGGAGGATAGATAACATATACCTTGGAATAGCTTGTAGCACTGTGTTTGTTAGAATCAGATGACCACCCAGGTTTAGGGCTTTGACATTCCATTGTTTCACCCTATCCTCAAGGTTTGATACAATTTTTTCCTAATTGGAGTTCTTCTAGGCTTGCACCATTAGAGGGACCTCAAGGTACTTTGATGGGAGGGATTTAAACATATATGCCCTGTTTTTTTACCTCTGCATGGTGTAAATATCTTGAAAATATGCTTTTAGATACTCTTTCGGAGATATTACTACATCGCAGTAATCCATTTGTATCTATTTTGCAAAATATTAAGCATTATATTTTGCTTAAACGGAATATATTGTGGGAACTTTCTATACAAATTGATGAGCATTTTGCACAGCACGGCTGAAAGAGAAGCCCTTATGATCCTAACCTCTACTGCAAAGATCAAGGGGGATATTGTGATCATCGTTGTGTATGTCGATGACTTAGTAATCACAGGCAGTTATGAGAAGAGAATTTTGGCAAGATTTGAAAAGGTCCTTTGACATGACCGATCTTGGTCTATTGCATTAGTGTCTTGGTTTGGAGGTGTGACAAACACATCACCGGATATTTGTATATAAAAGAAAATATGCCAAGACACTTATTGAGAAATCCCATATGAATGGTTGTAAGCCCATGCAAACTCCCATGGAACCAGACCTAGTAGGAACCGCACCTCTTATCATTCAAGTGACACGTAAGTTACAATGTGGCACACAAATAAGTAAAGTAACATGGAACTGGCACTTGCCCCCATTAATCCAACGCATTCAAAAACATTTGGGGGTGTTGAAAACCATGGAATTCACCTTAGTTCAGTGGTTTTCGAATGCGTTGGTGGATAGGGTGGAAAATAAAGGGGTAGATAATGTCCATTTGCTCACCGACGTGATGTGCAAGTTTTCAGAGGGCTAGCTAAAGGAGGAAAGCCAAAGGTTGGCAGAGAGAGATCACTCCACGCCATTAAGGTAGGTTGATAGAGAAGGGGTGGGCCCGAATCAGGACAGTGATCTACCAGTTCATACGAACAAATAATCCTTCATTATGGACATACTTAGGAAACGAGAAGGGGTATGTGTCTGCAATACAAGGATAGAGTGATGGTTAATCATGGGAAGGAGAGGATTTCCCCCATAATAGATTGTTAGTGTGATCGTCTCATTAATAGGAGATGTGGCAAGAGGAGTGGGAAGGTACGAAATCAAGAGGGGAAACATACAAGAGCAAGGTCAGGGTGATTATAATTTTGAACAAACTGCTGGCAAGGGAAAATGAGAGGAAGGACGTCCACAAGTACACACGAATGAACAACAACATCGCTAGCAGGTCAGAGTTACTAAAAATTGAGAGGGAAAGTACTCAAATATCGGCGAGGCAAGTCTCATTTGGGGTGTCATCTTTAAATCATAGCTAGGGAGCAAGCTTCATCGACATAAGGCAAAACACTGAAAGGTGGTGTAATTGTGAGTTGGTGATAGTAATTTCTATGAGGGAAATTCAGTTATCAGGGAGTGCAATGAGTAAGAGCTAAAGTGATGCTAGTAGGCCAAGAGGTAGTTCCCGCGGATGCTCAGGGCTTTGAGTTTTGCAAACAGACATGCATGGAGGAAGCAGCGGAGGTTGTTGCTAAACAGTCACACAAAAGGGAAGGATATAGTGGAAATCTGGGAGAGTGAGGTTCGAAGACATTGTAGGGCTATCTTTGATGGTAGAATAGAGGAGGAAGGAGATTGGATCATCAACACAGGGAAATCCAAAACATAGATGACTGTGTACCAAAAGACCTTGGAGACCGCTTGGCATGTCAAGACTCTAGTGGAAAAGCTGCAAGCAGAGGCAGCAGAGTAGAGGAAAAAGAGGCAACTCGAGACAGAAATCGAGTTAAAATCTATAGACCAATGCCTAAAAGGAATTGAAGAGGCTCTCAAGGGTTTGGTTAACATAGAGAAATTGCATGTTGGCAGAATTGGGGATCTTAACAAAATGTTCTCAATCTATCTAAATTATATCGATAATGTGGATATATCAATGGGTGTAGAGATAGGAGATTTCGCCCGCTTGAGGAAGTATCGAGTTCGAGAGGCTTGCGCTGCAGGCGGCTGTCCACTGGCAACCCTAGAGGCTCCAGCGACAACCCTTGTGGAGGACCCAACAATGGGGCCAACGACGATAACAACTCCAAGCAAATAATATTGTGTTAGTTGATCATGGCATCGACCAATCTTTTGTTTAGTTTTGTGTTATGTTATATAGGTAGTATTGTAGTTATTTTGTCAAGTTTAGGTCTGAAGATCAGAGCTATATAGCTATTCAGATAGGCAGACCTACATATAGTAGTAGTGGGAAGGGGAACTTTTTTGAACTATATAAGGGAAAGTAAAGACAGAAAAATCTAATGGCATGTCTGGTTAAATGTGTGACAAAGAGAATCTTCTTCTACAACTGGTTTGGTAAACCAACTACTATTTTTGTATTGTATGTTTATTTAGTAATATATTGAAACTTTACTAACTTACAAAAAAGTTATCTTATTATTTTTCCCTTTAATATATTGTCTATTAAAAATATATGCTACATATTAAAAGATATTAAAAATATATGCTACATATTAAAAGATATTAAACTTTTAGAAACTTAATCTTTCTTATAAATATAAAATATTTGATATGATAAACATAAAATTTTATGTAAAAAATTAAAAAAATATATATTGTGTATTAAAATATATTGAATTCTTCGATATATTTTTTACCACTGGATGATGTGGAAAGAAATTTGATGAGGAATTTGATACCATATAAACCTAAAATTTTAATTACTAAGTCAACTATATGGGGTTATCGGGTTATCTTCCTTTTCAGTATGTTCTGTTCAAGCAGACATGTTTTGTATGAAAAAAATCTAATTTAAAAATAATTAAATTTTATTACTGAGTCAACTATATGGGGCCTATCTTACCTTTCAGCTGTTTTTATTAAAAAATATAAAAAATTTACAAGAATATTTGTTTACGAGGTGTTTGGAGAAATTTGATCTCTCTTTCAAGGCCCAACAAGGTTCAAATGGATTTGCTCTAATGCAAGTGAGGACTAGCTTCATTTCGAGATAAGGTTTCCAAGGTGTGAATATGCGAGGAGCGTTTACCATTCCACCATAGCTGTTGTTATCGCAGAGGAAGATGTTTCTCTACTCCTTTACTGTTTCCATTCTCATCCTCTTTTTAAGTGTTATAAGTAAAACCAGATAAACATAACAATAAAACTAACTGGGTACAGTGGCACATAGAGTGAATTCCAAACAAATGCCCATATTTCAACTCTTTTTGTGCCTTTGTGTAAGAAAGGTTGAATTTTTATTTTGTATGAGCACAATGATGACTCGGAACTCTGTCTTGTGTGTCAGTGTCTGATCTATGGAAAAAGATAAATATAGATTTTAATCACTCTTGAATAGACTGTAAATTTTTTTTGGCATTGCATGATGTTGAAAATAGTTAGGTGGATTAGTGCAGAGCTTAAGAAGATATTGAGTTTAATGGCACAACTGACACCATGAAAGAATCTTTGGAACAAGTGGTGGAGTAGATTGTGCCTGAGCAAAGGGTTGCAACAATGTATATGAATTTGGAAAAGGCCCCCATGTAATGGTGGGTAAGCACATCAAATCAAGTTTCACTCATGGCATGATATGATAGAGGTACTTAATGATAAAGGCCTACCAGAAATTGGGGCTCCACTAGGTAATGACATTTTGGAATCCAGTTCTGTCAACCAGCCCCTACAATTCGGTGGTACTTCCAATCCAATGGGATACATGTATTACTGTGAAGTCATTAGGAGATATAGGAGGTTCCTATTTAACTATGGGTTCATAATTTTATGCAAACCTTAGAGCCATTTCCAAAGAAGTGATATCTTGAGGTAAAAATGCAGTGGCAGACAACTAGCTAGGTTGAATTATGAGAAAGGTTCTACAACACATTATATAACTCTACAAGGAGGAGGCACAGATTGCAAGTTTGATAGAGTTCATTTGGTGTTTCCAATAAATGGACCACCCACAAAGTCTAATAATAGGATCCCCAAAGGAGTACCCCTTAAAGGAACTTTGCCATCTGTGGTATAAAGAAACTGATTCCCTTTTGAAACTATTGATAATGTGGTAGGTGGTATTTCTCTGGAAATGAAAAGTATTGATCTCCTTGTTGTTTTGCGAGTTGTTGATAGTGTATGGGAAGATGGTGAAAATAGTGGGGAATAAGATAGATCTGCATTCTATTTAAAGGATCATTTTTCAGCAAGGAATGTGTTGTAGTGTAATTAAATCTGCATGTTGTTCCGAAGATTTCTCAATCAAATAGATCTGCAATCTTTTTAAAGTTTATTTCCTTCCAAACTCAGTGAATATCCAGTGTTGGGTTGTGAAAGTGTGCTTGATATCTAACTTGGACAGATCCTATCTGGTGTAGAGTATCCAGTGTTGGGTTGTGAAAGTGTGCTTGATATCTAACTTGGACAGATCCTAGCTGGTGTAGAGTCCCCCTGAGGGTCCACTCAAGCTCACTACTATGTTATTGCTAATTCACTAATTTTTTTTGAAGCAGCACTAGCAGTTCTAGTTCCAGTAGTATATCTAGTAGTATACCTAAGAGCATATATATGCATACGTAGCAGCAGAACAAACAGAGTAAGTATATGAACCTTGAACCAAGCTAGCATCATGATCAACCTCTGTTAAGGAAATATCTCCACGTGTTGTGGGGGTCTCACCACACCAAACGCATCTTAGAGACCCTTGTCATGACCAGGTCAGCCCTGTAACTTCACTGCCTTCTAACGTGTTTGGAGGTTGTTGTTACCACTAGATATTGGTTTCATTCATTGTTCACAGGTAGCAAACTTTCACTGCCATATTTTGTTGAGAAATATCAGGAGCCTTGAAGGAGGAGGGTAGGGTTAAGCCTTGCCTCCATGTACTCGATCATCCTTTTCATATGGTTGATCTTTTGGGGTAGAAACATGGTTTCTACCTGCCTTCCTAGAACTGCATATGGGTTGTATCAATGGTGGAAATATTCAAAAAAATCTTCATTTCCTCTATTTATCACTTTGTCATGTAGGAAAACAGAGTACATGAATATGGGTTAGTCTGACTCGTAATTGAAAAATTGCTGAGTCTCGTAACTCCTAAACACCAACCCTTTTATAGGGTAATATTTTCTAGAGAAGATAAATCATCCTTTTCATTAAGAAAGAGGAGTACATTTACATATATATGACCCAAAAAACCTCAAAGGTATGCACATCACCAATGCCAACAACAACATCCATCACAAAATTAACTAACAGGGACCAAAAATGGACATGAAAAGAACATCTATAAACTTTGTAGAACATGGATAAAATTACTAAAAAAGATAAAAACCCGGATAGTATGGAACATTAAAATCCTAGTTACAAACAAGAATAACCAGTTCAAACAAAAATATTTTATTCATAAGATGACAAAAAGGATAGAATTTCTTGACATATCAAAAGAAGTGAGCCAACTGAAGATCACTGGGGATATGAACATATCCCCTTCTCAATAATTGTAAGCCTCCTGGTTCTTCAAATAAAAAGTGGCCTTCCTCCACCCGTAGATATTTTTTGGACATATAGTCCACATGTTGGTTACATTCCCTCAAAATATGCTAGAATAGTAGATTATGAAAGAGACCCTTAAGAATTTAAATATGTTACATCTAGTGCTTGAGGGAAAGAACCTTAAAATTCCCCTTCTCCATTATCCAGTCCATCACACACTTGGAATCTCCATAAATCTGACAGGAGATAATGTTCAATGATGTTTCAATATATAAAAGGGCCCAAACTACAGAAACCTCTGCCTTGGTATTAGACTCTGAACCAATATTCAACCAAATATGATAAGACCCATTTCTAGGGAGGAAACTGATGGCACCCCCTCCAGATACACCTAAATGATATGCATCATCAAAGAAACCTACATTTATAGATAGAGGACTATGAGGGAAGCATAAGGAGTGACTACGAGGAGGATTCAAAGGCTTGACATACAGAGAAGAAACCCATAATATGAGGCAGGATGTCAGAGATCTCTGCTTTCAAAGATATGTTTATTCTGAACCTTCTAGACACCCCAAGCGATGAAGATAGGAAAGGATTTATAATTACCCATGTTTTTCTCACATAAGAAAAGGAAATGGTCAATATGATACATTGGAACAAGGTCCAAAATATTAAATAACGTGACGGTTGCAGTCCAAAGTTCCATGGAAAAATCACACAGAAAAAATAAGTGATTGACATATTCAAAGTCCTTTGAATAGAGGATACATATATTTGGCCTAGATAATCCTTTGCACAATAGAGGGTCCCATGGTTATATCTAATTCTCTAAATCCAACCATATGAATAATTTCATTTTTGGAGCAATAAGACAGTCCCGGAACTTATTATACCACCAATTTACCATGGGAAGGGAAGAACATGCTGATATAGAATTATAGGCATGGCAAGAAGTTATTTTCCCAAATGAGGTGTTCCAAGCACAAGCAATTGAACCATCCTCCTATGATAAGATTAGACCATTGAGAATAAGATTCTTAACAAAATTGTCCCATTCATATGCTAGAAGACCATGTAGACCCAATTCAGAAGCACATTTCCACCTGATAATAAAAGACTGCAATGAGGAAGACAAGAAAGGATGACACAATATATAAACAGCCCAGAATTTGAGATGAAATATGAGCTTTGGAAATAATTAGTAGAAGGGAGATCCCCTAATAGAAGGAGCTCCAGATGTTATTAACAAACGGGGTTTATGTTTTGCAGGTCAGGCATTGTGCTATTGAACAAAATCTATGGCCATTTTGACTACTTATGATGGGACTTACAGTTCAGTCTTTCCACTACTTGTAAGCATGGATAATTTGCCCTAGTAGTATACCTAAGAGCATATATATGCATACGTAGCAGCAGAACAAACAGAGTAAGTATATGAACCTTGAACCAAGCTAGCATCATGATCAACCTCTGTTAAGGAAATATCTCCACGTGTTGTGGGGGTCTCACCACACCAAACGCATCTTAGAGACCCTTGTCATGACCAGGTTAGCCCTGTAACTTCACTGCCTTCTAACGTGTTTGGAGGTTGTTGTTACCACTAGATATTGGTTTCATTCATTGTTCACAGGTAGCAAACTTTCACTGCTATGATGATAGTGACTGTTTTATCAATAGCCTCTGTTCTGTTTATGTTTATGTTGGGTATGATGATGATAGTGACCCACAAGATGATGTGCTTGTTGAAATACTCCTTACTTTAGTAGTTATTGCAATTGTTTCTTAACTTTATCTCCTTCCAAAGTAAATTCGTTACACATTCACCAAGTCCCATCCTTATTGGGAACTATGATGCTATGTGACCCATATGATGATGTGTTTTGTCTAATTACTCCCTACTCTAGTAGTTATTGCAAATGTTTCTTCACTTTATCTCCTTCCAAAATAAACTATCCATACAACCCAATATTTGGTAATGGGAATTAGGAAACAATTGTATCTTGTGCCCCACTTCCCTTTTAGTTGGTAAATATTTAGGCTCTTCGAGCACTTCTCTATACACATACAATAAATCCTCTAACTATTATTTCTGCTCTTCATTACATCTTCTATGGATTCCTTTTACTAATTCATCCCTTGGTTGATTATCTCTCAAGAAAAATAATACAAATTTTCCACTAAAAGTGATCTATTTTTGGCTTGGTTGGAACTTACTAGAGAGACCTTCTACTTACCTTTTTCCACATTGATGATGAAATACTTCCCATCCTTGATCAATAAGTGCTAGTTTTCCCTGATCATGAAGATCAATCCCTTGTGTACATGTAAGGGCTTCCAAACACTATACCACACACATCAAGGAGTATTATATATAAATCCAATTCATAAAATATGCACTTATAGTAAACTTGACCTTACACTATTTAGTGACTTTGAGCTCTACATCTCTATTCACCCATTCCAATGGATAGTGGTTCAAATAATCATGAACATCTAACACAAGCTTGTTGACTTGATTTTTTGCTGTGAGTTTTTCCAATGAATCAAAATCGAATAGAGCATCCACCGTGGTATTTTTTACTTGAGTATTAATCTGGAATAATTTAGTCATCTCATTCTCTTCCTTGCTATGAAGGATATTCATATTCAACTCCTTTTGCACTGAGGTGTAGACAGTCTTCTCATTTACATCCATGCTACACTCTATTAGGTTGAATGAATCCATATCTAATATGTTATTCTTCTTGGAAAAACTATATTTATTTGGATTCAACCCTAGATGTAGCTTTCAACACTTATATCCAATGAAACCATCAATATTACAATTGTTGCAATGATTGTTTGGATCCTTGCACTAATGTGTAGTAATTGTATTTTTTTTAAAAGGAACCTAACATAAACAGAACAGAGGCTATGAACAGAACCCAATTTATGAAGGTCCCTTTTATTCAAGCATCACAAAATCTGGGCTTTCCAAGGATTCAATCACTGTTCCTTATGATTATAGGGGTTGCAGCTGGTTCTCTCTTAACTGAAAATGAAAGAGACTTTCAAGTTTTCTCATATTGAGACTTTTATTACCAAATTTTAACTGCTTCAGGACGTACTTGAGTATCTTGCTTCAAATCTGATTATGTCAGGTTTCTTATGTAATCCTGATTTACAGTCCTAGCCCTTTCTAGAATTGTTCCTAACATCATCTGCCATACTCTAGAATTTAGATATCCTAGAGAGAATCCAATATGTACCAAGGATCAAATGTTCCACAAGCATAACTCAAAATGCCACCAATCTGATTGATGCTCAACTATAGATAGTATCATAGATTGGTAGACTAATGTGCTGCAACAAACCCTAGCATCAACATGCTCTGCTTCACTGTACCAATTTTTCAAGTACCCTCTATTCAACCTCAGTTCTGACATATGTAAAAATCAATAGGTTAATAACTGCAACGACACTGTTGTATTCAATGTTGTCAATGAGACCCTTTAATGCTACACTTTGTGAAATAAGTATCATGCCACTTTCAAATGTTCAAATGATGATCCTCTAGACCCTGCTGCAAGATTATGAAACTTCTTTACATTGTCTAAACACTCTGCTCAGCAGTAATCAGTATTCACTGGCTCTGAAGGTTTTTACATATCTAAGGAAACTTTTTTGTTGTTGTCAAACCAACATATTGTAATAAACCAGAGCCTCAAATCATGATTATATCAATTTCGATGGCTTTCATTCTCAAGAAAACATATCACTGCATAGTATGAATGGTAGTAAGAAAGGGACTTGTCACAGTTAAGAGCTTCAAGGGAATCTTCACAATTCAATCTCATGAACCTCAGTTCTGTTCTGTGCTTATCCCCGCCAATGTGCCATTAAGCGCACTCATTCCTGCAAGCAAATAAATTCTATGCATATTCTGTCTCAAATCCCTCTACCATATAAGGACCTTACACTTTCAAAGAACAAGAGAACCGATATCCTTGTGACATTAGTAATTCTAGAAATTTGTCCCAAAACTTGATTTGAATGCAGTCAATGTGTACATCAAATAAGTCATGATATTCATATTCTCTCCCCACTTTAAAGTAAAGTTGGGGCTGTTAAGCTAGCCAATTCATACATATAATGTGGGAAAATGATGTTTTGAACCCAGGTCATTATTGTGGCTACCCCCACTCTTAACTTCTAGATGGAACCTCGACAGAGAGCTTGATCAACCAATTTCAATATCTTGTTTTTAATTATTTGTCCATGTATTTTCACCATTCTTCATCTAGGCAAAACATTTATGCTTGTCATGTTGATTATGTGGCTATTTAATTTTTTTTTCATATTAGGCTTGATTTCTTGATCTTCATTCAATGTAGTTTATGGCTCTTCTTAATTATCCTTTTCCTCACTTAGAAGCTGAAGGATTAAAGCTTGCTCAGCAGTAATCAGCATTAAAGCCAGTTGGATATCAACAAATCAAAATCCCAAAAAATCCACATGTTGTACACCTGGATTCATGGGCATGCAAGCTTGCATGTTTGGCATGTGTCAAACAGTCTAGCCCCAGCTACCCCTACATATACAACAGTCGAGGCACCAAAAAATTTCAAAAATCTATTCAGATGCGTTTGATGTAGCTCCTTATGTCTGCATGTCTTATTTTTCTGTAATTTTAATATTTTTTTATTTCATATATATAAATAAATTTATATATTTTCACATCCCCTATGTCTTATTTTGGGGGTTCTATGTGTCCTTGTGTCAAAGGATGTAGCTAAGAAGCAACAAAGGTAACCATGCTAATCCAAGAGCACTTCATAGTGTTTTTCTTGATTTAACAGTAGGGGATAATGTATTTAGAGGAGGTTGATGGATCATTTAGGCAGGATAGATCATATTTGAAAGCAAGCTTTAATCCATTCACTCTACTCAGCAGTAATCAGCATTCACTGGCTCTGAAGGTTTCTACATATCTAAGGAAACTTTTTTGTTGTTGTCAAACCAACATATTGTATACCTAAAGATAAGATTGTTTTTAAGTAAGTAGAAGAATCCAAAGTTGTTTTGAAACCAAAACCATCTTATATGTCATCATCAACTAGAGAAAAACCACATAATGAAAAATCATGTGAGTAAGGTCTTCTTATTAAAGCCATACAAAGTTGGATATCAACAAATCAAAATCCCCAAAAATCCACATGTTGTACACCTGGATTCATGGTCATGCAAGCTTGCATGTTTGACATGTGTCAAACAGTCTAGCCCCAGCTACCCCTACATATACAACAGTCGAGGCACCAAAAAATTTCAAAAATCTGTTCAGATGCGTTTGATGTAGCTCCTTATGTCTGCATGTCTTATTTTTCTGTAATTTTAATATTTTTTTGTTTCATATATATAAATAAATTTATATATTTTCACATCCCCTATGTCTTATTTTGGGGGTTCTATTTTTCCTTGTGTCAAAGGATGTAGCTAAGAAGCAACAAAGGTAACCATGCTAATCCAAGAGCACTTCATAGTGTTTTTCTTGATTTAACAGTAGGGGATAATGTATTTAGAGGAGGTTGATGGATCATTTAGAGGAGGTTGAGGATCATGGACTCCCAAATAATCATAAACATGGCCTTAAAACTTCTGCAGGGATCCCCGTTCACAAGGTCAGTAGCAGCTGGAGAATGGCAACTCGACTCGAGCTACTACAGCAATGGCTTATTCACAATCAAGCTATTTCTTTTAAACACATCAGAAGGGAAGGGAACAAACTGGCAGACTTTCTTGCTAATTTAGGAGTGGACAGTGGAAGGGAATTCTATGAAGGCTCTATATCTTGCATAGCTTCTGAGAACCAACTTTCCACCTTCATACTATAGTAACAAGTGATATGCAGTCGAAGGAAGACTCAAACCCGGATGCGGGTGTCCTTAAGAGGTGTTAATGCTGGAGCACGCGGAGTCGGCAACTGGCGAGTAATTAAGAAGGGTAAGGCGGTTCGTGGCAGGTAATTAATCCGCATTAATGAAGGCCCGAGCTCGTACGCAGATGGAAGTTATCAGGATGGCGCGCATTCTCCAGGGTTCATTTGTTCTGGTCTTTTCAGGCATCAATGTAGTGTTTCCGGTTTTTTCTAGCAGAGGTCTCCTCTGGTGGTCATGGTCTCAGAGTCTTAGTGCAACACAGCGAATTTGGAAGCCTCCTTGGTCTCATAACTGCTCCCATTTGGTCGGCTTCAGGTATATAGTTCTGCCTCTTTCAGACAGCGTCAGGTGCATTAAGTTTGTTTTCTCCATTTGCGTCTGGTGTCTTAAGTCAGTCCTCTGGTTCATTTCGGGAAGGGATTTGGTTTTTGTCCTTGTTAAAGGTGTCTGGGTTGGGTACTGGCTTTCTCAGTCGTCGTTGGGTATTTTCTTGACGCCGAGTCTAGCTTATGTGTGCTGGGCTTCTGGGTCTTTCATTCAAAGGTCTGGTTTTTAATTGGTTACAATTGCCCTTCTTCCCTTCCCCACACCCAGTCCTTTAGCATCCTCATTCCGCTGTTGTATTCTGTTATGGCCCGTCGTCGGGGTATTCCAAGGCGAGGGAGCAACTCGGGATCCCGTGGAGGATCTGGAGGGCGTGGTAGCTCTGCGCCTCGTCGTATATCCCCGTTAGCTACTGCTTCACCTTCCTCTCTGCCCTCAGACAATTCTGGACCCTCCCTAAACAGTTCCCTTCATACCTCAAGGTTTAAGTTCAAAAGCAGACTTAACAGACCGCTCATCTCAGCTATAATTACTGTCATCTTCTCGGAGGAAGAAGATGAGCTCACAAGCTCAAACGAAATTTCCAAGGAACAGTCGCTTTTTCAGAATTCCAGTGATTCTGAGAGCAGCTTGGCTGGTGCTGTCCTCAATGTTTTTGCTGCGGTGTACGAAGAAGGTCAACAGGAGGCTTCTCGCCCTCCGCCGGACTCTCCTCAAGAACAGACCATAGTTTGTGAGCCAGCGCGCCTCTTTGGCAGTGTTCTGCACCTTGTGCCTCCTACAGAAGGCAACTTGATGGAAGCTGAAGATGAGGTGATGGTAACCTGGGCAAGCTCCCCTAATCAGGTTAATGAAAATGCTACGGATGCGCCACGGCAAGTTTAATTACCTTTGGTTTCAGCTACAGGACAGTAAGTCCGTTTTGGTTTTCTGGATCTCGTGTGTCATTTTCAGTGTGCATGGCTTCTGATACCAACAATATGAATTTGTTCATTCTCCAGGGTACAATTTTGGATTTCCTTTTTGTAATTATGGTAAAGAAACAGTTTTTTGTAATAGGGCAGCTCACTCTGAGCGTTTAGCTCTGTTTAGTCTTGGTCCATATAGTTCTGTTCAGTGTTGAGGCTATGATTATCAGTTTTGTAAACAAAGGAAAAAAGCTACCTGCAATGGTTCTTTGACAGAGGGCAGGCTACGGCCCCCTCAGAGGTTCAAACCTCTTTGTAAATATTTTTTCTCTTTTTAATCCTAATAGAATAGTCTTTACTCAGAAAAAAAAAGATTAGACCATTAAGAATAAGATTCTTAATAAAATTGTCCCATTCATATGCTAGAAGACCATGTAGACCCAATTCAGAAGCACATTTCCACCTGATAATAAAAGACTGCAATGAGGAAGACAAGAAAGGATGACACAATATATAAACACCCAGAATTTGAGATGAAATATGAGCTTTGGAAATAATTAGTAGAAGGGAGATCCCCTAATAGAAGGAGCTCCAGATGTTATTAACAAACGGGGTTTATGTTTTGCAGTTCAGGCATTGTGCTATTGAACAAAATCTATGGCCATTTTGACGACTTATGATGGGACTTACAGTTCAGTCTTTCCACTACTTGTAAGCATGGATATTTTCAATTTTGAGGGTTTATATTTGCTTCATTGTGAAGGAAAATGTGTTTTTTTAATGCTCCAGATGTTATTAACAAACGGGGTTTATGTTTTGCAGGTCATGCAATGTCCTATTGAACAGAATCTATGCCCATTTTGACGACTTATGATGGGACTTACAGTTCAGTCTTTCCACTACTTGTAAGAATGGATATTTCAATTCTGAGGGTTTCTATGTTGCTTCATTGTGAAGGAAAATGTGTTTTTTAATGCTCCAGATGTTATTAAACAAACGGGGTTTATGTTTTGCAGGTTAGTCATTGTGCTATTGAACAAAATATATGACCATTTTGACGACTTATGTTGGGACTTGTTACAACAGATAGTCCATGCCCAATGATATCAAAATCTTCTATTTATGAAAAGAAAGAGGGGTTAGTGTATAAAGATGGAAGCCTCTCAAATTAGTCTTCCTGAGAAAAAGGTGAAAGTTACTGTTGAAAACTGGCTAGGGATAGGTCACTGAAAGAACCACCAATTTGTATCTTTTCTGACGTAATCTGGGTATCTCTCATCTCAAGCGTTCTTGTGGTAATATTCTATTGAAAATAAGAAGACTTGTGGTAATATGCCATTGAAAATACACCAATTTGTATCTGTTCTGGACGTAATCTGAGTATCCCTCATCTCAAGCGTTCTTGTGGTAATATGCCATTGAAAATAATAAGAAGTCCTAACATTTCTACCCAGAAAGTGCATGGTGAAGATGTTTCGGAAGCGATAAAGGTTTTTCTGCTTATCAATGTACTTAACACAAAGAAACAAGTAATCAAATTCCATTAACATGCACTTAACGTTACATAAGCCCAAAAGCAAGAGAAATAACTAAGCTAGAATCTGATCCAAGAAAATGCAACGTTTTATCATCCTATGCTTAGTAGATATGTGTTTAAAGTCTGCAAAATCAAAAAGATATAATCTAAGGTAGCCCCAACAATCTGAACAGGCAACAGGATATGATAATAATTTATCCAAAGAGATATTTTTTTAATAAAACAAACAGAAAGCCTAAACACATACCTGTTTTAGGCAAAAACTATGGAAGATCGGCCTCACAGAAAAAACGGAATTAAATGCAGAGCTTATAAAAATGTCTTGGCCATCCGAAAAGGTTGTTGACAGATGCGCCTCACCTGTTAATGCTACAGGATACCCCGACCATATTGGATATAATGAGTGCATGTGCTTCTCAAAGCACACGGATCACGATTGTCAAAGCACACGGATCACTGATTATCTGTCTGTTCAAAAGTTTTCCAAATCGTTGAATCACGGATTATCTTATGTTTCGTGTGAATTTGGGCAAGCTTGGAAGTCGGGTTGCAAACTGCTACAGGTGTCCTTATTTTTCTACAAGAAACAGTCTAATGTGAAGTGAATATGCTAAATGTGGTATTGGATGGCAATGATGCTAATGAGAAGTTGGAAATTGGAAAGTGAACATATCCAATGCATTAAAACAATTTGTGGTAGGGTTAATGAATAACACATAATGAACCAAAAAAATAAAAAATAGTAATGGAAATGAACTAAATTCAAAGTAAAAATTCTATCTAACTAATGTAAGAGTGCTACAACTATCATCAACAAATGTTAAGATAAGCTGTAAGAAAAAATTGGCCATAAACAAATATGTGAACATAAATGATACAAGAGGGATATTGACCACCTAGTCAATGGGCCAAGTTAAAACAAGGAAACTTAAAAACCTTAGAAGAAAGCTAAACTAAGCGTGAAATCAAAATAACACTTCAATTAACAAACATGTTGTTTGTAATTTGAAGATGACAAAGTTACAAAAAAATCTTGGAATCTGAACCTCTCGTATTATTCACATGTTTTTCCTATGATTTTCTTCTAATCCTATTATCTTACTCAAGCCTATTGTTTTGTACAAGTGGATAGGAGGAAAACTCCTTGAGTGGAGGAATGCTTTCCCTCCGATAAGCAATAAAAACCCAGATCTGTTTTCCTGGATCACCACGCAGCAGTAGTAAGGAGGATTTACTATTCTTAGGTAGTCGTGTTGGGTTACTAAACCAACCAAAACCACTCGTACTACGCCTTGGGATGATAATGGTGTTTCTCCTTAGATGATGTCCAAGGCCCCAAACAAAGCCATCCTTGTGGGGCAAAATTATCCTCATATTAACACCCATACAACATCTATATACCTATGGTTTATAATGATGGCAAAATAGTGCTCCCCACACCTAATTGTGCAAAAAGACCCCAACTAACCTGCCTGCCATGTCAAACTTGTCTCGATATTAGCATATCATCCTACATTATTCATTAGCTCATCGAGATAGAGGATCAAGGACTCTCACTCCATAGTTGGGGACTATAGTCCATCAAGTCAGTGTAGGTCAAATTTTCGGGCTAATTGTATCATGGACACGTCAAGGTCAACCAACATTAAGCAATGTATTAGTTTTTGGTACATCGACCTATCAAAATGTCGCAATATTGTAGTAGACAATAGTAAGTAGACACTAGCCACCAACAAGAAACCTTGATGTCGCCGATGAGCACCACTAGGCAACCATTATCCGTAAGAGCACGAGGTGGTTTTGTACGATGTGCACAGTCTGTATTATTACTAAACCAACCAAAACCACTCGTTCGCCCTGGGATGATAATG